>CM059188.1:55650025-55769323 GCA_030323885.1 Branchipolynoe longqiensis | reverse complement strand
GTTGTGTCTCGTGTAGTGAATTATATCGTCACGTAGAGCTTTTAATTCTGGTTTGATTTTTATATCATTGAGATCCGATTTAAAAAATCTATACATAGATATAACTTGTAATACTGACCTGTTGAGAAAAAAAAATCACTTTGGAGTACATACTAACAGTGAGCTAAGCAGTCTTTGCCCTATCCTAATAATGCCGAGTGCCAGGCTAGGTAGCGACAAGTATCAATTTGATAAGTCATTTGTTTGACTCGACCGGGATCCGAACTCCCGACATTTAGCACGCGAGGCGCACGCTCTACTAATTTGGCCACCATGCCCGGTCGCAATGCAAAGCCATGAAATTCGCCAAATCAACATTACACGGGCACTTTTAAAATCATAAAAAATATATATCTTGGAACGGGTGGAGATGGGGGCGAACGGAGGTTACTGAAAGTAAATTGCATGAACACCGCCCCAAAGATTGTCAGTCACTGTTTCTGTGTGGCTCTGCCCCCCTCGCCCACCTCCTCTATGACTTGTTCTCACTACTTCTCAATTAAATCATACTAAACTTGCGTAACATATACCTGCGCTACTACATAGCCTGTAATGAGTACTATTAGCGACACCTATATATGCTCATGCTCGCACCTTCTCCCATATTCTTTCTATAATTACTTGTACTCAAGCTCACGTCCTACCGGAACTGCAGCAGAATGCGAAACTAGAACCGGAACTAGAGCTGAATACGCAGGAATAACCGGAAGTGCAGCTAACCCCCACTCCCATGTTCTCCTTTCTGTTGTGATCCTTCCTCATTAAACATGAATGGATAAAACCTCGACATATTAGCTACATGCTGTATTTGTAGGTTCATTTCAGTGTCGTGGCAATTGGTCAGTGATCTGTTAGTGAGGCATGACCTTGGCGGGTATGTGGACCGTGTTTTATTGAGAATCCATCTATAGACACAAACTTACAAGGGGGCAGGGCTCGAGACCTCGGCAGCGCCGCCTGCTTTTTGTGTGCTGGAACTTTACGTCCTTTCAACGTCTAACGTGGCCAGGATGGCCGAGTGGTTAATGCGGTGGCCTTAAGATCCAATGGACAATGTCCGCGTGGGTTCGAACCCCACTCCTTGCATAGTGATTTTAATTTTGTTTGATTCAGCTATGTTTCGAATGCAAGACTCCAAAAGTCTGCCGGTCATTTGTTAGAGGATTCATGCATAATAAGGTCGAAACTAAGCCTATATTAGGGGGAAGAAATGGGAGGTGCCTAATAGCAGGGAGGCTAAATGTTCTGTTACCTGAACAATCGGTTGTTGTGTGTATATAGCATGTTTCAGCAAGGGTAAGGAAAGTATGGCTATACTCCTGATCCATTACTGGTGTTGGATTCCTACCGAACGCACACATGCACACAAATATAGCGTGCGCCATTCCAACACCGTTTACTTAGGGCAAAGCCTGCTTTCAATGCGTGAGCTAGCTCAAATAATCCCACTTTGTTTTTTCATAATATCCGAGAATATCATATTTTAATATCAGAGAATGCTGGCCATAAAGAAGATTAAAGCTGCAGAGTTTGATGGAAGCATACCATTTAACAATTTTAACGCATACCTAGGTTTTATCTAGATAAAGGATTCACAGAAAAGTGAAACAGTGCGCCACTTTTCTCCCGTGTACTTGCAGTACACGGGAGAATGACAATGTAGTCTAAATACTGGTGAAAATAGCTTTAGTATGGAACAGGAAGTAGAATGCCTGGCTCCAATATCAAATGGGTACTTATATCGGCACAGAGTTGGTGAAATGAAAGAGAACGCAAAAAGACAATATGGCGGCAATAGAACTCAGTCAATTTCACCATTAAATTTTATTAAACCAAATGTTTTATTATATTTTTCAACTGAAAGGCAGCGGGGAAATATGAAGACATATATAAAGGATACGTCTTGCTTCTTAGATTGTGAATTTAGGGTCTCATTTCATTTCCCCACTTTATCGACAGCTTTTATATAGGGTTGGTATTCACCCATGTACTACAAGTACAGGGTGAATCTGTTATCTAGGTTTTACCCTGGTTATCTTCCTTAGACACCAGTACACTTACTAAACATTGGTTGCTGCATAAAATGGAGTACTAAGTCAATTTAATAGAACCAATTACAGCTTTTCATTGTGCTCACTACAAGTAATGTAGCAGGTTCTCACTTCAGATATCTTTAAAGTTAGTCATTTGTAGTGAAAGTTAATTAAAAGTAAGGAATGGTAGATTACGAAAAGCAGGCTATTAGTATTATATTTATCTAAAAGATACATGGCACAAACTGAAAACCATCGGATTATGCAGTTGTTAATTAGGTCAACAACACATGAGAGACCAAAATCAGTCGTGGCTAAATGTCCAGCTCCTGAATGATCCACTGGTAATGTGGTATGTAACTAAAATGTTCCAACAAGGCAAGCTAGGTCTATGATCATGATCCATTCTAGATATTGAATCCTGGTGTTGGATTCCAAGGCAATGCAAACATGAATAAAATATAGCATGCACCATTTCACCCACCTTCACGTTTACTGAAATCAATTCCGCTTTGTTTTGTCCTAATATCCTTATTTGCGCAGAAAATGTTAGCCATGGGAAAGATTAATATCGGATTGAAAATGTGGTAGAAGCGCTGGGATACATTGTGCGACATCAGGGATTGATTGCCACTGTTGTTGAGGAGAGTGTTCTAGAGAGTTCTATAGCGAGCTGGAGCCAGACACATGAAAAGAGAACTATCGAAGCTGCCTTCTATTTCTAAATGAAAGCGGAAATGTTGAAGGATTCACAGACACATTAAAAAAGCATCTTCAACCAATTCATTGTGCGCACCTATCTAAATTACCATCTCAAGTTGCAGCAGGGTGGCCTCTGTTGTAAATGCACCGTAGTGCATCGTAATGACAATGCAAAGTCTAAAATAATTAAACTTGCAAGCGGCAGTCGAAGTGAGACAAATTAAAAAAGGCCGACGTGGGAAAGTCTATAACAGACAGGTCATACACCAACCAGCAGTTATTGCCTGCCTCCATCTCATCTTAGTATTACCATTCTTTGTCAAGAATAACAAATAGATAATTAAGCATGTATGTAACAACTTGCATTGTAAGCTCAGATATCTGCTGTAACATCCACATATTGGTTTCATCGTGAGCAGGACTCCGACGTTCAAATTTGTTGCCTCATAGCATTTGTTGTTGCACAGATGGAAATTCGAAGTCAATTTGATACAACTTATTACTGCTGGAGTATATCATGCAAGCATATTGACATTCATGCCCAAAATTAATTTGGCAAGTTTTCATTTCAGATATCTCTAAGGTTATCCTATTTAAATAAAAGTTACTTCAAACTCAAGTCAGATACAGTAAAACCTCTCTAACCTACCACCTCCACAGATCAACCACTCCACTATATCGACCGCTTTATTTTGGTCCCAACAATACCATTGTAACCATAGTCTAACTCCCTAAGCCGACCACCTCCCTAAATGAACCATTTTAAGTCGTTCCCAAGGTCATTCGATTTAGAGAGGTTTTACTGTAGATTATAAAGATCAACCGTATATATATATTCCCGGGCGCGAATGAGAATGGCGCGAATGACTAGGGTCGGAACCGAAGGTGGCGCCACCAGTACCAGGATGTAGGATAAGGAGTGAATACATCGAGAATATTGGTTGGTAGATAATGAATAGAACAATTAATAATAATTCCCTTCCATGCCTTTATACTCGCATAATGCTTATGCATCACATATATATATTTATATAGACCCCACTAAGCAGACGAGAACGAATAGCTGTGGGAGATACAGTTTATTTTGGAAATATTACAGAACACTGCATCTGGCTGGCACAAAACCGCCCAATAAACTCAAAAACAAAAAATCTTCCGCGTCGGAAAAGTCAAATCGGCGCGCAGGCCAGCAGGCGTATCAGGAGAGTGTCTGGTCAGGCGAGCGCCATGCCTTATATAGGTGACACTGCTGCAGGCTGGTCAGCAGCAGGCGGACTAATGGTGAATCGGGTCGAGCCAGGCACAAGTGGCACCGACTAGCAGACATACAGTGAAACGTTCGCAGAAAAAATTGCCAATTTAATTAAACCGAGAGGGGGGAGGTGCCCGCGCTCACCTACAGCCACATATACAAGTATATACAGTCTGTAGACCCCGTTAAGCAGACGAGAACAAATAGCTGAGGGAGATACAGTATATTTTGGAAATATTACAGAACACTGCATCTGACTGGCACAAAACCATGCCCCCAACCATAACTAAGTTGAACTCGCCAAGGCCGCATATCGCCGAGTATCCTCTGCGATAAAGGAGAGGAAATATACGCAAATACCACGTCGGATGACCAGTCCCCTCTAGGCATAGCTAAGAAGGTGCATCACCCTTGGTGCAAAGAATGGCAAGAGAAGTTATTCCTCTCTAAATCAGCACAATCAGCAAAATATTTTATCGCGGAATTTAATGTCCGATAATCTAACGGCTTATAACCCCCCCCCTTTGGGGACGGTACCTGAAAAGCCAGATCTGTGCCTGGTAGTGGGACCTGACGGAAGTGTCTCCGCACCCAGTAAACTGCACACAAATTAACGTCGTTAACATTAGTAATTGGGATTAACAATTTGCGTGCCTTGATCGGAATAGTTTTAGAACATCTGATAGTTATCATCATTCCCCAACTGTAAAATAAAAAATTATCCCTCAACAATACAGAATCTGAGTCTGTTAATTAACACTTATGCAATAAGCCTCTAAAACCAGTCAGAAGCGCAGCACGAATTGCAACATGACCCAAGCTATCCGACATAAATGAAAAAATCATCAGAAGTTGCTTTGGCAAAAGCGGGGTCGCGCCACGCACAACACACCCCAATTTCTGTTTTGACACCCAAGAACCGTTTTAACTATATGGGAGGAGTAGTCTATGGAGGGAGAGTCCTCCGACCTTAAGACAAAATTCAGAGCTGATGAGTAGTTTGTAATCGAGCTATATTTTAGGATACATGTTAACCAACAACAAAAACCCAACCTGGACTTTTCGATAAAGGAAAAATATTTTTTCAACTGGGTAGAATGAGTAGACTGGCTGTTTGTAGAGTAATAAATAGCCTGAGCATTGCACTGACATCTCACGGTGGAGCCCTGTAGGAAAAATAGAAACAGTCGTAGAATGCGTCAAGCAAATATATGGCTGCAACATAGTAATTTGTCAGGGACAGCTGCGGAAACCACAGAACCTGCCTTTGCTAGAATTATCACCCCATCTACTAAGTGCATCGCAGATAATGTTCTTCTCATGAGACAAATATACCGAATTAATATCAAAGTTAAAGTTACATGAGATCCAAAATAACTCTCTAATCCAGACCATAATCTGCATATTTTTACAACGCCCGGTCACCAGTGCCGCATGCACTGTGTTATTGTCTGTCACAAAAATGACAGACTTGTCTCTCCAATGCTCCGCCCATCTGGTGACAGCACTGATGACCGCCCACATCTCATGCACCTTAATATGGGAGTTAAGGCATATATCATTGGTCTTTGCATAACGATGTCTGATTTCAGAGGATAGGTCCTTGCATGCACTTGGGTTGAATACCCCAGCACACCAGTCATCTGTGTGGGCGCCGCCAAAGCCGGAGTTAGAAGCATCAGAATACACCGAAACACTTGTGCATGATGACCGAGTATATAGGCGTATCCGTTAAAATGGTCCATGAGGTTAAGCCACCAAGCTATTTCTTCCCGAAAGCCAGAATTTAAACGAAATTTATAGTAAGGCTGCTTAGGGATTCTAACCCGCCTACAAAACGAAAGGCCGCCCCAGATGACTGTAGCGGAGTGAGGTAGTCATCCGGCTAACCTTTCCAGGTCTCAACGAGTTGCCTTTGGCCTGTGGAGAAATATTTGAAGATGCTTTTTAAGCTTCACTACCTTGTCTTCCAGCAAGCGGAGCTGCATATGGACTGTGTCGATATCGATACCTAGAAACCGTGTGAACTGGGAGGGAAAAGCTAATTTTGCAAAGTTAATAAAAAAAACTGAGTTGTCTTAATAAGCGTACAATTATTTCCTGGAATTTAGCACAGGGATCCTATGATGCACCGGCCACTGCAAAGTCATCGAGATAATTGATTACACCGCTAACCCCCCCCCCCTCCCGCCTCCCGCCTCTTACAGGCATGGACAATGAAATTGCTTATGCTGGTGAAAATATATGGGCTAGAGGATAGCCCCATGCACATTCGGTTACCGAGAAAATTGTTTGTACCATTCCCGAGATTCCACCGTAACCCCTGCCGTAGCCTATCAATAGGGTGAATGGAGACTGCCCTGTAAGCATTTTTTATACCCACCACCACAATAAAGTCAGCTGGAAGCATAGTGTCGATCAGGTTGTTGATGTCTTTATAAGAAAATGTCTGACACACCCGCTCCACATACGCATTCACAGACCTTCCATGTAGCTTAGAACAGTCAACTACACATCTAAGTCCTTCCCCGAAGATTTCGGGACACAACAAATATTGTGAGTGCAAAGTGGAATCTCGGTAACTTCCGAAATACATTTTGGTTGTTGGAGTTTTACATCCTGGTAACGTCTAAGGTCATATCAGGCAAAATACAACCGTTATCTAACTCGCTTGACAGTTGCTCTGAAATAAAGGCATAATGATCATTTGAACGTACATTCTTTTTCGCACTTAGATAATGTGTGTCACAATCAGAATTTATCATGTTGAAACCAAACAAGAAACCCTTCAACAAAAATTCCCAGTCGGTTTCACAGTAGCCTAATAAGAATAGCTCCACAAACGCTCTACAGGGGCATAATTGGACCAGATTGTCAGCAATAGTATGAATACAATGACAAATGGACTTGAAACGATCTATGGTAATGGATAATTCAACAATACAATCTTTCATTAAATCATCAACAGCAATTAAGTCAAACACGTTCGAATTAGCAGTTACCATCAGCCAATCAGCGGTAAGTTCAGGCCAATCAGTCAAGCACTGAATCCAGAAATAGAGTCGAACACAGTCTTAGGAATGTCAACAGCACATGCAGACAGACCCTCAGCACCAACTACGATGCCGCAGTCCTCTGCAGGCGGTGCGCTATTGGCAGCATTAAAAACTTTAGCGTTATCACTCGGTGCACAGCTATTGCAGGTGCGTTTGACTTCTTCGTCACCTCAGTCCTTCCTGCATTTTTCCCGCCTGTGTCCTTTCGACCCACACTTGCCGCACCAATGACCGTAACAGAAGGTCTGCTCGTCACGTGTGCAACCTTCCTCGCTATTGAAGACGTAACATGCCCTCCTCCCATCTCTAACAAAAGATTTGTGTTCGGTTGACTTATATGAACGTCCTGAGCGGTTTGACTTCAGATAGTCGAATGCATAATAGTGGAGAGTAAGTTCTGAATTGCCAGGATTGAAGGCTGAGTATCCCTCGTCGACAGCTAATTTACACACCCCTAGGTCGTAATTTATGTGTGTCGTATGAATACAGTTTTCAGACTTATCCCGACCCGCTAAATAAGCAATATGGCGCACAAACCGTCTGTAATCCCTACAGTCGGTGTCCTTGGTCTGGAGCATCCAGTAACAGTTCGCCTCAATTAACTCATAACACACAAGCTTCTGCACCACCTTCCTAACTTCACTGAAATGCTTACTAGACCACTTACATCTTAGGCTGCGGTCTCGGCTAGGTATGCGTTCGGACGATATCGATGACCAGCTGCATCTCCTGTGGTGCCGGCACCACCTAGAACTGCGCCACCCCTTACTCTCGGCCTGGGTGTCCTCTCCGCGCCCCGGTGTAGTCGGCCGTGCCTGACTCTCCGGTGACAGCGTCTCGTGATGCTTCCTTGGTGTCACATGGTCACGTGACGCACACCACCGCCTGTCTGACACACTCCTCCTGTGGCTCCTTGAAGCGCTCCTCCTGCCACCTCTAGAACCACTCCTCCCACGGCTCCTCGACACGCTCCATCGATGCTACCCCGAAATGCTCCTCCCCCTCCTCCTATGACCGCTCCTCCAATGGCTGCTCGAACGTATACCCCCATGGCTCCTCGACATGCCCCCCTGCCTGCCACATGACCTGCTGCGCCCACTGCCACGTCACATGACGCACCACCATCTTTACTCCTTAGGGAAAAGCACGACAACTCACGCTCAATTTGCGCCATCTGTTCCTCAATGGCCACTTTCCGTTTACGCTTTTCCAGAGTCCTCAAATGCATGAGCAGGGAATGCTCGTCATCGCTGAGTAAGTCTTCACGTATCACCAGTGGTGCCAAAGCTGCCTTCAAAGGCTCAACCGCCCTCTCTGACTTCCCCGGGTCCTTTTCCGCCATTTCTTGTAATTGACGCGTAACACGACGGGTACGCGCCAACTGTCGCATGCACCCGTAGTTAACTGGGGTCGGGTGTATACAACTGCACTGGCCACAAAAATCCCTCGGCATAAGAACTCCAGTAGTATATAGGTGACAGCTGTGACAGCAGCTGGTGACGGTGGCCAGCAGTGACGGGTGGCAATGACAGTTTCCAAGTCGAAACAAGTCAAATCGGCACGCAGGCCGGCAGACATATCGGGATGGTGTCTGGTCAGGCGAGTGCCGCACCTTATATAGGTGATACTGCTGCAGGCTAGTGGGCAGCAGGCGCACTAATAGTGAATCGGGTCGGGCCAGGCATGGGTGGTGCCGACTAGCACACATACAATGAAACCATCAGGCGAATCGAAGTGCGTTCGCAGACAATTTAATTAAACCAAGAGGGGGGAGGTGCCCGCGGGCGGCTACACTCTATATACAGTAAACCCTCTCTAAATCGACCGACCATGGGACTGACTTTAAGTGGTCCATTTAGGGAGGTGGTCGGTTTAGGGAGTTAGAATGTACTTACAATGGTATTGTTGGGACCCAAATAAAGTGATCGATATAGGGGAGTTGTCGATCTGTGGAGGTGGTCGGTAAGAGAGGTTTTACTGGTTATATATATATATGTATATATGTATATATGTATGTATGTATGTATGTATGTACGTATGTACGTATGTACATATGTACATATGTATATGTATATAGTATATGTATATAGTATATGTATATATTATATGTATATATATACATGTATATAAATGGCAGAAATTCAAAACCATCGGACTTTGCAACTTTAAATGCTTCAGTCTCCTGAAACTGTAATGTTTTCATTTGTTTCGCTCACAAGCGGCCCGCAGGTTCTGTGGTATTTAGGGTTCGGCAGCCCTCCGCCGGGTGCTGCTCACTGGGGGTTGACGGGGCCCGCCCGAGGCCAGCGGCAACTAGAGGCTAATTATCTGTCCGTCTGACAGTACCTTCCGGCCGTCCACATACTTATAAGCATGGCGGATGCGCATGCGCATTCACTCTAAGCCCACCAGACACCTTACTCTAAGAATCTGATAGACTTGTTAAAGTTGCATGGAATGCAGGGGGTGGGGTGGCACATGCGCACACAATCTAAGCCCACCAGTCCCCTTCTGATTAAATACTTATCTCTAAAGTGGGATGATAGCATGCACACCTGCAGGAATCTCACAGACTTGTTAAAGTTGCATGGGGGCGGGGGGGGGGGGGTCCATGCGCACACACACACCTGTATACGCGATTCCCAATATTCTTTAAATCTCACAGACTTGTTACAGGAGCATAATCCGATGAAAGTAAAATATTTTCAAAACCAAAGAACTTTTATCCTACATATTCTATTTAGGTACTGGTGTGTAAAGCAATAATTTGAGTGTTGCATAGATAGAATATTCAGTCAATTCAGTAAAACGAGTAATTTGCTGAAAATAGGTAAACAAAGTTCAAAATAATCTTTTTATTGTATGTGAATTTAATAGAGTGTCCTCAACAGGAGGAGCCATTCCAACGCGCTGTACAGTAAAATACCCACGGGTACCAGTGTAGCTGAGTGTTGTGTCCCTGCAATATTCTGCAACAGTTTACATACCTACACCAGCCAGTATAGACTAGTCGAGTTTGGTGCTCCTGTGCTACGCTGCGCAGTTTCCCAACATGGGTCTAGAACATCAGTGGCATACCAAGCAAATATTAAATAAGCTTGTGTGGGGGGAAAAGAAAGCTATTCCAAACTACGCTAGAGTAGTCTACTATATAGTGATCTAAAAATATGGCAGAAATTCAAACTATCGGATTAGGAAACTTTCATATAAAACTTAGAAACCCTGCTCACGATGAGTCAATACGTGAACTGTTCATACTTGGACATCAGCAGGTATATAAGAGTTGAATGCACATTTCTATATATTACGTGCTTATTTGTGCATTCCATTATTCTCTTAGAAAGAACTGATTGGGATGGCCAAATCGGTAAAGGTGCTGGCTAGCTTCCTGTGCAGGAGGCCATGGCTTCCAACCCCACCTGAGTCAAACCAGTAACTTATCAAATTGATACTTGTCGATACCTAGGCAGGCACTAATAGGATAGGGCAGGGACTGGTTTATTCAGTATCGGGATAATGTGTTTAACTTGGTATTGGGCCATGGTGCCAGTGGCCTGGTCTTCCAGTGAGGCAAAACTATCAAGTCTCCATGAGTACACGCTGTCATGAACCGCTACCATATATAGCTATCATGATATAGCAGTAGATGCTGCTGGGATGTAGAACCCCAACACACATTATATCCCTTTAGAAAGAAGGAAATGTTGAGATTGATTGGTGCATGAGCCTTTCTATTAGAGACATATTTTTTATTTGATTCAGAGACATTTGCTCGCAAGTTTCCATTATGTAAACCTTCAAATTCCCACAAAGAATTAGTTAGATACACCATGGTGCATTTACACGGAGGCAATCCTTGTGTTGTATCTCTCCCTGTGCTCCACCTTTAGATGAGAACATCTAGCCATGCAGATAGGTGTGTTCACGAAATGTACCAAATGCTGATGTCAAAGCTGCATAGTCCGATGAAATATCAAATTGTCAAAACCAAACCAATTATCTAGATTTGATTTGAAATATCTAACTTAGATAGTGATGCACTTATTAAGCATTTGTTTCTGCATAGAAGGCAATACTGAGTCAATTTAACAGAACCTGTTACTGCAGAAGTCTATGGTGTCAGAGTTTTGGTGTGCTTGCCAAAACTAATTTTCCATTTTTGCACTAAAAATATCTCAAAAGTTTACCATTTAAAATTAAAATAACTTTGAATGAATGTAAAGTAGATACTAGTGATCGATCTAATATATTTATCTCAGACAAAAAATATAGAAATTCAAAACCATCGGGCTATGCAACTTTAAGCACAGAATGGAGTGCTTGCCTTACAGCACATCCTTATAGTTGGTGGCTGGTGTTGGTGGTGCCTTTAACATAGGTGTCTGGCAGGCATGATTCCCCTGAGAGCTACGTGGGTGGGGTTTAAGTTTGATTCAAGAGCTGCCTATACCCTATGGGCTGGGCAGCCACCCGCTACCCATGGGATCATGGGTTCCTAACATTGGTCGAGTCAAACCAATGATCTAAAATATATAAAATGTACATTTGTCACTAACTAGCCTGGCCCACTTGCTATCTGGACCGCACTTCATCCACACCTCTCTCTATCTCCTCTCCACTAGCCTTGCTCCTCCTTGATATGTCTGAAAAGGGTTCCATGAGGGGGAGCCCACCAGCATTTCACTTTCTACTCTTACTCTGTCCGTGTCTTTGGCTTGCCGGCTGGTCACCATAGAGCAAATAGACACGGTCCTTTGACTCAACTCTCCTCATTTCTCTTTCCTAGACTCTACCCTTTTTTTATTTCTCCCAGACATACTCCTCACCCTGACCAGGGGAGTTGGGTGCTTGGGTGGGGCCCTGTACCTTTACGTTTCTCTCGCTGGAACCACTGCTGCACCCATCTTTACCTGCCCTTCCTCGAAACCCTTGCTGCTGTCTGCTGGATACAAATGCTCAACTACCGCTGGACCGAAGAGATTCGGGGCCGCCCCAACGCTTCGCCATTTCAATGTTGTAAAGATGTCCCCAGCTTCTACAACCGTCCCTACTGAAGATTAATCTTCAACCAAAGATTGGGCCGATTTATCGGAGCCTCTCTATAATGTTGCAGTTCTGCAACCAGTAACCGTCGTAAGGTTACAAACAACCCCAAGCAAGCAAGTAACTAGCCTGCCTCTCAGCACTGAATCAGGATAGAGCAAGGAGCACTAGAAGATCAATTGTCAAAAATTGAAAATTACTTCACATTAATGAACAAATGAAACCAAAGACAATACGTGATATATAATAATTATATGAGTATTAATAATATAAGTTTACCAGTATGACCTTTTTACGCTGTGAATGGTTCATCAGGTGTGACTGGTGGCACTACCATCGTGCACTTACCACAGTAACACCAACTGGGTTCCTGCCTCACTCGCTGCAAGGAGTTTAGTGTTTGTTTACAACCCAAGATTGCCGATAAGGAATGGTAAGATACTAGCCAAAGCCATCCCTGTCATTGACAGACATGTGAATGTGGTTATAATCAACTGAAGCAAAGTCTTGTCTTATGAAGGAATGAATGTTTGTTTGTTGCATTGACTTGTGCCAGTACACACTCATGGGGTCTTATAGTGCTGTCCCACTGGGAGACCGGGCCACCAGCACTATGACCCAATACAGTATAACGCCGTTAAACCAAACTTGAAGGGACCCTAGAAATTTGTTTGCATTAACCAATCATTAGTTTAACCGAGCTTTGACTTTCACTTGTCTTTGGCAAAAATGCGGGTGCATTATGAATGTAATATACAATGTATGTGGACACTTTGCTTATTGTTTTTTATGTATATACAGTGTCACCCCGTTAAACCAAATGATCAGTTACTCCAAACTTTTTTCGGCAGCCCGGCAAAATACTATCATATAAAAAAGTTGGTGGGGTCTCAGATGACCTTGTAACCACATGGAAATTTGGTTTAACCGGAAATGGCCTGGGATCCGACTATTTTGTTTGGATTAACTGATAATTTGGATTAACTGACTTTGGTTTAACCAACTTTTTTATATGATAAATGGTAGTATTTTGCCGGGCCGCCGAAAAAAGTTTGGTTCTGGTTCTGAGTAAGTCGCTCCTTGCTGTATCCTATTAATTCCAAAATACCAAGCAATGTAACGACATATATATGAAATTATGTAAGTGACTGGTTTGACTCCGTCAGGGTCTAAACCCACAACACCCACTGCATGAGAAGCCAGCCAGTGAGTACTCTTACTGATCCAGCTATCCCGTCCAGTCTGAGGCACTCAAATTTACAACATTATATTATAGCCACATTTAGGCAATGTCCTTCGACTAAATAAACCTTGCTACAAGACTTTAATTTGTCCGACCCAATTTCCACTGAAACCAACAATACAGCGACCAACCTGTCTGACCCTGTTCATGCGTGTATTCAGAACTGAGTGCTAGAATTGCAGCAGTGCATTATACCCCCATCACACCAAAGTAGTTCTCAAAACGTCCGACCCCGTTCTAAAATGGGGTAGAACGTGGCCGCCAAAAATTTTGAACATGCTCAAAGTTCTAGAGCACCCTTCCGTCCTTGCCCGTCCATCAATCAATCAAATCAATCTAGTCGAGGGTTGGATGCAATGGTTTTCCACTTGTCCTGATAGTGTGCTGTTCAGATAGACTGTGAATAATTCAAGCCTGTCCACTGTGAAATATTTGTAAACCATGATGTTCTTGGTCTCCCTCTCCCTCTGCTGCCATTCACCTTCCATTCCAACAATGTACGGTATATTGAACTCTGACGAATGATGTAAGTAAGTAAGTTTCGTTGTCTGTATAGTGGCAAACAAGCATTTCTTATTTTTAATTTTTCTGAGAACTTCCTTGTTGGTGATCTTCTTTGTCCATGATATTTTTATCATCCTTCGATAAGTCCACATCTCAAATGCTGCTAAACGTTTATACATTTTCTTAGAGATTGTCCATGTCTCAGCCCCATACATTAGAGTAGACCACACATAACATAATAATGTTATGTGCCCGTCCATGCAGTTCATCAAAAGTTAATAAAATGTTGCTACTACGCTCACTACGTTCGCACACAGTTTGAGCCCGTTCGGCAACATTTTCAAGAACGTAGTAGGAACTACTTTGGTGTGATGGGGGTATAACCTATGCACATGGCTCCGATTTACGAATGCACCCAATTTGCACGCGTGTTTGATGTCGCTGTACCTTTTGGCAATTTGCACTGACAAGAGAGCCATTTCCATTCACTGAGCTATTTGGGAGACCCACTAATTCCCAGTTTGCAAAGGGGCGTCGGATCGACATCGGGATTTGTCGGATCCGTCGGATCCGTCGGAAGCCTGACACCGACTAATTTGACATAGGAGTTGTGATGTTGCAAAAACATTGTGACATCAATATGTTTCTAATGTCGCAGAAACATTGCAAATATATTGCAATACGAAATCACTGTGACCACTCGTGGTTATATCCCAGTGAGGCAGCACTATAAAGTCGCCATTAGTGTCCAGTGTCACAAGTCAGTTCCCATCCTGATGTGACCATCCATGTTGCTCGGTCATAAAACTATATATATATATATAAATATCGGCATCGGAGATTCTCTCAATGTTGATTGGCGGTCAAAATCGTGTCGGACCAACATCGGGTCTCGTTGCCTCCTGGACGCACGAGATACCATTGGAACGATATCGGAATGAAATCGCACTGCAGGCTGGGAAAGTCAGTGTGGCTACAATGTCAAAGCATGGAACGAGTTGATAATATGATATATTTGACTTGTAATTACGTGTGCTGAACCTATAAATAAGTAGTTGATCATAACGCTGCTTAGTTTTCAGGATTTTATAGCAAAAATGTTACATAGCATAACCCAAATCGAGCACGAGTAAGGTTGTGTAAACATAGCGTATGTACTTGGCGAAAGGATGTCACTGGAACTTACTCAAATCGTGAGAGTAAAATTCATGTGTTTTTTTGGTGGGGTTTTCTTTTTACCCTGTCTTGCCACCCGTCTTCTAGAAACACGTTGACTGCTCAAAGTCATGCTAGGCGCCTTCCATAATTTAGATGCTTTACGAGTGCATATTTGGCCAGCTCATTATCCACTTCGATTCTACCTACGCACCCAGACAGGCAAGGTTCATCGGCTTACAAGTTTAATGTTCATCACGTGACATATAAATACTGTAAGAACTATCCCAGATACATGGTGGGGTGGCGTGTAACCCAATGATTTAAGTTGGCCCTTGTTTGTCCTCTAATGCCTAGTACACGCCTACCGTTTGTGCGCACCCACCTACCGTATACGATCTAAAACTTCCCATTTCGCGCACAAAAATCGCTAGGTGTGCGCTCCCCGTGCACACCTAGCAATTGCGATTTGCGACTAAAAACTCAGTTTTAGGGCTAAAACGGGCCGATTACGATTGCGATTCGTGATTAGAAAAATGAATCGGCCCGTTTTCAGTTTTAAGCGAGTCGGGTCGTGTCGCGAGTTTTAGTGCGCGAATCGTATATGGTAGGTGTGTACCAGGCATTAGTCTCGGCTAAAACATCCGAATAAAGGCTCACTGTGAGTAGGACCCTGCTGTTATTTTTAAGTTACAGCTGTGACAACCGACTCAAATCCAATGACTTAAAAATATATATTTGTCACTACACATCTTTGCAGTCGGTATTACTGTGATAGAACAAGGAACAGTGTGGAATGAGGAAGACCAATCTTCTGCGATTGAAATGTACCCCACTTAAAGCTGTATTGAGGATTTGCGTGTGACGTAGGCATCACACTACTCCTGCATCGTGGTTGGATAGAAGCAGTTCCTTCTACTATCAAGTGCATGTAAATAAAACAAAAAGCACAAATCTATTCACTGCTACGATATAATTCTGTTATTTAGAATCATGAATATTCACTCGGGGGTTGAAATAATGTTATTTATGAGAATAGCCTACTCAAAAAGTGAAATCCGGTCAAATTAAACCCAAATTCCTGGTGCTATTAACACCCCCGCCACATCCGCAGTGTTATGCTGTACTTTCTATCCAACCATGATGGCCGATCAATAGGCCAACTGGTCACGTGGTGCTAATCGTTTGACGCAAATCATCAATAGGCCAATGGTTTTGAGTTTCTGTCATTTTTAAAAGATAAGTATATTAGGTTGGTCGTTCTAATATACCTTAATTTAGTTGGGAATATAGCCAACTTGAATATTGGTGTAATTACACTTATTGGACATTTTATTCCTGCAAACTAAACGTGAATTAAATGTTATGTTAACTGCTATTGTTGAGGCGTGTTGTGTCTAACATTTCAACATGTACGTGAAAATTAATTCTGCTAGTTTTCACTTAAACTATTTCCAAAGTTAACCCTTTAAAAATAAACCTCTAAATATATATATATATATACAGAAAAACCTCTCTATACCGACCCCTCCACAGATCGACCACTCCCTTATATCGATCGCTGTATTTGGGTTCCAACAATACCATTGTAATGATATTCTACCTCTCTAAACCGACCACCTCCCTAAATGGACTACTTAAAGCCGGTCCCATGGTCGGTCGATTTAGAGAGGTTTTACTGTATATATATATACACCTGGCGCGGTGGACTAATTGGTAGAGCGCGGACCTCGCGTGCGGAAGGTCGGGAGTTCGGTTCCTGGTTGAGTCAAACCAATGACTTTAAAATTTATACTTGTCCCTTCCTAGCCAGGCGTTCGGCAAGGACTGGTTTGCTCAGTGTCAGGATGATGTGACTGAGTTGGATATTGGGCCATGATGCCAGTGGCCTGATTTACCAGTGGGGCAGCACTATAAAGTCGTCATGAGTGCGCACTGTCACAAGTCGGTGCCCTTCCTGATATAACCTTAGATGTTGCTAGGACGTAAAACAACAACCAACCATATATATGGATATATATATATATATATATATATACACCTCACATATATATACATATATATATATAGGTATGTGTATATATATGTGTGGTATAAAGCATTTGTACAAATATTATTAGGATGGAACTGTTTTACTAGTTTGCTTGTCACAGTTCGGATTCGAACCCGCAACCTTCATATCGGTGCGTGGGCATTGACGCGGGAGTTACCGCAGCCAGGTGCGCAACCATCCTGCTCCGAGGTAGTGGTTCGGCGTGCTTTCTCCAGCGTCCAATCGTTATCCCCTGCAGTGGGAGCATTCGATTCCAAACTCTAGCTTTAGGTGTACATCGCTCCGCTCCCTTCCGCTCTCGTTGGCTATAGTGTGACGGTTGGTGATTACACTGAGGCGTGATGGTGCTGGACAACTGTGCTACATGCGAGGAAAAACATGAGCCCCCTCAGGGAAGTAAATGTAAGCATACTAAGTTATCAAAACGAAGCGTGAAAACTGAGATAACCTTGTCGGGAGATGAGGGAACAAGCACAGAAGCGGTGGCCAGCGCGGCACCCGACACACGGCCCCTGCGGGAGGAGAAGCGGGAGCACCGGCTGACGTTAGAGGCATACGAGGAGGACGATGAGGAGCAGGTGCTGCGGAAAACAGCTCGCTGACAGGAATCGCGAGCGAAGGAAGAAGGAGCTGCGCACTGCGTTAGAAGTGGGAGACCGCCAATCAAGACTGGAGGAGAAAAGTCGGTGAAGCCCGGGAAATCGACTAAAATGTCAAAGAAGGGCTCGAAGAAAAAGAAAGAGATGGATGATGATGACACAGACCCAGTCCCCGAGTGAAAGTAGCTCGGATAATGAATCGTCATTGGAGTGTGATTCAGACAGTCATCACAGAAGCTGGAGCAGAAGTAGGAGATGCATACGCAGTAAGTTCTCTATAGGCAAATATATGAAAGATGAGAAGCGTGTTAAAACTCTTTCTGTGATGGAGCTGATCTATGCGGCCTTAGTATGGGTGATAGGGTGTGGCAAGCATGTCGGTATGGACTATGATGAACTAAGTGGTTATGTGAACACCTAGCATACATGTGCAGACATGCCTCGAATGGGACATACTCTGACTGCGGCTTCCGCGGTTCCAACAAGGAGGTCAGGGAAAAGGCGAAGACGAGAGGCCTGAAGGCCTTCCGAATGGGTGATCAAGAACTTTCAATGTTGCACTTCACTCTAGATAATACTCACACTAGTCGTGAGTCTCGCAAACCGGCTCGCCAATCATTCAGTAGTAAGAGTTATGACTATGGGAAGGGTGTGTGTTACGCCTTTAATTACAGCAAAGAAGGCTGCACGATGTGGCATTGCGGTTATGAACATAAATGTATTATCTGTAAATCGAGTGACCACACCATAGAGGGATGTAAGCAGAAGAAATATTGAGTCGGTGGTATTGGTGTTTGCAGGGGGAGTGAGGTGACGGGTGTAAACGTGAGAGGAGTGGAGGAAATCGGCATGACCAATGTGGTGGTAGGGTTTGATGTGGACCCTGTGGTAGATTCTGATGTGGAATCGGGCTTGTGTGTGAGCTTAAATGGTAATAGTGGTGGAGATGAGAAGCATGATTTAACTGACCATATATTGAATGCATATGTTTGTGATGATGAGAATCAAGTATATTTTGCCGATTCGGGTTGTGATATTGGTGATGTAGCGGGAGATGTTCCTGGCTCGGACGGCAAGGCCAAGCATGTTGTATGAGAGTCAGGCCCGGCAGGCACCGGCCACTCAGGGCTGGTCAACAGCAATGTTGATTGGCTCAGAGTGGTCACACGGACGAGTCTCGGCGTGACAAATATGATCTGGTCTGTTCACTTTGGGTGGTGGACCATCATAACGGTGTGTGTGTGGAGAAATGGATAGATGTTTTTGAATCATGTCTGTGTGGCACTTGCAACTGTATTCATTTTGTAGGTGGTGTGACTGCACAACTTAAGCCATGTCGGTTGTATGCAAAGCGATGTGCCGAGGCGACACTGATCCCGACGGGGAATATGTTTTGACAGGCGCCGGTTTCGACTATAGGGTGATTGACCCTGATTGTGTAAACACTTATTTCCAAAATAACTACTCGTCAGTCACTAAAGGTGTTGTGGGTAAGATTATGGGTGACAGACTAAAAAGTGAAATTGCAGCAGGTTTATTATGTGTTACAGATATTCCATGTGTGTGTGCACCCTTTCGGTGCCGTGCATGATGATTTCAGGGCGAGTGTGGACTGCTCAAGCCCAACCGGTTTTTGTCTGAATGAACATACCTGTCATGTAAAATTAAATTCAGTTTCAACTCAGTGGAAACGGTGACAGATTTGAACTAGAAGGTTTGGGTGGAGTTCTTGCGCACTGCTGCAAAGTAGTACATGGAGGTAGACCATTTCCCAGACGTGTGTACGACGTAATATCGTCTGCAAAAAAGGCATCGCACAAAGTACGTTTGAATGAGGATTTCAAACTAGATATTAAGTGGTGGCTGGAGTTTTCTGCCAAATTCAACGGGAAAGCTAAGATAATCCCATCTGCAAAGGCAGCAAGATCTGTTTACAGCGACGCCTCAAAATTTGGCTTTGGTGCATTACATGCTGACAATTGGTTGGCGGGGGCCTTTGATTTCAACAACGCAAAGGAGTTACAGTGGTTGGGGCATGATTTTGTGTACGCGGATGATGCGGGTTGCAGATCAGACAATATCAATGTCTTAGAATCATGGCCGATAGAAGCGGGTGTGAGACGTTGGAGTGAAGGGTGGAAAGATAGGACAGTGGTGTTTGTGACAAACAACACCCAAGTGACGACAGCACTCAACACTGGTAGGAGTAGGAACAAAACAACAATGGCTTGGCTCCGTCTGATATTTTGGGCATCGATCACAAATAATTTCTAGATCCAGTCGGTATACATTAATACTAAAGCAGTAGGCTAGATAAATTAAAGAACATCGCTAGAATCAGAGACGCAGATCAGGCATCAGTTATGTGCTGTCATAAAGTATTTGATCGTAAAACCTGCAAGTTGGGATAGGCTCCAGGATGAATGCCGTCAGGATGAGCGACATCAGTATGCACAATCTACCATCACCTGGAGATCAATGCAGGTTAAGGCTTATTTGAGCTTTTTTGAGCTATTCGAAGATCAGCAAGTATGTTTTTATATGACCTTTTTGGCACGACAGTTGTCCTATTCAACAATCAGAAATTATCTGAGCGGGCTAAATAATCACCTATAAGATCTGGGATGTCTGGTCATAGATTATAGGGATCACAGTATAAAGAAGTGCATGGCGGAAATCAGGCGTTTAAAACGCCAAGAGGTGAGCAGGCAGCTCCATTATTACCAACGGGGCTGCTGAGGGTATTCATGCTTATGCAACCTACAAGAGGTCATACAGCAGTAAGAGCAGCTATGTTAGTATCATTCAGGGCCCTGCTATGCAAAGCACATGTAACCGACTCAGACAGTGCATTAAAGAGGAAGGCCTTAGAGTTTTACCCATGGGAGGTAATGGTATGTGTCAGGAAATCTAAAACAAATCAATTTAGAGAAAGGGTTCATCGGATTCCAGTGGCAAACGTTGTTAACAGAGAGTTATGTCCTGTGGTCTGGGTACAGAGACACATGGAGCAGTGCCCCGCCCCCCTGGACGCACAGTTGTTCTCAATCGCGAGGGCGGGTAATTCATTCCCACTACCGTACAATTACTAAAATGATGTAATAAAAGCAATGTGTGCCTGGACAGGGCTTCCGCCGCATGAGTTTTCAACACACAGCCTCCGTCGAGGTGGCGCTACATTCTTGAGGCTGTGTGGAATGAGCTTTGAGGAGATCAAAGAGAGGGGCGACTGGCGCTTTGAGTGTGTTCGCCAATATATGAAGGCATTGGTAGTGAAGCGATTAACATTGGACATGTGGTTCGCGGTCCAACTTGACACTTTCTAGTCGCACCAGTGTGGACGCCTGTGTATGTTGTGATTAAGTCAAGGCGATAACCGAGAAGGCCGAACCTGCGACCTTCATATCGGTGCGTGGGCATTGATGCGGCAGTTACAGCAGCCTGGTGCGCAGCCGGCCTGCTCCGAGGTAGGGGTTTGGTGCGCTTTCTCCAGCGTGCAACAGTAATCCTCTGCAGGGACGCATTTGATTCCGAACTCTAGTTTTAATTTTTCTGTTGTAGGTCTTTTGGGCCAGCCCGAGTGTCTACTCAATCCAGCTACATATGTCTTCTGTTGTGCAATAACTAATAATATGAAAGAAACTCAAAAACCATCGGACTATTTATGTATTAAATTTCTTTGGAGAGCACATCCTTGAAAAGTTACTTGTCTCACCTATGAGGTCTCACGGCATAAATTTTCCAACAACAAAAAATGGCCATTAGCGCAGCAGTGCACCTGTTCCCACTGTACATGGGCTGCCCCACCCCCACACCCACCCCCACCCCACCCCAACACCACCCCACCACCCCCTCGTCGTCCCGGGCCCGGGTTCCAACACACCCCGGGCCGAGTTTCCCCGCCCTCAGCCGCAATGAGCACCACGTGTGGGAAGTAGAGACCCCTTCACACCACACCCCCTCCCACCCGCCAGCTCCCCACACTCCCCTCCGCAACCACCACCACACACACACAGCTCCCGCCCCGCCAGCCGCTAACCTTTGCGTGGTATTATAACTTTTCAGATCGTATCAAGTCAACCGAGAGCCACATGCGCACACAGAGCGTGTACACCACGGGGTCCCTTATTTAAAATAAAATAAAATAAAAATAATATAGAAATATAAAAATAAACCATGGAGGGTGTTTATTTTAGGGAAGTGCATGAAGTAAGTCACGCTGGTTGGGGTTTGTTTGTTTGTTGGTTTGTTGTGCTGTACGTCCTGGCAGCACCTAAGGGTACCGACTTGCAGTAGTGTGCACTCATGGCAACTTTATAATGCTATAAATGGCACCATGACCCAATTTCCTACTCAGCCACAGGTGAGTGTCAGTGAGTGTGAGGCGAGTGTGGGGGAAAGGTGAGTGTGAGCTGGGTATGGGGTGAGTGTGAGGTGAGTGTGAGGGAGAGGTGAGTGTTAGGGAGAGGTGAGTGTGAGGGGTGAATGCGAGGTGAGTGTGAGGTGGGTGTGAGGGGGAGGTGAGTGTGAGGGAGAGGTGTGTGTGAGGGAGAGGTGTGTGTGGTGCGGCATAATGGTTGAGATGGTGTGAGGAGCGTGGTGAGGCAGGTGCGTGTGAGGAGAGGGAGTGTGAGGGATCGTGAGGGTTCGGGGCGTAGTGTTGAGGGGGTTGAGGGGGAGGTGAGTTTGAGGGAGCGAGTGGGAGAGATGAGGGAGAGGAGTGTTGTGAGTGTGTGAATGTGAGGTGGCGTTTGAGTTGGTGTGAGGTGAGGGGTGAGTGTGCGGGAGAGGGGGTGTGTGAGTGCGAGGTGTGTGAGGGGTGTTGGGTGTGTAATGTGAGTATGCGTGTGCGGTGGGTGTGAGGGGGGTGACGTTTTGAGGGGAGAGTTGAGTGTGTGAGGTGAATTTGATTAGAGTAGTGAGTGGGAGGTGCGGGAGAGGTGCGGTTGAGGGTGTGATGCGTAGGTGAGTTGAGGTGAGTGAGATGTGAGTGGGTGATATTGGAGTAGCGATGAGAGTATGCGGGGTGAATGTGAGTTAGAGTGAGGTGGTTGTGAGGTGAGGTGGGTTGTGTAGGGAGTGTGGGTGTGAGGAGGTGTGAGGGTGGGTGAGGGGTGGGTTGAATGTGAGGGGTTGAGTGCAAGGTGGATTGTTAGTTGGGGTATGTGATGGAGGAGGAGATGTGAGGGGTGTGAATGTGATGTGAGTTGTGAGGTGGGGTGTGATGGGGATGTGAGTTTCAGGGGCGGTGAGTGTGATGGATAGGTGTGTGTTGAGGGAGAGTGTTAGAGTGAGGGTTGAGAGTGAGGGTTAGAGATGCGTTGAGTGTGAGGTGGGGTGAGTGGGTTGTGAGTGTCAGGTGGAGTAGTGTGCGGGGAGGTGAGTGTGCGTGAGCGGTGAGTGTGTGTCAGTTTTTATTGGAGGGGGGGAGGGGTTAGGTGTGAGGGGTGAATGAGAGGATATTGAGAGGTGGGTGTGAGGGGGCGGTTGTGTGAGTGAGAGTGATGAGTAGGTGAGTGTGATCGTGATAGTGAAGGAGCGTGAGAGAGGGGAGGTGAGGGAGGGGTGAATGTGAGGGTTGAGGTTAGGAGGTGAGTGTGAGGTGATTGTGAGGGGGCGGTGTGTTGGAGGTAGAGGTTGGGGTGAGGGGTGAAATGAGGTGAGTGTGAGTGGCGATGTGAGGGGGAGGCGTTAGTGTCAGGGTGTATGTGAGTGTGAGGGCGAGGTCGTGTGTGAGGGCGAGCGTAAACTGTGTAGGGGTGGAATGCGAGGATGTTGAATTGGAGTGTGCGTGTGAGGGGGATGTGTGAGTGAGGAGAGGTGAGGTGTGCGGGGTGACTGTGAGGTGCGCTGGGTGAGGTGAGTGTGAGGGGAGGTGAGTGTTGATGGAGAGGTGAGTGGTAGGGGGTGAATGTGTGAGGTAGACGTAGAGGTGAGTGTGAGGGGGAGGTCTTGTGTGAGGGCGAGTTGATTGTGAGGTGTGACTGTGAGGTGATGTGGGAGGTGAGTGTGAGGGGAGTGTGAGTGTGAGGGAGAGAGGTGATGTGTGGGGGTGACTGCGAGGGAGACAGGGGTGGCTAGACACAGGGGTGGTGAGAGACAGGGGTGGTGGGATTGTGAGGGGAGAGGGTGAGTGTTGGGGAGAGGTGCGTGTGAGGGGAGTGTGAGATTGAGGGGTGAATGTGAGGTGAGTGTGAGGTGGGTGTGAGGGGTGAGGAGGGTGTGCGTGATAGGAGAGGGTGATGTGAGTGTGAGGTGAGTTTGAGGTGAGTTGAGTTGGAGGTGAGGAGGGGTGGTGAATGTGGGTGGGTGAGTGCGAGGGTGAGTGTGAGGTTAGTGTGAGGGGTAGGTGGTCGTGTCATGTTGGAGATGTGGAGTTTGATGGGTGAATGTGAGGAACGTGTGAGTTGGGTGTGATGGAGGAGAGAGAGTGTCATGTGGAGGTGAGTGTGAGTGAGAGGTGTGTGTGAGGGAGAGGTGGGAACTGTGAGTGGGAGAATGGGGAAGCGAAATAGTGGGAGAGTGTGAGGGTATGTGTGTGTGAGGGAGAGTGTGAGTGTGATGAGGGTGAAATGTGAGGTGACGATGTGAGTTGAGTGTGAGGGGGAAGGTGAGTAGTGCGGGAGAGGGTGAGTGTGCGGGGTGAATGTTGAGTTGAGTGTGAGGTGAGTGTGAGGAGGGAGGTGATGTGTGAGGGAGAGGTTAGATTGAGGGGTGAATGTGAGGTGAGTTTGAGGTGAGTGTAAGGGGGAGGTGACGTGTGGGGACGAGGAGAGTGTGAGGGGAGAAGAAGGCGATGGTTGAAAAGTTTGGTTGAGGTGAGTGTGGGGGGAGGTGAGTGTGAGGGGGAGTTGAGTGTGAGGGACGCGGTGGTGTGAGGGGTGAGTGTGAGGGGTGAATGAGAGGTGAGTTTGAGGTGAGTGTGAGGGAGAGGTCGAGTGTGAGTGAGAGGTGAGTGTGAGGGGGATGAATATGAGTTGAGTGTGAGGTGAAGTGTGAGTGTGAGGTGTGTGAGGCGGAGAGGATAAGTGTGAGGGTGTGAAATGTGAGGTGAGTGTGAGGGAGATTGTGAGGGAGTGCGAGGGAGCGGTGAGTGTGAGGGGTGAATGAGAGGTGAGTGTGATGTGAGTGTGAGTGTGAGGTGATAGAGATAGGAGTATATATAGAGATAGTAGGTGAGTGTGAGGAGAGGTGTTGTGTTAGAAGGGTGAAAGTGTGGTGGGATGAGGTGGAGAGTGAGGTGAGTGTGAGGAGAGGTGAGTGTGGGGTGAGTCTGAGGGGTAAATGTTGAGGTTGGTGTGAGGTGAGTGTGGGGAGAGGAAGTGAGGTGTGAGGGAGAGGTGAGTATGAGGGGTGAATGGGGAGGGAGTGTGAGGTGGGATGTGAGGGGGAGGTGAGTGTGAGGGGGAGGTGAGTGTGAGGGAGAGGTGAGTGTGAGGGGTGAATGTGAGGTGAGTGTGAGGTGGGTGTGAGGGGGAGGTTGAGTGTGAGTTGAGAGTGGTGTGTGAGGGGTGTGTACGGGTGAGTGTGGAGGTGGTGTGAGTCAAGTGTGAGGGTGAGGGTGAGGGAGAGGGTGAGTGTGAGGGGTGAATGTGAGGTGATGGAGGTGTGAGGGTGGCGTGTGAATGTGAGGTGAGTGTGAGGGAGAGGTGTGTGTGAGGGTGGAATGTTGAGGGAGTGTGAGGTGAGTGTGAGTGTGAGGTGAGTGTGAGGGAGAGGTTGAGGTGTGGGGGTGAATGTGATGTGGTGAACGTGAGGTGAGTGTGAGGTGAGTGTGAGTGTGAGGTGAGTGTGAGGGAGAGGTGAGTGTGAGGGGTGAATGTGAGGTGAGTGTCAGGTGAGTGTGAGTGTGAGGTTGAGTGGAGAGGAGAGGTGAGTGTGAGGGGTGCATGCGAGGTGAGTGTGAGGAGAGTGTGAAGGTGAGTGTGAGGGGAGAGGTGAGTGTATGAGGGGGTGAATGTGAGGTGAGTGTGAGGTGGGTGTGAGGGGGAGGTGAGTGTGAGGGAGAGGTGAGTGTGAGGTGAGTGTGAGGGGGAGGAGTGTGAGGTGGGTGTGAGGGGGAGGTGAGTGTGAGGGAGAGGTGAGCATGAGGGGTGAATGCGAGGTGAGTGTGAGGTGGGTGTGAGGGGGAGGTGAGTGTGAGGGGGAGGTGAGTGTAAGGGAGAGGTGAGTATGAGGGGTCCATGCGAGGTGAGTGTGAACAGTGATAAGTGTGAGCAGCAGTAAGTGTGAGAGGGAGGTGAGTGTATGAGGGGATGGTCACCCATAATTCACTTCCCTACTCACTCATTCTCACTCACTCATTCACTCACTCACTCACTTAGACACACTCATACTCACACTCGCTCATACACACGCTCATTCAGTTAGCCACTTGCTCTATCAGTATCACTCACCCCCCTCACTCAATCATACACTCAATCACCCCCCCCCCCTCCCCCAACCCCACTCCTTCACACACTCAGGTACTCAGTCACTCACTTACCGTACATGTGAAAGCAAGATTGCTGTTGTTGTTAAAAATATACTTTTAACCAGACCGGCTGGCCGAATGAGCTAAGTGCCCGCTTCCAGTGCAGCCGATCGTGGGATTCGATCCCGTGGGATTAAAATCCAATCAAGTCAAAGCAATGACTTAACATTGTATATTTGTTGCTACCTAGCCTGGCACTCGGTATTATAATTACTAGGATAGGACAAGGGGCAGTGGAGTCAGGAAGACTAATTGTCTGAGACTGAAATGTGCCCTGCTTAATCAGCGCCTGTAATTATTGTTGCTTATAGTGTCACCACAATAGGCCGATGAATCAATGATTCGCCCTGCGAATGATATTCAAGACATTGAATATAAAGTTGAATAGCTAAATTGTATTGCTAACTCTTGGCATACTTTTGTTGTACATGTCGAAACGCTGGATGCCACAGGCTTTAGAGGTAACATTAACAGGTTCTACTAGATTGACTTAGTAATAGTAGTCCCTTCTGTGCAGAAGTACACGTTTAATAAGTACACCAGTGTCTAAACTAGATATGGAGGACCAAGTCTATGCAAGTGTTTTGGTTGAGAAAAGCTTTAACTGAAATATTAGTTCAGTTGACCTCTATTGCCTGTGTCATGTTTGGTTCTCATGCGCAACTGTTATCTCTGGCCCTCCGCTCTTCACCACCACTTTCATGTATTTATTAATTCATTTATACATAGTAAACAGTGTTAGTGGAAATAAAGGAAATAATTATATATAAAAAATAACATATATTTTTGTTAAGTTGTACAAACCTCGATTTTAACCATGCATGATACCATAATAATGTGAGTGAGTCACAATGTGGTAGCACAGCGGGTAAGCACTATAACGTCGCCATCAGAGCGCACTATTATAAGTCAATACCGATCCTGATATGACCGTAGATATATGGGGGCATAAAACCCCAAAAAATTATTTAAGTAAGACATGTGTGCTTAGTCGTTGTGTGCTAGAAGTGGGTGATCTGTTACGAAGTGATTTTGTGTGTGTCTCTATTTTTTTTCTTTCGGGGGGTGTGTGGGAAGGTTGTTTTTTTGTTGCTTTTAAAAGATTCCCACCACATTCTTTCAAGTTGACAACATAATCGTGTTTCCAGCTGCAATAGTGACAACCTCTGCCGTTGTTAAAACTGCCGAGGACTTCGGATGAAGCTCTCAACTTTCCGAATCCTGAAACACTTACCTAGATTTGAACATACATATTCAAGTTAGATCTTCTTGAACTCATTACTCATTTACTGTCGCTTAAATAAAACAAATTCAATGTAATATTAGTTCTAATAGAACCTATACCTGCTGAAGCCTATATTGTCCAGCATCATTTTGAAGTCATCACCAGTATTATTGTTTCATGTTTTCCCCTTCAAATATACCCAAAACTAATCCTTTAAGATAATAGTTCATTGAACCTAAATGAAAATAGAATTGCATTATCAATCTAATAAATGTATCTATTAAAAAAAACAACGAACTCAAAATAGGTGGTTTCAAGATATTCAAATTGCTACTAACCTTATTTGATCATGATATGTAAGTGATAACTTTGATAAAATAAAGGTATGTTGGTCAAGTAGCACTAACAGCACCATTATGATTTTCGGCGAGAGTGGATGAGCATTATTGTTTGTTTTTTTAGAAATGTGGGCATATCAAATCTGTCCAAGTATGACAGGGGTCGGAGGTGGGGGTGCCTAAAGAGAAGTAAGCGTCCTTTGTGGATCTTCCATTATAACTAAGACATACGGTCATTTACATCGTGATTTTAAGCACTCCTATAGCTGAACTAATCTAGGTCCTATGTACACAGAACTATTGAGGCATATGTATATCAATTGAATATTGAAAAATAGAGTAACCATTACCCGAAGCTGTTATGTCCAGAAGGCCCGTCAGTGTCGCTGTGCCGAAAATAAAAAGAACTGTTCTCAAGAATAATAATATAAACAGAGAAGGCTTGCAAATTCATATCTATATATATGTGTGTGTGTGTGTGTATGTATGTTTGTATGTGTGTAAATACATACATATGCTGGATTATATATTGTTTTACACACATATATAATTTTTTTTAAATCTGCATTAAACATATATCAAATTAAACATATATCAAATATAACGCTACGTGTATGCTATTAAATGTATATAGCACAATAATATAACACAGACATATATATATTAAATATATATATATGTCATAAATATAAACGAAATATAAAATCGGTTCCAAATGGGCTAAAAGCAGGATCGAGCACTTTTTTTCTTTCCCTCACCCCCTCGACCATTCTCAATCCACTTCCAACATCTTGAACTCACAAGAGAACAGAGTCCCCCCAGTCTCCCCCTCAACTCACCTCCCTCCCAATATTTGCACGGGGGCCCGACAATATGGGCCCTTCAGCACTGAGGGGTATATTCCGAGAATAACAACTACTGGCCAGTAAAACTGGGTCAAGCTAATAGTACTCGACACTCTTCTCCGGCTCATGTTGATCCAGTATGTGTTTTACTGGGTACACATAATAAGCTGTTGTCAGTGTGACCAAATAGATAGCTATGGAGTGTATATTTGTATATACTCCTTCCCTTGTGATTAATCACACACAGATAATCACTCTATCGCTATATCTATGTACATATATATAAAGATCGCAGTGAGCTGGTAGCTCAACGTAGACCAAAGTTTATGGCAGTGAAGAATTAATCCTCCTATATATATATATTTATGTGTGTGTATATGGATAGTGATAAGATTGTTATCGCGTGTAATAATCTCTGTAGTGTCTTGCTTCTACCCCCCACCCCCACACCCTGGGTGGGGGGATACCGGCATGCTTCACTCCACCCCCCCCCCCATGTTTGGGGCTTTCGCACGCCACTCGCTCGGAAGTTTTGATATATAATTAAAGTATTTCATACAAACCAATAATTACATTTGGGTCGAGTATCATGACTCTTGGCTGATCTATAAAAGCCCATCACTAATTTTCTTTCAAAGCTACATTTCTAATCGAAGTAGGCTAAGTGATGTAACAGCTGGATCAAATGTTACCTGCCTCGTAGCAGACTAGCAGACTAGCAGACTAGCAGATTAGCCAGGCTCTATCCAGGCCCCTTGGACCACCGACCCGCTCTGCACGACATGGAGGAAACGTTGTAGGGCCTAATATAGCAATGTAATACAATAAAGCTCAGTAGTATTCAATAGTTCCTAATTTACCCATGTTATCCTAACATGAACAATTTGCGCATAATTCCCAATTTTGACATAATTGATTTATTGTAGATAAGAAAATTAATCAGTAACGAAATAATGTGTGCAGTGATTCATTGCAAAACTGAAATATAATAAAAATTACCTTATGGGACTGTCACACTAAAACGCTTCTCTCCAACGCGCGTCGACGTGTGTCAGGTTTGGGCGAAACGTCGGGAGAAGTCGTGAAGCGTTACGCGCGTGTTATGCGCACGTCGGTACACGTCAGTACATGTTCATGGACGTCGACGGTCGGTGGGGAACGCCGGCACGCATCATGGCGCATCGAAAGTTTTGTGCATGCACAAAACTTTCGATGACCGACAACGCACGTGAATGTGTGGTTGTGGACGTTATGGGGACGCTAGGCGCACGTCGAGGTCCGTTGGATGCGCTGGAATAACTTTATGCGAACGGTATGCACACGCTGCGCACACGTGACGGTCGTTCCCACATGTTGCGCCAAATTGTTGCTTTGTTGTTTTACGTCCTAGCTACATCTAAGGTGATATCAGGATGGCGTCGTAGTGTGACAGGACTATTAAATTTCCATGTCCAGAAGAACCATCCACATTGTGGAACTGAAAGCAAGAAGAATTGGCCAGGAATATATAAGTAGAGTATGCTTGCAAATTCATATATATACATATATATATATATATATATATATATATATATATATATATAAACAGTAAAAGCTCTCTAACCGACCACCTCCGCAGATCGACCACTGCCCTATATCGATCGCTTGATTTGGGTCGCAACAATACCATTGTACCCATATTCTAATTCCCGAAACCGACCACCTCCCTAAATGGACCACGATCGATCGATTTACAGTGGTTTTACTGTTTTTCAAAACCAAAACAATTATCTAGATTTGATTCTACATATCTAACTTAGATGCTGGTGCACTTGTTAAACATGTGTCACCACATAAAAGGGAATACTGAGGCAATTTAATAGAACCTATTACTGCAGGTACCTATGGTGTCAGAGTTTTGGCAAGCTTGCCAAAACTAATTTTGTTTGTTTGCACTTCAAATATCTCAAAAGTTAGCTATTTAAAATAAAAGTTATTTCAATTGAAAGTAGGGCAGATTATAATGATCAGCCTAATATGTTTATCTCAGAAAATAACAGAAACTCAAAACCCATCGGACTATGCAACTTTAATCAAACATGTCACTGCTGCAAATCATGCAAGCCTACTTAAATTCTTGGGCAATTATTAAAACACGTATCTGCTGATTTATCTGATTCTATCTGTCTCCCTCTCTGTCCTGCTCTGTCTCTCTTTCTTTCCCAACCAACCACCATGCTTCTGTGCGACTCTGCTATCCAAGGAAATAAGTTAATAAAACCCACGTCTAGCGGGCACACCAACATTTATTTTGCATGTTTTCATTTCAAATACCTCCCAAAGTTAATCGTTTAAATGAAATATGAAATACTTTAAACTAAGTTATATTACTTATTCTTAGAATATAACACTTAACCCAATATATTTATCTGGGGGAAAATGTCTGAACCTCAAAACTATTGGATTACTTATCACTTCTTTTACGTACCCGTCCGATCTCCTCCCCCTTTTAGAAACTCAAACCACCGAGTTCTGAATCTTAAGAATTTGTGCATGAACTACAGTGAGTGGTGCTGTACGTTATACAGCAGGAGCCACTCCCTTAATTCTACAGGATCGGTGCTGTAACTAATAGTAATACAGCACTGATCAAACTTAGATTATATACACTGTCAATTCCAATAGTAAGATGGCCGGAAGACCAGCGTTCCGGCGCTGACAAATGTCATATTCAGATGAATTTGACATTTGTCAGTGCCTTACCCCCCCAAAAAAGCTTAATTCATTCTTGAATCTTCTAAGGGGTTGCCCCTCTCCCCCACCACCCTCTCCCTATCTTTCTCCGTCTCTATTTCTGTCTCTCTTTCCCCGTATCTCGACGTAACTTGACGTATCTCGATGTAGGCTCAATGAACCTGTAACGTATCTCGACGTTCCTCGACGTATCTCGACGTAATGGCCAAATTTCACCTACGTTGGCTTATGCTTCCGCGTTACGTCGTAGTGTGACAGCCCCATTACTCTCGAGCTCTCTTAACACACACATATATACATACACATACATATGGTTAATAAATAAAAGCCCACAACTGTCAACGTTGCGCCTACCCCGTGTCACCACTCGAGGAGCTGGGAGTTGCAGCTTTACAATGCGAGGTGCTTTGACCTCTGAAGGCTGACCCGCTCCACTCAGCGCCCAGTAAAAGCGCGGGAAAGCAAGCAGGGCGGGAAGCCCCGACAGCGCCAGACGGACGACGCCTTTTGTCGCGCAGACGACATTGACGCCACCCAGTCAAGCCCCACCTTTGCCGTGATGAGATGAAAACACGGCTGTCGCCAGGGTTTGTTTGTGTTTGTTGTCGCTGGGCGGATTAGAGTCTTTTCACCGACCGGCCCGTGATGCGGTGACGTGTGTGCACTTGTAGGACCGTCCCCAAAACGAGGCTCGGCAACAAAAGGTTCGAATGTTGTGATGTCGTGTGTCATATCGAGGCTCGCCTTTGCGCGCGCTGTTTATCCTTGACTGACACTGCGTATCTTCTGAGGAAATACCCCGCCCCCTTTGCACCCCCACCCCACACCCACCCACCCACCCACACCTTCACACACACTCTGCACCCACAGACTATGCACACACACACACACATGCATACACACATATGCACACACACAGTGATAATCACGTTATCCTTCCTGTTCACTAAGATTCAAATCCTGTATTAGGGCGATAACGCATTCAATAAATTACGTTAGCTTGCAAAGATTAGCCATTTGATTAGTAAAAAAACTGATATTTGAATGTACTTTTACATTCCCGTGGCCACAATCAAACGTTTATAATATAAAGCTTTAAAAAATAATATCCCAATTCAGCCAGTCTGATATATCAGTTAAGTTTCATCACATATTACTTCCTCTATTTTTTTTTTGTTGTTGTTGTAAATATGTTTATTCTACTGAATAAGTCTTTTGTCAGTGCCGAAGCACTGGTCTTCCAGGCATTTTTCAATTCAGGGTTATTTACACAAAAGGTATATAGAATAAGGTGTACAATACCTGTTGAATAGACAATTTGCACCATGTAACACAATGAGATTCTGAAACCCAAAAGTTCCATAACAATATGGTACAGTAGTGACATATAATCAGATCAATATTAGTCAGATCAATGTGAGTATTTACATAGTATTTAGAATGTAAGCAGAAGTTATCTTCTTCTATAACTTTGCTTTGGTGGGGGGAGCCTATTGATCGTGGTCCACTCCAGATTTAGGGTTATTATATTTTTTCGTGGCTGTCTTCCATGCATCTGTGACGATACTAGTGCTTGTGAACCTGTTGTAGATGTGCAAACATGTATCCATTAATGTTGCAGTAGCTCCTTTGGTTAGTGTTGAACTCACCCATTTTAACCCTGATATTAGTTACACTTATAGGGCGATTCGTTACTAAATCAAGTCAGAATTTCTTCATGGGTTATTTTTAAGAGATCATATCACTGGGAATGTTGTGGGCTTCAGAGGTTTTGGGTCTCTCTTCAATATATTTAAGCATTCTGGCTAAGTTGTCTACTATGTCGACAAAGTTGTTGTTAATTCCATCCACCAGGTGGTTGTACGGTATTATTTTGGTAGTTATTTCATTGGTGAGTTTGCTGATGCTATACGTGTGCTCTGGTTCAATTTACCTTAGTACATGGCAACCCTTTTTAATGGCTTTGTTTATATTTGATTATCTGTTCCACACAATACCTTGGATTTGCTTACTATACTTCGGACAATACTTTTTTTAACCATTCATTCAGCTATGAATCAATCGCAAGGGTAATTCCTTGGTGAGCTCAGATTTCTGCATGAAGTAGTTAGTCTCTATCATGTTGTGGTTTCATTTGTTATATATTCAGCAGTGCTGTCTCGTATGTCTAGTTCGACCAGAGGGCAATGTTCTGGTAATCATTTCTTGTAGTATTAAAGTTGCATAGTCCGATGGCTTTGGATTTCTGTCATTTTCTGAGATAAACACATTAAAATGATCAGTATAAGCTACTTTACTTTAGGTTGAAGTAACTTTTAGTTTAAATTGCTAACTGTGGAGATATTAGAAGTGACAACATGGCAAATTAATTTTGGCAAGCACGCCAAAACTCATAGCCTTATGCAGTAACAGGTTCTATTAAATTGACTCCCCATGCCCTTCTATGTGACAACAAATGCTTAATAACTGCACCAGTATCTAAGATAAATGTGTAGAATCAAATCTAGGTAAGTGTTTTGGTTTTGAAAATTTGATGCTTCATCGGACTATACAACTTTAATTGGAATCAATAAGTTAAAAATGTCCACAATCATTTATTTGACTCGGCGAGGTATTGCTCCCACGACCTGCCTCACGAGAAGCGGATCCTATAACCAATCAACCATCTCGTCTGGTCTTCTTTACGTTTGATTACCGTGTGCTGTGGCTGGGTGTTGGTAGGTTGGGTGGTTGGGTGTTGGGGTATTGGTGGTTGGGTGTTGCGAGTAAGGGGCTTGGAAGTTGGGGCGTTGGGGGGTTGGGAGTAGGGAGGGTTGGGGGTTGGGGGTGTTCAGTGGTTGGGGGTGTGGGTGTAGGGAGGGCTGGGGAGTTGGGGTGTTAGGGGTTGGGGGTTGGGTGTAGGGAGTGCTAGGAGTTGGAGAGTTTGGGGTTGGGTGTTGGGTGTAAGGGAGGGTTTTGGGGGGTTGGGGGGGGTAAGTAGGAGGTAGGGGTTTGGGTATGGTCTGGGGTTGGGTAGGAGGAGGCTTGGGGTTGGGGGTGTTCAGGGTTGGGGGTTGGGTGTAGGGAGGGCTGGGAGTTGGAGAGTTCGGGGGTTGGGTGTTGGGTGTAGGGAGGAGTGGGGAGTTGGGGCGTTGGGGGGTTGGGAGTAGGAAGGGTTGGGGGTTGGGGTGTTTGGTGTTGGGTGTAGGGAGGGTTGGGGGGTTGGGGTGTTCAGGGGTTGGGGGTTGGGTGTAGGGAGGGCTGGGAGTTGGAGAGTTCGAGGGTTGGGTGTTGGGTGTAGGGAGGGTTGGGGAGGTGGGGTGTTCGGGGGTTGGTTGTTGGGAGTAGGCAGGGTTGAGATGTTCGAGGGTTGGCTGTTGGGAGTAGGGAGGATTGGGGTGTTCGGGGGGTGGCTGTTGGGAGGAGGGAGGGTTGGGGCGTCTGGCGCCATATGACACACCTTCACGCATGGCTTCACAGAACTCCCTTAAATACCCGGCTCCTCAAAGGACGAGCAGCCGTCCGGTTAAACTGAAACCACTGACCGGATCCCAACCCATAATTTGACTGGAAACTGGAATGAACTGATCTGTCACGGTTCAGTGAATGCAGACAGCATGCGAGTTTGACAATTCCGAAAGAATAATACAAAAATAATAATGTCCATATTTGTGACTTTTTTTCCTTCCCTTGGAGGTGCTGTGTTGTTGGTTTTTGTTTTTTATTTTTAAAACCACTTCGTCAAGTGTGGCTTAAAGGTAAGGCTATGTCTGTTATAGAGTGGACGCATAAGAGAAGTCAAATATTGACCAATTGGAACAGACGCACGGTCACGTGTTCTCCGATCTACATACGCAAGCCTAATTGGAAACAATGCTTGGTTTGGATGGTTGCACAGCTTCAGGTTACACGGCGGAAGTTGGTATTGGTGTCGCTCTCAGCCCTACACTTACTTGACTTCAGGTTACATGGCGGAAGTTGGTATTGGTGTCGCTCTCAGCCCTACACTTACTTGACTTCAGGTTACACGGCGGAAGTTGGTATTGGTGTCGCTCTCAGCCCTACACTTACTTGACTTCAGGTTACACGGCGGAAGTTGGTATTGGTGTCGCTCTCAGCCCTACACTTACTTGACTTCAGGTTACACGGCGGAAGTTGGTATTGGTGTCGCTCTCAGCCCTACACTTACTTGACTTCAGGTTACACGGCGGAAGTTGGTATTGGTGTCGCTCTCGGCCCTACACTTACTTGACTTCAGGTTACACGGCGGAAGTTGGTATTGGTGTCGCCCTCAGCCCTACACTTACTTGACTTCAGGTTACACGGCGGAAGTTGGTATTGTGTCGCTCTCAGCCTACACTTACTTGACTTCAGGTTAACGGGAAGTTGGTATTGGTGTCGCTCTCAGCCCTACACTTATCTTCGGTTACACGGCGGAAGTTGGTATTGGTGTCGCTCTCAGCCCTACACTTACTTGACTTCAGGTTACACGGCGGAAGTTGGTATTGGTGTCGCTCTCAGCCCTACACTTACTTGACTTCAGGTTACACGGCGGAAGTTGGTATTGGTGTCGCTCTCAGCCCTACACTTACTTGACTTCAGGTTACACGGCAGAAGTTAGTATTGGTGTCGCTCTCAGCCCTACACTTACTTGACTTCAGGTTACACGGCGGAAGTTGGTATTGGTGTCGCTCTCAGCCCTACACTTACTTGACTTTCGGCCTAACACATTAAAGCTGCATAGTCTGATGAAAACATCAAATTTTCAAAACCAAAGCAATTATCTAAATTTGTTTCTACATATGTAACTTAGATACTGGTGCACTTATTAAACATTTGTCACTATACAAACGGGAATACAGTATAACTCCGTTAAACTCAAACTTGAAGAGACCCTAGAAATTTGTTTGGATTAACCGATCATTCGTTTAACCGAGCTTTGGCTTCGACTTTGACTTGGCTTTGGCAAAAATGTGGTTGCATTATCTATGTAATATACAATGTATGTGGACACTTTGATTATTGTTTTATATGTATATACAGGAAAACCCTGTTAAACCAAGCTTGGTTAACCCAAACGATTGGTTAATCCAAACCTTTTTCGGCGGCCCGGCAAAATACTACCATTTATCATATAAAAAAGTTGGTGGGGTCTCAGATGACCTTATAAGCACATGAAAGTTTGGTTTAACCATACTGGAATTGGCCTGGGGTCCGAAAATGTTGTTTGGATTAACCAAAAGTTTGGATTAACCGACTTTGGTTTCACCAACTTTTTTATATGATAAATGGTAGTATTTTGCCGGGTCGGCGAAAAAAGTTTGGATTAACCGATCGTTTGGTTTAACCGAGCTTGGTTTAACGGGGTTATACTGTACTGAGGTAATTGAATAGAACCTGTTACTGCAGAAGGCTGTAGTGTCAGAGTTTTGGCAAGCTTGCCTAAATTAATTGTGCATGGTTGCACTTCAAATATCTCAAAATTTAGGCATTTAAAATCAAAGTTACTTCAACCGATCAGCCTAATGCATTTATCTCAGAAAATGTCAGAAACTCAAAACCATCGGACTATGCAACTTTAAGCTCAGTTTGCACCTTCTGATAAAGCCCCAGTCACACCTACCCGGATCAGGGGCCGGACGAGCCCCGGACCGTGATCCGGCGTGGTCCGTGGCGATCTGGGGTGATCCATGGCTCATCCATGGCTGGTCCTTGGTAATCCTGCATGACTCAGTACACACTACTGGTTTCGAAACGTTGATGCTTTCATCGGACTGTGCAGTCTACTCAAAAACACCTCATTTAGCGCTCTAGATATGTTCTAAAGTGCTAAATGAATGAAGCTAGCATTCCTTAACGCGGTATGTGGCATGCGAATGCAGCATGCGGCATGCAGCATGTGAACGGGTTGGGTCCTTTCACCTACACCCACACCCACACATAGTGTCAGGTTTCTCTAACACTGTTTCCTATGAGAAACACAGCAGATGGCTACATGGACCGATTCAGTTGCCGCATTCGCATTCCCATTCCCATTCCCATTCGGATGTAAGGAATCACCCCCATTGACTTAGGATCTCAGGATAATAGAACTAATGCATTAAATAATATTGCAATGTTGTGAAGGATTTGTAAATAAAAGAGATGAGTAGGTAGATCAGCCTCAATAGTCGATTGTGTTATACTAGTCAGACGACTCCCACATGTGCCTGAGTAAGAACAGCGGAAAGGACCCAGGTTTGATTTCCATATATTGCTCTGGTTCCCCATGGATGAAGCGTGGACATAGGTGCTTGCTATTTTCCTATTGGTTGTTAGGCTGGGAAAGTGAATAAAAGAGCGCTGTAGTGAATCAGTGCTAAATGGAGTAGCGCTAAGTAGGATATACCTATATATATATATATATATATATATATATATATATATATATATATATGTCAGTCTCATGAAAATATGCCAATTGGTGCATGGGGAAAGAAAAAAAAAATTGTCTTAATGGTATTTATTTTCCCTTTTCCTCCAACTACATGTATTTGTGCCTGAAACACCAAAAATTGGCTGATTATATCTTCATTCTTTGTCCTTCTGCTGATCCTCCAATGTGTGGGGCCCCTCCTGAGAAGTTGTCGGCGTCGCATATCATAAGTTGTCAGTGTCACACACCTACTATAGCTATAGGTTCTATATGTTGTGTGAAAAACAAAAAGGAGTTAATAGAAATGTAATATGGGATTGTGAATGGCCAATTTTCGGTATTCAGGCACAAATACATGTAGTTTGAGGAAAAAGGAAAATAAATACCATTAAATTAAGACAATTTATTTGTTTTCTTTCCCCAGGCACCAATTGGCCTATTTTCATGAGACTGACTCATATATATAAATGTCCGAAAATTGAGATGGAAGTGAAAATAGAGTTAGTTGTACCCAAAAAGATCCTGGAACTGGAGGAGAACGGGGTACATGAAATAACATTTTTCTGAGCCGCATGATCTAGATATAAAACGCTGACTCACACAACAGCTGTGGCCGGTCATTGGCGCTCAATCAGGCTTCAGAACAAACACGGCGCTGGGACGCGGTGAAGAACAGCGACGCGCCATACTGGCGTGCAGCACCCAGCCAGCCGACTGGAAGGACGCTAAGTAAACTACCCAGGAGGCCGTGAGTGGAACTAAAAGGCGCCAGGCCGGCTCAGGCGACCAGGCACAACGCCCCGACTGTTGGGGTTGGGGAGGGATATGGGGGGGGGGGGGGGGAGTGGCGGGAGGTGGAGGGGAGACCAGGGCTGGGGAGGGGGGAAGAGGGAGGGAGTGAGAGGGACAGGGACAGGGAGGGAGAGGGAGGGAGAGAAAGGGAGTGGGAGGGAGAGAGAGTTGGGGAGATTGATGTGAAAGGGGAGTGGTGGAAGTGGAGGGGAAGAAGGGAGACGTGGGAAAGGGAGGAGAGGGGAATAGAGGGAGGAAGGTGAGGGGGAGCTGGAGGAGGAAGGGCAGCAAGCAAGGAAGGGAAGGGAAGTTTCGGACGATGTAAAGAGGAGGCGAAGTCAGAGAGAGGAGGAATACGGCAGACTCATGCGGGAGGAGTGGTCGGGCCGGAGGGGTATAGGTAGCGGGAGTGGAGAGGGAAGGGGAGGGGATGGGTCTAAGTGGAAGAGGGGGTGACTTGGATGGGAGACAGGGAAGGGGCGGAGTGAGGGGGAATGAATGATTCTGCCGGCGTGACTTGTGTAGTGTTTATTGTATAGGATGTGCAGCTACAGGTGTTATTGAGTGCACATACACCCAATCTGTTATCTAATATAGAATATTTGCTGGAACAATTTCACTGCAAGCTACATTACTACGAAATGTATGGCAACCCAGCTCACAAATAATGTTAAGTAACGTCAGGCTAACATTATTATTTGATTAGACAGAGGGTAGCCATCTTGGAAGAGACTGTAAAGACATGTGAGATATAAAGTATACCCAAAGCAATCCAACTTAATCTAGTTGATATTGGTGCGATCTTCACTACAAATTTGGAAATGAGGACAGGATGATCTGGGCCAACCATCTTATGACCATTTAATGGGAAACTAACCTGCATTAAGTTAAGTGACATTCAAGAAAAGTAAGTGAATCAACTTACACATAAGGAGGGGCAACTACAGGGCAACCAAAATCAAGGATCACAGCAAGTACACATTAAAAACATTGCTTAGCATTGTATACCTGGTACTCAGGGCAACATGGCTATGAATCTTCCATTATCATTTAACATGCAATGTTATATGAAAACGTCACAGTGATGTTTAAAAACGTCTTTAGAGCATAATAAAATAACGTTAAATAACGTTTTTACTCCATACAAAATAACGTTTATGTGATGTTTTTTTATAACGTTATTGTAACATTCTGAAACGTCATACTGACGTCAGTGTACCGGTTTTTTTGTTAGCTGGGAAGAACCATACAAAGTTTGGTCATCAGGAGGCATGTGGTTATCAGTGGAACGTCAGTTTAATGAATTGGGTCTATAGTGAAGGATAGTGCTGGGAGGGGCACTAATACCAACTTCCGGTGAGTAAGCTGAAGCTGCGACCCAGTATGCTCCCTCCCAACTATATTCTTCAATACAGGTGCAATCCTATGAACTCAGTTTGAAAGTATAAACACCTGATTCCTGGTGACCGAACCTAGTAGGATTCTTGCCCTAGTTTTGGGTTGCAGTGACATCGTGACTCATCATCATCATGCTGTGGGTCGCGATGCGACAAAGACTGCTTTCATTACTTGACTGCCGCTCTCCATTTAAATTTCATGAAAGCTGCCTGCAAAAGTGTTGAAGTGCTGCTGGCTTTTGCAAGTTACCAGCGTCACTCTCTCCGGAGCAAATAGAGGTTTCACACCGGCAAGAACATGTCCAGACAGGCGCAAAACTATTTGTCCCTGCAGTGGCTGGTCAGGAGATGTTGGAAGTTCCATACATCAACCGCCTTTAATGCTGCCACAGTGACATGGTTTTCTGTTTAGGGTTTGCTCCCTTAGCCTTCGGTTCTGTCAAGAACCTGTTCCACAAGGCAGTGGTTTACAACTCTGCAGGGCAGGGGCGTCAAACTCCCAGAGGTATTGCTATACCTGCAATACCTGCATACCACATACGTACCTAGACACTCAGGAACACAGCGTGACTATTCAACATTAAATTAAAGGCAACTTGTTGAATGTACATGCTGCAGCGTGTGTAGTGCTGCTGTGTTTCACCCACACTCTAGCAATAGGAGTGAGTGGCTTGGTGGACATGAACTTCGGTATCTTGGAAGTGAACTATTGGTAGTGAGGAGGTAGGGGGTGAATAGTGTTATGTGAAACAACCAGTCTACCATCCACAACCTCCCTACTACAGTCATAATACACCTATCAAATCGAGCACAAGTCTACCCAGGATCTTGCCTATCCTCAACTCATTTCACATTGTCGTATGCTTCGACTACAAATGCCATCTGCCATCAAGGAAATTCAATCAGACTCGTATCGGACTATTGAAAGTATATTTAGGTTCACTAAAAGAGCATAGTGTTAGTGAACACTAAATACCACATACTATTTCTAGCATTGTTCCTGGGCGATAATAGAGGGTGGTTGCGTTGAAATTGAGGGCGTCACCGTCATCGTGAGAGAAGGGTTGGTTACAAAGGAAACCGACAGCGCATGTCGAGGGACGCCACGTGTATACAATGGAAAATAACTCAAGGAGAAATGTATCATATCCTGCGTTGGCAACACATTCTATATCTCTTAGCACCCCCCCCCCCCACACACACACAGACTCCTCAGCCTCCACCCCACCAAACGATAACAATGCCATTTGTAGCCATGTCCATTGTAACTCAATGATACAGAGTATTATAATAATATTTAGACAGATTATTTTTATGTTGAGAGTTGAGGCATAGACAGTTCAATCAAAGTACAGTTAACGGGAATTCAGCAGACACACACATATGTATAATATGTATAATATGTATAATATATATAACATGCATAATATATACAATATGCATAATATATAATATATATTATGTATATTATATATCTCTGCATATATATTAGCCATGTTTTCTTTCTTGTACATCAGCGTGGTTATTTTGAATTAAATGTTATACACATTTTAACGGAAACTGCAACATAAAAATCGATCCTCAAACTAACTTGAGCGTGAGACCATGGCATTAAATGGAATGACTTCTCACACGAATTCAAATAAGCTCAGGGTGGGATCTGTGGATAAGAAGTGTCAAAGATGTGAAAGGTGATGAAAACACAAATTAAAATAAACATTATTCTTTTCAAATTACGATGCAGTTGTTTATTTTCCCACGACTACCTTACTATAGCACCCTCATATCAGAAGTACATACTCAGACAAATAATGCAATGCTAGACACATCACACGTGAATTTACATCAAATAAACAAGATGAAAGATAACAAATTCACTCTTTTTAACCCATTGAGGTCGGTATTTGCATTACCGCATCCCGAGTGAAGAAGACACATCATATTCTCCCCCTTTTTGTGTGTGATGAATTTATTTACCCTATTCATAACGGATAATAAGTGTGCGAATACTTGTTTTCACCATATCACTAGTCCGATTTGATTCAAATCTTTTGAAAATAGTTGAATAAGTTTGAGTAATTTTTTAGGTTTTCTTGCTTCTTGTTTTTGGCTTGTAACTGTTTGTAGATTGCAAACAGTCCAAACTCCTGCTTTCACTATTTCATGTGTTAATCCATTGAAATATCATCTCTATTTCTAGGTAACATTATTTTCTTAGTAGTTTCTTAAACACTGATATATTTCCTGTATTTACAGCTGGCATTCTATTCCATATATATATATATATATACGTATATATACGTGTATATATGCATACATGTGTATATGCAACTGTCCTGATAGGACCTTAGATGTTGCCAGGATGTAAAACTCCAACACCCAACCAACTGTGTATATGCATATATCTATGTATATATATATATATATATATATATATGTTATATATTATGTGTGTGTATTACATATATACACTATATATATATATACATATATATATATATATATATATCTATATAAATATATATATATATACATATATATATATATATCTTACAGATCTGCAATGTAACCAGTCTGGCCATTGACAAATTATATCTTTATATAGTTTAACTTTGGTGCGACCAGATGGGATGACTTAATTAGTATGAGCGCTGGCTGGCTTCCCATGTGGGAAGTTGTGGGTTCGAATCTCCACCAAGTCAAACCAATGACCTACCAAAGTTATACTTCTTGCTACCTAGTTTAGCGCTAGGCATTAATAGGATAGGATACGGTAGTTTTCTTGGTATCAGGACAATATGGGATATCGGGTCACGGTCTCAGTGGTCCAGGTGTCCGAATGAATGGGCCAACCTTATAGTTAGTTATACAGTCGCCATGAGTGCAGAAGGGCACAAGTTGTTGCTAGTCCTGATATGACCTTAGATGCTAAATGGCGATAAATCCAAACTAAAAAGCTATAGAGCGATATGTGGGAAAAGTCAATATCGGACTAGACAACACTTGCTTGCAATATTAGCGTCTTTGTTGTGAAATCACAAGGTTCTATGCATGTGAATGCAGGTATTGCATTCCTTAAGGGATACATGAACGCAGACGTTGTTGTGCACTATACATTCACTGTATATGTATATACTGTGTATATATATTGTATATATATGTGTGTGTGTGACAGGGTTGAACAGTGTACAGACGACAGGTGAAAAAGCTGCATGCCTTCATGATGCGACATCTGCGTTCAATCATGAGGCTAACCTGGAAGGACAAAGTGACAAATAAGGAAATAATCAAATGGACGGGGCTGCCCTCTATGGAAGATCTTCTGATCAAAAAGAATCTGCGGTGGACTGGACACCTCATGAGGATGTCATCAGACAGGCTACCAAAGCAGATCCTCTATTCTCAACTGTCTTCTGGTTACAGAAAGAGAGGGCGCCCTCGTCTCCAGTTCAAGGATACCATCAAGAGAAACCTGAAGCTGAGAGACATTAAGACCGACTCATGGACATCACTCTCACAGCAGAGAGCTAAATGGAGAGCGGCAGTCAAGTAATGACAGCAGTCTTTGTTGCATCGCGACCGACAGCATGATGATGATGATGATGATGATGATGATGATGATGATGATGATGATGACAGGGTTGTTTTGCTGAATGGGGAAGAGGGCTGGCTGGCTTCCCGTATGGAGGTCAGGGTTTCATTTCAAACCCCGGCCAAGTCAAATCAATGACTTACGAAATGGATACTTGTTGCTATCTAACCTGGCATGTGTCATTTCTAGGATATGGCAAGGATGGGTTCCTCAGTACAATGTATCAGGATAGTGTGACTGAGTGGGATATCGGATCATGGTACCAGTGACTCAGTTTCCCAGTGAGGCAGCACTATAAAGTCGCCATGAGTTCGCATTGTCACACGTAGGTATCTGTCCTGATATGACCTTAGATGTTGCTAGGGGGTAAAGCTCCAAGTAAGGACGTACATATACGGTGCACCCTCGTTAAAGTGTACTAATGGGGGAATTGTGCCCGTTTTAGCCGATTGCCTGAGTTAACTGGTGGCAGGGGTCAATACTTCATACACATGCAATATTAGAAATGAATACACTATGATACACAGTAACACAATTATGGAAAATACTGCAACCGTCATATAACTATGTAGAACTTAAAAACAGAGTACGTTTTAACAACGGTGCATATATATATATATATATATATATATATATAACTAATCACCAAAGAGGGAATTCGTCGCACATATTTCTGAATTTTATCTGTGTTTTACTGGTACACAAACTATATTAACGGCATACTGAAATTGACTGATCTCTATTTCGGGTTTGAAATAAACACATGCTGATGACCAATACATTGAAGCACTCTTAGCAATTTGATACCAAGATACATGGCTCTATCCCCGAATAGACGAGGGATAATGCTTCAGTGCTCGTAACCTTTTAGAATCGACATTGTTTATGTTCATAGCATGTGTGAATGGGTTTGACCTAGGCTGGGTACAGATAAAAAAAAAATATATATATATAAAGGAGTTATAGTATCTAAAGTACAACAACTAACACATACTACTCCCTTTCGCTCGACGCTCCACTCAACGGTCTGTGTATAGATGCATATATTGAAGCACTCATAACAATTTGATACCAACATATAATGACTCTATTCCCGAATAGATATATATACTTCAAATAACTGTTCTGTTATGTATATAATATTATATATATATAATACTTACATAAAAGTAAGTAACACCTGAATTTTTGCAAATAATGTAGCAAAGATAGTAAAGTTTATATTTGCAAGCATCGAGGCTTATAGTAATACGGGTTTTTTTTTTCTTGAAGATTTATACTGCCTATTATGGATACGTCTGACTAGACTTGTTTTCACCACTAGACAGTTTGTCGATAGAAAGCCCGAGCCTACACTTTTACCGACCCAACGGATTTTTAACCTCCCACACCACATAGACATGGTATGAAAGCAACTGGCCTTTGATGACACTGTAAGTTATACACAGCGGTGGAAATCCAAATTGGCATTCAAGTTCCGCCTGAGGACTGAAGCTGAGACACATCACCTGAGGTCACAGCTAGTAGCTACAGCTCACAGTTAGCTACACAGTGTAAGGTGGGCCGAGATGGTGAATACACATACACCATGATACAGGACGAGTGGTGGGGATGGCACCTGGAGGGGGGGGGGGGGGGTGAGGAGAGGTGGTAAATAAGGGGGAAGGGGCGGATGCTCCCCCCTCCCCCCTATTGAGAATCTCAAAGAATGTGTAAAGGTATTCTTAAGAAAGCAGCATGATAATGATTGATTGGTGGTTGTTTTACACCGTATAGGTAGCAAAGGCCATATTCGTGGCAATAAGTGTTCACCTTTTATTCTGTTGTATTATTATTCAACCATCGCTTGTAAAAAGCATCCAATCAATTATGTAGCAGATGAAGGTAAAAGTTGAGAATCATTTAAACAAATTGTGGGAAAGGAAAACAAGATCCTAAGAGAAATTCAATGGTATCTTTGAAAAAAAAGATTTGTTGAAATTTGTTTAATAGGATATGAGGTAGTACAGACCGGCTGTCCTCAATACTTTCTTCTTGTTTTACATTGGTAAAAAGATCATACATGTATTAATACAAGAAGCGAACACACTGAGAGCGAGTATGTTAGTATATATTATATATATATATTATATATATTATATATTTTATATATATTATATATATATTATATGTATTATATATTATATATATTATATATATATAAATTATATATATTATATATGATACGCTACATATATATTATATATATTCTACATATTCTGTATATTATGTGCATTCTGTATGTTATGTATGGTATGTATATTATGTATATCATGTATATTACGTATATTACGTATATTGTGTATATTATGCATGTTATTATGTTATTTATATTATGTTTTCGATGTTAAGTATGTTATGAATGTTATGTATATTATGCATATTATGTCTATTATGTACATTCTGTATATTATGTGTATTATGTATGTTATGTATGGTATGTATATTATTGTAGTGGTCTGCACTGACCTCTCAGGCAAGGAGCCGCATAGACAGGTAGGTGTGGGTTGTGTGTTGATATCAGGGAGCCTAGGTGGTGTAATGGTTAGCACACTAGCCCGGAATGCAAAGAGATGTTGGTTCGAGTCCCGCTCTAGGCGCAATATTTCCCATTTTCATCACCCTCCACAACACTGGTGCCGTGACCAGGATCCTGTACAAGCTATTTGTTGTATAGTTGTTGAACCTACCCTGTGTATGTAAGTGTGTTGCATTGCTTGTATATATGTAATTGTAAGCATTAAAAGACTTACAATTCCAGGGGGATGAGTGTACTGGTCTGCACTGACCTCTCAGGCAAGGAGCCACATAGACAGGTAGGCGTGGGTTGTGTGTTGATATCAAGGAGCCCAGGTGGTGTAATGTTTAGCACACTGGCCCGGAATGCAAAGAGATGTGGCACAATATTTCCCATTTTCATCACCCCCCCATGACATTATGTATGTCGTGTATGTCGTGCATGTCGTACATGTCGTGCATGTCGTGCATGTCGTGCATGGCGTGCATGGTGTTCATGTCGTGCATGTCGTGCATGTCATGCATGTCATGCATGTCACGCATGTCACGCATGTCATGTATATCACGTATATCACGTATGTTATTTATGCTATGTTTTCGATGTATGTTATGTATGTTATAAATGTTATGTATATTATGCATATTATGCATATTATGTATATTATGCATATTATGTATATTATATATATCTGCCGACTTGAATTCTGATATATAGAATGGAAGTTTAAAAGGGCTGCAAACCAGTTTTGAGAAGAAAGGGAATCTATTTTAACTACACATAAAAACAGCAACAAAAGACTTCAGTAGAGACTATTCTTTCGCGCGCTCCCTCTCTCTAACACAAAAACAACCCAGCCAACAACATAACCCAGCAACAACAAAAGCACCTAACAACAATAAGAATACATACACACAAGGAGGCCCCCAGGACCACTTCCATCTAATTTGAGGGAACCCATTTTCTCAAATAACATCACCGGATACGTGTATTCTGAGGTGCTGTGGGCTGGTTGTTTAGGCTGCGACCTGGTGTGTTTACACAACTGGTGGTGGGGTAACTTTCCCTCAGAGCTCAATCCTTCACTATGAGCCCTATTCCTTGAAGCTGCATCACCTGCTGAAACCATCAAAGTTTATCAACCAAACACTTACCTAAATTTGATCCTATATATCCAATTTAGATACCAGCGCACTTATTGAGTATGACTGCTAGTGTTACATAAAAGGGAATACTCAGTCAATTAAATAAATGTTGTTACTGCTGAAGCCAAAGTTGCTCGGCATTGCAGTCCGCATACAAAAAGTAATTGTGCATGTTTTCAATCAATTTTGTCATGTACATACAAAGTCTGACACCATCTGCTTCAGTAGTAACGTCTTATATTAAATAGACTTCTGTTCTGTGCAGAAAGAAATGCTGAATAAGTGCACCAGTAAATGTAGGATCAAATCTAGATAGTTGCTTTGTTTTAAAACTGTGATGCTTTAATGGGAGTGTGCAACTTTAAAGAAACCACTACTCCCTACATGCAGCCACATGTACTCCCTACATGCAGCCACATGTACTCTGTACATGCAGCCACATGTACTCTGTACATGCAGCCACATGTACTCTCTACATGCAGCTACATGTACTCCCTACATGCAGCCACATGTACTCTGTACATGCAGCTACATGTACTCTGTACATGCAGCTACATGTACTCTGTACATGCAGCTACATGTACTCCCTACATGCAGCCACATGCACTCTGTACATGCAGCTACATGTACTCTGTACATGCAGCCACATGTACTCTGTACATGCAGCTACATGTACTCCCTACATGCAGCCACATGTACTCTGTACATGCAGCTACATGTACTCTGTACATGCAGCCACATGTACTCTGTACATGCAGCTACATGTACTCTGTACATGCAGCCACATGTACTCCCTACATGCAGCCACATGTACTCCCTACATGCAGCCACATGTACTCTGTACATGCAGCCACATGTACTCTGTACATGCAGCCACATGTACTCCCTACATGCAGCCACATGTACTCCCTACATGCAGCCACATGTACTCTGTACATGCAGCAGTGTGCTTCACCCCAATAGCATGGCCAGGGACATGACGATAGTGGTTGGGTAGGGACCACCTTTGGTATCTCGAAGATGACGTGTTGACAGTGCTGAAGTACCATTGCTCGCCGTGTGGTAGTGTTTTATTTATTTTCCAAGACGCTGTGTGTGACTGAAGGCGACCCCACACAACACGTGACATGCTGAGTGCGCAACAAATTGCAGGAACTGTCCATTTGCAACTTATGAGAGTATCATTACGGTCATTCCTCACAGTCCACTCGTTTGAGCAAACAAATAATTGGTTTTTCATTTTTATTTATTTGCACTTGGATGCGATTGACTCAATAGGCCATGCTAACTAACGAACACCAAGCATTAAAGCTGCATAGTCCAATATTATTTGATCTATTATGTAAGTGAGAAGACAATGCAATTAGTTTGGTTGAGCTATCTCTGGCTGGACCCTCCTTAAAAGGCCTCTCCAATTATTAAAGTCAAAATTCTGCAGGTGTGAGGCAGATAGTGGGGGAGCGCGAACGCATGTGACCCCTCCCCCTGAGTCTGTAGCTCCCCGTATTGGGAGCATTTGAGCTAGTAGCCAAGGCGCGCCAGCCCAGTTAAATGAGCAGTTGTCAAAGCAAGTAATTGCAAACATAAGAAGCACCCCTACCGGAGTGCATGTCGGCCTGCTGGCCTGAAGTACAAAGTTACACAATAATAGCACTCAGTCGTATATCGTCTTTTTTCAGTCGGGTGGCTCACAGGCACAGTGATTAGAAAGACACTGAGTTGCGTATCACCCATACTGGCTTGCTGAAACATTAATTAACACGTTGAACATTTAGCAACACAAAGACATATATATATCGGTTAATAGCAGACAAGCAATGCAGGTGGACTCCATTCCAAATAATATTCGCATATCAAGTTATACAACACAAAATCATCAAATTTCAGAAACGACCAGACGGGATGGCTGAATGAGTTGAGCGTCAGTCTCCCCGTGCACACCGAAAGTAATTGGACATGTTTTCAGTTCAAATATCTCCAAATTAATTATTTAAAATAAAGGTTACATCAAACTAAAGTAAACAATATTATAGCGATCAATCAGCCTAATATATTGATCTTAAAAAGAATATGGCAAAAACTAAAAACCGTTAGATTTTGCAACTTTAAACATAGTATTTACTAACCCCTCGACCCCCACTCCAACACATCCCTCTAGGTCTCCCCCACCCCTCCCCCACCTCTCCCCCACCCCTCCCCCACCCCTCCCCCACCCTCCAACCTCCGGCTACCACTCCTTCTGATGTCCTTTGATCTGAGGCTTACATCTATAGGAATGTGCTATGATCATGAAATAAGCGCGCACAAAACGAAATGCCAATACACCTGACACTGCTTATTATAACTTTTTTTTGTTAATCTGTTTGTATTATTATTACATGATTTTATTTTATTGTAACTTTATTCTTTCTTTTCTCCATTTCCTCAGTTTGAATGATATCTTTTATCAGCACCAAGCCACTGGCCTTTCAGCCTTCAAGCACAAAAGAAATTAATGCTACAGTAAAATATTCCGATATTCAGCATAGGGGGGGAATGCAAATGCTGTATTACTGATCGGTGGACGTGACCAGGCGCATGTGTGTGTATATATATATATATATATAGATATATAAATATATATATATATATATATATATATATGTATGTATAGGTTGGTGGTGCCTGAGTGGGATGTAATTAGACATCGTGGTGCTGACAGGTCTGCGGGTGAATGCACTCAGGGCCTACCCCCTCTGCTGGGATAGGGATCACCACAATCAAAGATCAAGGTTGGTGGTGGCCATGTGGCCATACAGCTTGTGGTGGTGGGCAGACCACTGGTATCCATGGGGACCAGGAATGCTGGATCCCTATTGGTAGGGCCAGGAATGCTTGTTTCCCATTGGTGGAAAGGGTGGCTTGATATTCTACAATGAACCCATGTAACCAAATAAATAATAAACTTCTTGCGAAATCAAGCAACCACTATCCTAAAAATATTATAAAAAATTAAGTTAAATAAATATAGTAGAAGAAATTGAATGCAAGCTGGGAACAATATTGAGACAACAAAGAATTGCCTGTCGCGTGCAGAATAGAATATGCTGAGGCAACTCAAAGATGGCTACAACATGAGAAACTGGTGATGCAGACATTCGGTGTCGAGAACAATATTGAGACAATGGCAGAACAGTGTGCAAAACAAGCCTCTTACATGCAAAGCAAGCATTCTACCACTGAGCTACATCCCCAAGGTGCAAATTTTCAGCAGCAAGAAGTGAAATGGTGTCCTGAACATTCACATCAACTCTTCAGCACTACGGTGAGGTTATTATGGGACACGTTGAGAACCTGTGGGAGAATTTCAGTGTGCACTGTGCCAATGCTGACTAAAGCCGTGTTTACACGGGAGAGTTAAATCGCTTCATATAAATCGCCTTGCCTAGTTCGCCTCACATTCGCCGTGTAAACGCAACTCTGAGGCGGTTTAGGGCTGATTCACCTCATATAGTTCGCTTCATATAAACCATGTCGTGAGGTAGTTTATATGAATCGATTCAGCTGGTTCCTGGGCGGCGACTAAACAAATAGCAATACTCGCCGGCTACAGGCTCACTAAGGCTGCTGGTTCCCGGTGCCGACACACTTTCAAACTCAGTCCGTGTAAACGGGCCACTACTTTGCTTCATATAAATTGCTTTGTCTAATTCGCTTCACAATTCCCTGTGTAAACACGGCTTAAAACCTTCTCATGCTGTAGCCAATCCAGGGAGTCCCTTTAGCAAATAAATCATATGCATCCCAAAAGACAGCAATGAATGCTAAAGGAAAGGAATGAAATTTTTCCCATTTGCTAGTTATTGGCAGCCAAATGCTTGGAGATGCTGGGATTTGAACCCAGGGCCTCTTACATGCAAAGCAAGCGCTCTACCACTGAGCTACATCCCCTACCTGGTGAAAACCTTTAGCAAAATCAGGAAAGGCCAGTGAATTCTAGAAATATCTTGCAACAAAGAATTGCCTGTAGCCTGCAGAACGGAATATGCTGAGGCGATTCAAAGATGTCCACAATATCAGAAACCGGTGATACAGAAATTTGGTATAGAGAACAATATTGAAACAATGGTAGAACTGTGTGCAAAGCAGAGCATTCTCATTCCTGTCTTCACCTGACTAGCCAGGCAGGCTAGTTTGCAAAGGATAGAGGCCAGCATTTGGAGATGCCAGTTTTGAACCCAGAGTGTCTTAATCCGTGTTCACACAGGCAAAATGTAAAGTGATTTAGACAAGGCGAATCATGTGAATCGATTTAGTTTGAAACTGTTTCGTATTCACACAGGCAGTGCTTTGAGTCGGTTTAAGGCGGAAGTGGATATCTGCGCATGAGCAAGTCCAGACTAACCAGTGCCAGTTTCGGTTAGTCAACGTCGGCATGAGAGAGTGTGGGTTCGACCTAGATATGTATAGGCTGAATCATATTGTTTTGGAACCGTAAAAACTTCTGCTGGGCAGTGAAAACCTATAAATAAATTATGAAAAAAACATCTGTGCACCTCTATCTGGTTCTTAGACCAAATTATATAATATGCACTTTTGATCGACCAGAAAGTCAACAAACTAAGGTCTCGACTGCGCATGCATGTGACGTCCTTAATCCGCCTCAGTGCGTTCACACGGGTAAAATAAATCGGTTCACACAAATCGATTCACCTACACTACCTTGACAAGTGCTTTACAGTATGCAGATCACACGAATCGATTTAGCCCTAATCCGACTCAGGCGTGTGTTCACACGCGAAATGTAACCCAAACTATACAAGTCGATTTCTACGAATCGATTTACATTGCCCGTGTGAACCTGGCTTAACATGCAAAGCAAGCACTCTACCACTCAGCTATATCGCCAAACTGCAAATTTTCAGCAGACAGAAGTGAAATGGTGTCCTGGGGCCGTATGCACGAATTGGGGTTAGGGCCTTAACCGCAGTTTGACTAGCTCCACACGGCTAAATGTGAGAAATCGGTATGCACCAATCTCTGCCAGCGCTAACGGCCGAGCATAGCCTCGGCTAAGCTACCCCAGTTTCAAATCAAGTTTTACGTCTAGCCGGGGCGGTTAGTGTGCATGTGTGCCTCTCAATCTATTGAATGCGATCATATTTAACAGAATTACATATGCAATAAGTGAAATTTGATCAATTTAACCCTAAATGCGAAGCGTTATTAAGGCTACTGCCGCATTGGCGGCGATATTAATAGTTATATTTTCGAATCGACGAATGTAATGTAAACAAATCGCCGCCGCCGCCGCATCGATGTCACTTTCCATACTGGCGGCAGCGGCGGTTTGTTTACTGTACCTTCGCCGATTCGAAAATATAACTATTAATATTGCCACCAATGCGGCGGTAGCCTTAATAACGCTTCGTATTTAGGGTTAAATTGATAAAATTTCACTTATTGTGTATGTAATTCTGTTAAATATGATCGCATTCAATAGATTTGAGCCTAATATATGGGTAAAAATGCAGAGGGAATTCCCAAATCTATAAATAAACTCACGGTTAGCTATCCGCAGCGGCTAAAACATTGGTGCATACCGATTCACACATTTCTCAAACCCCCCCGCTACCCTGAGGTAGCTATCCGCGGCTAGTGTCTTAACTCCGGCTAAGCCTAACCCCGATTCGTGCATACGGGCCCTGAAGTTTCACATCAACTCTTCAGCCCACGGTTAGGTTATTATAGGAGACATTGATAACCTGTTGGAGAATCTTAGTGTGCACTATAGCCCTGTTCACACGGGCAATGTAAATCGATTCGTAGAAAGCGACTTGCCTAGTTTGTCTCACATTTCTCGTGTGAACGGACGTCTGAGGCGGATTAGGGCTGATTCGACTCACGTGATGCGTATCCTGTAAACCACCTAGGCGAGGTAGTCTACGTGAATCGATTCCTGTGATGCGGATAATTTTGCCCGTGTGGACGCAACCGACTTACGTGATGCGGACTAAGCATGTCGATCTATATACTATAATTTGGTCTATGAACCTGCTAGAGGTGCACAGATATTTTTTTTATCATTTATTTTTAGGGTTTCACTGCCCAGCAGAAGTTTTGACCGTTCCAAACCAATACGATTCAGTCATTACATATCTAGGTCGAACCCACACTCTCTGGTGCCAGCATCGTCGAACCCAAAATGGCGCTGGTTAGCCTGGACTTGCTCATGCGCAGCATTCGATTTCCGGCCCAAGTACTGCCCGTGTGAACGGGCCGCTAATTCGCCTCACCTGATTCGATTTGCCTGATTCGCCTCACATTTTGCCCGTGTGAACAGGGCTTTAGCAAACGCTGACTAAAACCGTTTCACGCTGCAGCCAAATCATGCGCATCCCAAAAGCCAGCAATGAATGCCAAAGGGAAGGATTGAAATTTAACCCATTTGCTAGTTATTGGCAGCCAAATGTTTGCAGATGCTGGGATTTGAACCCAGGGCCTCTTACATGCGAAGCAAGCACTTTACCACTGAGCTACATCACCCACCTTGTGAAAACATGTGCGTAAAATCAGGAAAGGCTAGTGAACTCTAGAAATATCTTGCAAGAAAGAATTGCCTGTCGCCTGCAGAATGGAATATGATGAGGCGATTCAAAGATGTCTACAACATGAGAACCCAGGACCTCTTACATGCAAAGCAAGGACTTTACTGCTGAGCTACATCCACAACCTGCACATTTTCAGCAGACAGAAGTAAAATGGTGTCCTGAAGTTTCACATCAACTCTTCAGCACCACAGTGAGGTTATTACGGGACACATTGAGAACATGTGGGAGAATTTCAGTGTGCACTGTGCCAATGCTGAATAAAACCTTCTCATGCTGTAGCCAATCCAGGGAGTCCCTTTAGCAAATAAATCATATGCATCCCAAAAGACAGCAATGAATGCCCAAGGCAAGGAATGAAATTCTACCCATTTGCTAGTTATTGGCAGCCAAACGTTTGGAGATGCTGGGATTTGAACCCAGGGCCTCTTACATGCAAAGCAAGCACTCTACCACTGAGCTACATCCCCTACCTGGTGAAAACCTTTAGCAAAATCAGGAAAGGCCAGTGAATTCTAGAAATATCTTGCAACAAAGAATTGCCTGGAGCATGCAGAACGGAATATGCTGAGGCGATTCAAAGATGTCTACAATGTCAGACACCGGTGATACAGAAATTTGGTATAGAGAACAATATTGAAACAATGGTAGAACTGTGTGCAAAGCAGAGCATTCTCATTCCTGTCTTCACCTGACTAGCCAGGCAGGCTAGTTTGCAAAGGATAGAGGCCAGCATTTGGAGTTGCCAGTTTTGAACCCAGAGTGTCTTACATGCAAAGCAAGTGCTCTACCACTCAGCTATATCGCCAAACTGCAAATTTTCATCAGACAGAAGTGAAATGGTGTCCTTAAGTTTCACATCAACTCTTCAGCACACGGTGAGGTTATTATAGGAGATGTTGAGAACCTGGGGGAGAATCTTAGGCCGTAATCGATTAATACGACATGGGCGACTCGGGTCACCCGAGTCATCAGAATTTCAAATAGAACACCGCGAGTGGAGTCGACAAATACATGTGTCGTGTGCAAAACAACCCGACCCCAGTAACCCACCTCTTGGCTGGGGTTTGCAAGGAGCGATGATGTCACATTTGCGCTGGTACCGTCCTGCAGCATAACAGCCACCGGTACCAGTCATACATATTTTTTTTTGGTAATAATGTAGTAGTCTGAACATGAGCTCTACTATCACGCGGTAGCAGCGGAGACTACGACGCCACCAGCGCAGTACCACTACACTGCGCTAGGTGGCGGCACGGGTCACCACCGGTCAGACCCCAACTGGGCTGACTTCTACTGCGTGTGGTTGATCCACCCCCCCACACACACCTATAGAGTCGATGTGGGATCTGGCGAGTCAGGGGGCGGGTCAGACAACTACTGACGCCGCGGAGAGCAGATGGTTCAATAAACCCAAGGTGAAGCGTACACTGAATTGAATCTTGGTGTTCTTCCGTGTGAAAGAGTGAGAGTCGGAGGGCCGTGGGCCATTACAATAACATAGATTAATGAAATGGAAATATCACTAAACTATGCCATCATAAAAATAGCTAAATCATATTTTGCTGTAATTATATCGGCTACTAAAAAAACAAATAAAACGGCCACCATTTTTGTCACCCGAGCATGGAGAAGCTTATTCGATTATTCGACCCGAGTCTGCAGGATGTGCGCATGCGCCAAAAAGTTGCTCGGGTGACCAGAGTCGATTAATCGATTACGCCCTTAGTGTGCGCTATGCCAACGCTGACTAAAACCGTTTCACGCTGCAGCCAATTCAGTGAGTCCCTTTAGCAAATAAATCATGCGCATCCCAAAAGCCAGCAATGAATGCCTAAGGCAAGGATTGAAATTTCACCCATTTGCTAGTTATTGGCAGCCAAATGTTTGGAGATGCTGGGATTTGAACCCAGGGCCTCTTACATGCGAAGCAAGCGCTCTACCACTGAGCTACATCCCCCACCTTGTGAAAACATTTGCACAAAATCAGGAAAGACTAGTGAACTCTAGAAATATCTTGCAACAAAGAATTGCCTGTCGCCTGCAGAATGGAATATGATGAGGCGGTTCAAAGATGTCTACAACTCGACAACCCAGGACCTCTTACATGCAAAGCAAGCACTTTACTGCTGAGCTAGATCCACAACCTGCAAATTTTCAGCAGACAGAAGTAAAATGGTGTCCTGAAGTTTCACATCAACTCTTCAGCACCACAGTGAGGTTATTACGGGACACGTTGAGAACATGTCAGAGAATTTCAGTGTGCGCTGTGCCAATGCTGACTAAAACCTTCTCATGCTGTAGCCAATCCAGGGAGTCCCTTTAGCAAATAAATCATATGCATCCTAGAAGACAGCAATGAATGCCAAAGGAAAGGAATGAAATTCTACCCATTTGCTAGTTATTGGCAGCCAAATGTTTGGAGATGCAGGGATTTGAACCCAGGGCCTCTTACATGCAAAGCAAGCGCTCTACCACTGAGCTACATACCCTACCTGGTGAAAACCTTTAGCAAAATCAGGAAAGGCCAGTGAATTCTAGAAATATCTTGCAACAAAGAATTGCCTGGAGCATGCGGAACGGAATATGCTGAGGCGATTCAAAGATGTCTACAATGTCAGACACCGGTGATACAGAAATTTGGTGTACAGAACAATATTGAAACAATGGTAGAACTGTGTGCAAAGCAGAGCATTCTCATTCCTGTCTTCACCTGACTAGCCAGGCAGGCTAGTTTGCAAAGGATAGAGGCCAGCATTTGGAGATGCCAGTTTTAAACCCTCAGGGCGTAATCGATTAATCGACTCTGGTCACCCGAGCCACTTTTTGGCGCATGCGCACATCCTGCAGACTCGGGTCGAATAACCGAATAAGCTTCTGCACGCTCGGGGTGGAAAAAATGGTGGCTTAATCTAAAACCTAATTATTTGTTTTAATAACCAATATAAGTACAGCAAAATAGGATTTAAAGTATTTTAGGATCGTATAAGCTGACAATCTGGGTTATTTAAAAAAAAGCATTAAAACAACGAATAGGACTTGTAGTGGTAGCTACAGGTACCAGCTCAGGTGTGACGTCATCGTTCCTAGCAAAACCCAGCCAAGAGGTGGGTTACTGGCGTCGGGTCGTTTTGCACACGGCACGTGTTTTTGTCGACTCCACTCGCGGTGTTCGATTTGAAATTCAGATGACTCGGGTGACCCGAGTCGCCCGGGTCGTGTTAATCGATTACGGCCAGAGTGTCTTACATGCAAAGCAAGTGCTTACCACTCAGCTATATCGCCAAACTGCAAATTTTATCACACAGAAGTGAATGTGTCCTGAAGTTTCACATAAACTCTTCAGCACACGGTAGGTTATTATGGGAGATGTTGAGAACCTGTGGGAGAATCTTAGGCCGTAATCGATTAACACGACCCGGGCGACTCGGGTCACCCGAGTCGTCAGAATTTCAAATAGAACACCGCGAGTGGAGTCGACAAATACAGGTGTGCAAAACAACCCGACCCCAGTAACCCACCTCTTGGCTGGGGTTTGCAAGGAGCGATGACGTCACATTTGCGCTGGTACCGTCCTGCAGCATAACAGCCACCGGTACCAGTCATACATTTTTTTTGTTGGTAATAACATAGATTAATGAAATGGAAATATCACTAAACTATGCCATCATAAAAATAGCTAAATCATATTTTGCTGTAATTATATCGGCTACTAAAAAAACAAATAAAACGGCCACCATTTTTGTCACCCGAGCATGGAGAAGCTTATTCGATTATTCGACCCGAGTCTGCAGGATGTGCGCATGCGCCAAAAAGTTGCTCGGGTGACCAGAGTCGATTAATCGATTACGCCCTTAGTGTGCGCTATGCCAACGCTGACTAAAACCGTTTCACGCTGCAGCCAATTCAGTGAGTCCCTTTAGCAAATAAATCATGCGCATCCCAAAAGCCAGCAATGAATGCCAAAGGCAAGGATTGAAATTTTACCCATTTGCTAGTTATTGGCAGCCAAATGTTTGGAGATGCTGGGATTTGAACCCAGGGCCTCTTACATGCGAAGCAAGCGCTCTACCACTGAGCTACATCCCCCACCTTGTGAAAACATTTGCGCAAAATCAGGAAAGACTAGTGAACTCTAGAAATATCTTGCAACAAAGAATTGCCTGTCGCCTGCAGAATGGAATATGATGAGGCGGTTCAAAGATGTCTACAACTCGAGAACCCAGGACCTCTTACATGCAAAGCAAGCACTTTACTGCTGAGCTAGATCCACAACCTGCACATTTTCAGCAGACAGAAGTAAAATGGTGTCCTGAAGTTTCACATCAACTCTTCAGCACCACAGTGAGTATTACGGGACACGTTGAGAACATGTCGGAGAATTTCAGTGTGCACTGTGCCAATGCTGACTAAAACCTTCTCATGCTGTAGCCAATCCAGGGAGTCCCTTTAGCAAATAAATCATATGCACCCAGAAGACAGCAATGAATGCCAAAGGAAAGGAATGAAATTCTACCCATTTGCTAGTTATGCAGCCAAATGTTTGGAGATGCTGGGATTTGAACCCAGGGCCTCTTACATGCAAAGCAAGCGCTCTACCACTGAGCTACATCCCCTACCTGGTGAAAACCTTTAGCAAAATCAGGAAAGGCCAGTGAATTCTAGAAATATCTTGCAACAAAGAATTGCCTGGAGCATGCAGAACGGAATATGCTGAGGCGATTCAAAGATGTCTACAATGTCAGACACCGGTGATACAGAAATTTGGTGTACAGAACAATATTGAAACAATGGTAGAACTGTGTGCAAAGCAGAGCATTCTCATTCCTGTCTTCACCTGACTAGCCAGGCAGGCTAGTTTGCAAAGGATAGAGGCCAGCATTTGGAGATGCCAGTTTTGAACCCTCAGGGCGTAATCGATTAATCGACTCTGGTCACCCGAGCCACTTTTTGGCGCATGCGCACATCCTGCAGACTCGGGTCGAATAACCGAATAAGCTTCTGCACGCTCGGGGTGGAAAAAATGGTGGCTTAATCTAAAACCTAATTATTTGTTTTAATAACCAATATAAGTACAGCAAAATAGGATTTAAAGTATTTTAGGATCGTATAAGCTGACAATCTGGGTTATTTAAAAAAAAGCATTAAAACAACGAATAGGACTTGTAGTGGTAGCTACAGGTACCAGCTCAGGTGTGACGTCATCGTTCCTAGCAAAACCCAGCCAAGAGGTGGGTTACTGGCATCGGGTCGTTTTGCACACGGCACGTGTTTTTGTCGACTCCACTCGCGGTGTTCGATTTGAAATTCAGATGACTCGGGTGACCCGAGTCGCCCGGGTCGTGTTAATCGATTACGGCCAGAGTGTCTTACATGCAAAGCAAGTGCTCTACCACTCAGCTATATCGCCAAACTGCAAATTTTCATCACACAGAAGTGAAATGGTGTCCTGAAGTCTCACACGGTGAGGTTATTATGGGAGATGTTGAGAACCTGTGGGAGAATCTTAGGCCGTAATCGATTAATACGACCCGGGCGACTCGGGTCACCCGAGTCGTCAGAATTTCAAATAGAACACCGCGAGTGGAGTCGACAAATAGACGTGACGTGTGCAAAACAACCCGACCCCAGTAACCCACCTATTGGCTGGGTTTTGCAAGGAGCGATGACGTCACATTTGCGCTGGTACCGTCCTGCAGCATAACAGCCACCGGTACCAGTCATACATATTTTTTTTTGGTAATAACATAGATTAATGAAATGGAAATATCACTAAACTATGCCATCATAAAAATAGCTAAATCATATTTTGCTGTAATTATATCGGCTACTAAAAAAACAAATAAAACGGCCACCATTTTTTTCACCCGAGCATGGAGAAGCTTATTCGATTATTCGACCCGAGTCTGCAGGATGTGCGCATGCGCCAAAAAGTGGCTCGGGTGACCAGAGTCGATTAATCGATTACGCCCTTAGTGTGCACTATGCCAACGCTGACTAAAACCGTTTCACGCTGCAGCCAATTCAGTGAGTCCCTTTAGCAAATAAATCATGCGCATCCCAAAAGCCAGCAATGAATGCCAAAGGCAAGGATTGAAATTTTACCCATTTGCTAGTTATTGGCAGCCAAATGTTTGGAGATGCTGGGATTTGAACCCAGGGCCTCTTACATGCGAAGCAAGCGCTCTACCACTGAGCTACATCCCCCACCTTGTGAAAACATTTGCGCAAAATCAGGAAAGACTAGTGAACTCTAGAAATATCTTGCAACAAAGAATTGCCTGTCGCCTGCAGAATGGAATATGATGAGGCGGTTCAAAGATGTCTACAACTCGAGAACCCAGGACCTCTTACATGCAAAGCAAGCACTTTACTGCTGAGCTAGATCCACAACCTGCAAATTTTCAGCAGACAGAAGTAAAATGGTGTCCTGAAGTTTCACATCAACTCTTCAGCACCACAGTGAGGTTATTACGGGACACGTTGAGAACATGTCGGAGAATTTCAGTGTGCACTGTGCCAATGCTGACTAAAACCTTCTCATGCTGTAGCCAATCCAGGGAGTCCCTTTAGCAAATAAATCATATGCATCCCAAAAGACAGCAATGAATGCCAAAGGAAAGGAATGAAATTCTACCCATTTGCTAGTTATTGGCAGCCAAACGTTTGGAGATGCTGGGATTTGAACCCAGGGCCTCTTACATGCAAAGCAAGCGCTCTACCACTGAGCTACATCCCCTACCTGGTGAAAACCTTTAGCAAAATCAGGAAAGGCCAGTGAATTCTAGAAATATCTTGCAACAAAGAATTGCCTGGAGCATGCAGAACGGAATATGCTGAGGCGATTCAAAGATGTCTACAATGTCAGACACCGGTGATACAGAAATTTGGTGTACAGAACAATATTGAAACAATGGTAGAACTGTGTGCAAAGCAGAGCATTCTCATTCCTGTCTTCACCTGACTAGCCAGGCAGGCTAGTTTGCAAAGGATAGAGGCCAGCATTTGGAGATGCCAGTTTTGAACCCTCAGAGCATAATCCATTAATCGACTCTGGTCACCCGAGCCACTTTTTGGCGCATGCGCACATCCTGCAGACTCGGGTCGAATAACCGAATAAGCTTCTGCACGCTCGGGGTGGAAAAAATGGTGGCTTAATCTAAAACCTAATTATTTGTTTTAATAACCAATATAAGTACAGCAAAATAGGATTTAAAGTATTTTAGGATCGTATAAGCTGACAATCTGGGTTATTTAAAAAAAAGCATTAAAACAACGAATAGGACTTGTAGTGGTAGCTACAGGTACCAGCTCAGGTGTGACGTCATCGTTCCTAGCAAAACCCAGCCAAGAGGTGGGTTACTGGCGTCGGGTCGTTTTGCACACGGCACGTGTTTTTGTCGACTCCACTCGCGGTGTTCGATTTGAAATTCAGATGACTCGGGTGACCCGAGTCGCCCGGGTCGTGTTAATCGATTACGGCCAGAGTGTCTTACATGCAAAGCAAGTGCTCTACCACTCAGCTATATCGCCAAACTGCAAATTTTCATCACACAGAAGTGAAATGGTGTCCTGAAGTTTGACATCAACTCTTCAGCACACGGTGAGGTTATTATGGGAGATGTTGAGAACCTGTGGGAGAATCTTAGGCCGTAATCGATTAACACGACCCGGGCGACTCGGGTCACCCGAGTCGTCAGAATTTCAAATAGAACACCGCGAGTGGAGTCGACAAATACACGTCGTGTGCAAAACAACCCGACCCCAGTAACCCACCTCTTGGCTGGGGTTTGCAAGGAGCGATGACGTCACATTTGCGCTGGTACCGTCCTGCAGCATAACAGCCACCGGTACCAGTCATACATATTTTTTTTTGGTAATAACATAGATTAATGAAATGGAAATATCACTAAACTATGCCATCATAAAAATAGCTAAATCATATTTTGCTGTAATTATATCGGCTACTAAAAAAACAAATAAAACGGCCACCATTTTTGTCACCCGAGCATGGAGAAGCTTATTCGATTATTCGACCCGAGTCTGCAGGATGTGCGCATGCGCCAAAAAGTTGCTCGGGTGACCAGAGTCGATTAATCGATTACGCCCTTAGTGTGCGCTATGCCAACGCTGACTAAAACCGTTTCACGCTGCAGCCAATTCAGTGAGTCCCTTTAGCAAATAAATCATGCGCATCCCAAAAGCCAGCAATGAATGCCAAAGGCAAGGATTGAAATTTTACCCATTTGCTAGGTATTGGCAGCCAAATGTTTGGAGATGCTGGGATTTGAACCCAGGGCCTCTTACATGCGAAGCAAGCGCTCTACCACTGAGCTACATCCCCCACCTTGTGAAAACATTTGCCCAAAATCAGGAAAGACTAGTGAACTCTAGAAATATCTTGCAACAAAGAATTGCCTGTCGCCTGCAGAATGGAATATGATGAGGCGGTTCAAAGATGTCTACAACTCGAGAACCCAGGACCTCTTACATGCAAAGCAAGCACTTTACTGCTGAGCTAGATCCACAACCTGCACATTTTCAGCAGACAGAAGTAAAATAGTGTCCTGAAGTTTCACATCAACTCTTCAGCACCACAGTGAGGTTATTACGGGACACGTTGAGAACATGTCGGAGAATTTCAGTGTGCACTGTGCCAATGCTGACTAAAACCTTCTCATGCTGTAGCCAATCCAGGGAGTCCCTTTAGCAAATAAATCATATGCATCCCAGAAGACAGCAATGAATGCCAAAGGAAAGGAATGAAATTCTACCCATTTGCTAGTTATTGGCAGCCAAATGTTTGGAGATGCTGGGATTTGAACCCAGGGCCTCTTACATGCAAAGCAAGCGCTCTACCACTGAGCTACATCCCCTACCTGGTGAAAACCTTTAGCAAAATCAGGAAAGGCCAGTGAATTCTAGAAATATCTTGCAACAAAGAATTGCCTGGAGCATGCAGAACGGAATATGCTGAGGCGATTCAAAGATGTCTACAATGTCAGACACCGGTGATACAGAAATTTGGTGTACAGAACAATATTGAAACAATGGTAGAACTGTGTGCAAAGCAGAGCATTCTCATTCCTGTCTTCACCTGACTAGCCAGGCAGGCTAGTTTGCAAAGGATAGAGGCCAGCATTTGGAGATGCCAGTTTTGAACCCTCAGGGCGTAATCGATTAATCGACTCTGGTCACCCGAGCCACTTTTTGGCGCATGCGCACATCCTGCAGACTCGGGTCGAATAACCGAATAAGCTTCTGCACGCTCGGGGTGGAAAAAATGGTGGCTTAATCTAAAACCTAATTATTTGTTTTAATAACCAATATAAGTACAGCAAAATAGGATTTAAAGTATTTTAGGATCGTATAAGCTGACAATCTGGGTTATTTAAAAAAAAGCATTAAAACAACGAATAGGACTTGTAGTGGTAGCTACAGGTACCAGCTCAGGTGTGACGTCATCGTTCCTAGCAAAACCCAGCCAAGAGGTGGGTTACTGGCGTCGGGTCGTTTTGCACACGGCACGTGTTTTTGTCGACTCCACTCGCGGTGTTCGATTTGAAATTCAGATGACTCGGGTGACCCGAGTCGCCCGGGTCGTGTTAATCGATTACGGCCAGAGTGTCTTACATGCAAAGCAAGTGCTCTACCACTCAGCTATATCGCCAAACTGCAAATTTTCATCACACAGAAGTGAAATGGTGTCCTGAAGTTTCACATAAACTCTTCAGCACACGGTGAGGTTATTATGGGAGATGTTGAGAACCTGTGGGAGAATCTTAGGCCGTAATCGATTAACACGACCCGGGCGACTCGGGTCACCCGAGTCGTCAGAATTTCAAATAGAACACCGCGAGTGGAGTCGACAAATACACGTGTCGTGTGCAAAACAACCCGACCCCAGTAACCCACCTCTTGGCTGGGGTTTGCAAGGAGCGATGACGTAACATTTGCGCTGGTACCGTCCTGCAGCATAACAGCCACCGGTACCAGTCATACATTTTTGTTGTTGGTAATAACATAGATTAATGAAATGGAAATATCACTAAACTATGCCATCATAAAAATAGCTAAATCATATTTTGCTGTAATTATATCGGCTACTAAAAAAACAAATAAAACGGCCACCATTTTCGTCACCCGAGCATGGAGAAGCTTATTCGATTATTCGACCCGAGTCTGCAGGATGTGCGCATGCGCCAAAAAGTGGCTCGGGTGACCAGAGTCGATTAATCGATTACGCCCTTAGTGTGCACTATGCCAACGCTGACTAAAACCGTTTCACGCTGCAGCCAATTCAGTGAGTCCCTTTAGCAAATAAATCATGCGCATCCCAAAAGCCAGCCATGAATGCCAAAGGCAAGGATTGAAATTTTACCCATTTGCAGCCAAATGTTTTGAGATGCTGGGATTTGAACCCGGGGCCTCTTACATGCGAAGCAAGCACTCTACCACTGAGTTACATCCCCCACCTTGTGAAAACATTTGCGCAAAATCAGGAAAGACAAGTGAACTCCAGAAATATCTTGCAACAAAGAATTGCCTGTCGCCTGCTGGGCCTGTATGCAGGAGTCGGTGGTAGCGGCTTTTGGTGTTACAGCCTATTATTACCGGGTAGCTATCGTCGACATTGGGAACTGTGTCAAGTGCTATGCAGGAGCGCGTAACACTTTGATTATAGCTAAACGTGAATTTATTCATAGATTTGGGAAATCCCTCTGCGTTTGTAGGGATATATTAGGCTCAAATGTATTAAATGCTATCATATTTAACAGAATTCGATACGCAATAAGTGAAATTTGATGAAATTAACCCTAAATGGGGGACATGTGGCGTAGTTCATTTTCCGACACTTGGTGGCGCGTCGGTACTAGTGGGCCTACATGGTCATATTGACAATGCTTTGAGTTTGCCGGTACGCGCAGTGCAACACGTATATTTAATTCAAAATTAATAGAAATACAGAACCCTAACCTTATAAATTTAATATAATCTATTCGTTGTATGTTTTCTATATGTATACCAAGCGATTTGTCTGTAGGTGTTGTTATTTTAGAGATATTTGACTTCTTCTGTATGAAGTTTGTTCACGGCCATTGACAATGCATTGAGTTTGCCGGTACGCGCAGTGCAGAACGTTTATTTTATTAAAAATTAATAGAAATGCAGAACCCTAACCTGATAAATATAATATAATATATTTGTTGAATATGTTTTCTATATGTGTACCAAGTGGTTTGTCTCTAGGTGGTGAACTTTTAGAGATATGTTACTTTTTCTGTATGAAGATTGCTCACGGCCATTGACAATGCATTGAGTTTGCCGGTACGAGCAGTGCAGAACGTGTATTTTATTCAAAATTAATAGAAATGCAGAACCTTAACCTGATAAATTTAATATAATCTATTTGTTGAATATGTTTTCTATATGTCTACCAAGTGGTTTGTCTCTAGGTGGTGTACTTTTAGAGATATTACACTTCTTTTGTATGAAGATTGCTCATAGCCATTGAATTTGCAGTGTTACAGTGTGCCCGAGAGGCCCACTACTTCAGTGGCGATGCGAACGGCAGGAACTTGAACTAAAAAGTCGGAGGTCCCCCATTCGGACCGATGAATGCAAGCAACCGCCAGCATGTCAATGCGGCGGCAGCGATTTGTTTACTTTACATTCGTCGATTCGACACTATTAATATTGCTGCCAATGCGGCGGTAGCCTTAATAACGGTTCGAATTTAGGGTTAAATTGATAAAATTTCACTTATTGCACATGTAATTCTGATAAATATGGTCGCATTGAATAGATTTGGGCCTAAGATATAGCCGGCGATTCGGCGGCGGCGGCGATTTGTTTACTTTACGTTCGTCGATTCGAAAATATTAATATTAATATCGCCGCTGTTACGGCGGCAGCGTTAATATTGCTTCGAATTTAGGGTTAATTTAATAAAATTTCACTTATTGCGTATGTAATTCTGTTAAATATGACAGCATTGAATAGATTTGGGCCTAATGAACTCGCTATACCTCCTATCTATCAGGGGTAGGGTAACACCGGATAAGGTTTTGGTGTTATGCCTATCACCGCCTCGTGCATACCATTTTTTGCCCCTACCCGGGAAATTCCCTACTACCACTTTTTTGGCTCACTACTACCGAATACCACCGACTCCTGCATACGGGCCCAGAATGGAATATGATGAGGCGGTTCAAAGATGTCTACAACTCGAGAACCCAAGACCTCTTACATGCAAAGCAAGCACTTTACTGCTGAGCTAGATCCACAACCTGCAAATTTTCAGCAGACAGAAGTAAAATGGTGTCCTGAAGTTTCACATCAACTCTTCAGCACCACAGTGAGGTTATTTCGGGACATGCTGAGAACATGTGGGAGAATTTCAGTGTGCACTGTGTCAATGCTGACTAAAACCTTCTCATGCTGTAGCCAATCCAGGGAGTCCCTTTAGCAAATAAATCATATGCATCCCAAAAGACAGCAATGAATGCCAAAGGCAAGGAATGAAATTCTACCCATTTGCTAGTTATTGGCAGCCAAATGTTTGGAGATGCTGGGATTTGAACCCAGGGCCTCTTACATGCAAAGCAAGCGCTCTACCCCACTGAGCTACATCCCCTACCTGGTGAAAACCTTTAGCAAAATCAGGAAAGGCCAGTGAATTCTAGAAATATCTTGCAACAAAGAATTGCCTGGAGCATGCAGAACGGAATATGCTGAGGCGATTCAAAGATGTCTACAATGTCAGACACCGGTGATACAGAAATTTGGTGTAGAGAACAATATTGAAACAATCGTAGAACTGTGTGCAAAGCAGAGCATTCTCATTCCTGTCTTCAATTGACTAGCCAAGCAGGCTAGTTTGCAAAGGATAGAGGCCAGCATTTGGAGATGCCAGTTTTGAACCCAGAGTGTCTTACATGCAAAGCAAGTGCTCTACGACTCAGGTATATCGCCAAACTGCAAATTTTCAGCAGACAGAAGTGAAATGGTGTCCTGAAGTTTCACATAAACTCTTCAGCACACGGTGAGGTTATTATGGGAGACGTTGAGAACCTGCGGGAGAATCTTAGTGTGCACTATGCCAATGCCGACTAAAACCATTTCACGCTGCAGCCAATTCAGTGAGTCCCTTTAGCAAATAAATCATGCGCATCCCAAAAGCCAGCAATGAATGCCAAAGGCAAGGATTGAAATTTTACCCATTTGCTAGTTATTGGCATCCAAATGTTTGGAGATGCTGGGATTTGAAGCAAGGGCCTCTTACATGCAAAGCAAGCGCTCTACCACTGAGCTACATCCCCCACCTTGTGAAAACACTTGCGCAAAATCAGGAAAGACTAGTGAACTCTAGAATATCTTGCAACAAAGAATTGCCTGTCGCCTGCAGAATGGAATATGATGAGGCGATTGAAAGATGTCTACAACATGAGAACCCAGGACCTCTTACATGCAAAGCAAGCACTTTACTGCTGAGCTACATCCACAACCTGCAAATTTTCAGCAGACAGAAGTAAAATGGAGTCCTGAAGTTTCACATCAACTCTTCAGCACCACAGTGAGGTTATTACGGGAAACGTTGAGAACATGTGGGAGAATTTCAGTGTGCACTGTGCCAATGCTGACTAAAGCCTTCTCATGCTGTAGCCAATCCAGGGAGTCCCTTTAGCAAATAAATCATATGCATCCCAAAAGCCAGCAATGAATGCCAAAGGCAAGGAATGAAATTCTACCCATTTGCTAGTTATTGGCAGCCAAATGTTTGGAGATGCTGGGATTTGAACCCAGGGCCTCTTACATGCTAAGCAAGCGCTCTACCACTGAGCTACATCCCCTACCTGGTGACAACCTTTAGCAAAATCAGGAAAGCCCAGTGAATTCTAGAAATATCTTGCAACAAAGAATTGCCTGTCACCTGCAGAATGGAATATGATGAGGCGATTCAAAGATGCCTAAAACATGAGAACCCAGGAGCTCTTACATGCAAAGCAAGCACTCTACTGCTGAGCTACATCCACAACCTGCAAACTTTCAGCACACAGAAGTAAAATGGTGTCCTGAAGTTTCACATCAACTCTTCAGCACCACAGTGAGGTTATTATGGGACACATTGAGACCCTGTGGGAGAATTTCAGTGTGCACTATGCCAATGCTGACTAAAACCGTTTCACGCTGCAGCCAATTCCGTGAGTCCCTTTAGCAAATACATCATACGCATCCCAAAAGCCAGCGGTAAGGAATGAATTTCTACCCATTTGCTAGTTATTGGCAGCCAAATGTTTGGAGATGCTGGGATTTGAACCCATGGCCTCTTACATGCAAAGCAAGCGACCGAGCTACATCCCCTACCTTGTGAAAATATTTGCGCAAAATCAGGAAAGGCTAGTGAATTCTAGAAATATCTTGCAACAAAGAATTGCCTGTAGCCTGTAGAATGGAATATGCTGAGGCAACTCAAAGATGCCTACAACATGAGAAATAGGTGATACAGAGATTTGGTGTAGCGAACATATTGAAACAATGGCAGAACTCTGTGCAAAACAAAGCATTTTCCTTCCTGTCTTCACCTGACTAGCCAGGCAGGCTAGTTTGCAAAGGATCAAGGCCAGCATTTGGAGATCCTGGTGTACAGTCCAATGCTCGAATCTCTGGCTGTGTATGCAGGCTATGGTGAAATCAATACAGACAAAGAGAAAGGAAGAGCATAAAGTGTAAAGAAGAAGAGAGAGTCCAGCCCTCTGGTTTATTATTTATATGGTTACATGGGTTCATTGTAGAGTATCACCCCACCCCTTTGCCCCAATGGGAAACAAGCATTCTTGGCCCTACCAATAGGGATCCAGCATTCCTGGTCACCATGGATACCAGTGGTCTGCCCACCACCACAAGCTATATGGCCCCGTGGCCACCACCAACCTTGATCTTTGAGTGTGGTGATCCTTTTCCCAGCAGAGGGGGTAGGCCTAGATAAAGTATTCACCCCGTACGCGCATCGCAGTCCACGGGTGAATACCAACCCTATATAAAAACAGTCGAAAAAGCGGGTTAAAGAAATGAGAGCCTAATTTCACAATCTTAAGCTGTATTCACACGGGCAAAATCTAAAGCGATCTACAGAAGGCGAATCATATGAAGCGATTTAGATGCGCGTTCACACGGGCAGTACTTGGGCCGGAAATCGATATCTGCGCATGAGCAAGTCCAGACTAACCAGCGCCATTTTGGGTTCGTCGACGCCGGCACGAGAGAGTGTGGGTTCGACCTAGATATGTATTGACTGAATCGTATTGGTTTGGAACGGTCAAAACTTCTGCTGGGCAGTAAAACCCTAAAAATAAATGATGAAAAAAATATATGTGCGCAGCTAGTGGTTTCATAGACTAAATTATATAATATGCGCTTTTGATCGACCAGAAAGTCAACAAAACAAGGTCTCGACTGCGCATGCGTGTGACGTCATAAATTGCTTCATATGCGTTCACATGGGCAAGATAAAACGTTTCAACATAGATCGGTTCCTGTAGACCACCTCGCGAAGCGTTTTACAATAAACGATTTATATGAATCGATTCAGCCCTAAAACGCCTCGGCCGTGCGTTCACACGGCAAATCTGAGTCGAACTACGCAAGTGGTTTTGCGTGAGGCGTTTTAACTTGCCCGTGTGAATACAGCTTAAGAAGCAACATTTATTCTTTACATATGTCTTATTGATAGCCCGCTACCTTTGAGTTGAAAAATATAATATAATATCTAGTTTAATAAGATTTAAAAGTGAAATCGACGGCGTTCTCTGGCCGCCATCTTGCCTTTTTGCATTCTCGCCCATTTCACCAACTCTGTGGCAATATATGCAGCCATTTGATACTGGAGCCACAGTTCCTAGTTCAGGTTCCATACTAAACCCATTTTCACCTGTATTTACCCTACGTTGTCCTTCACCCATGTACTACAAATACTGGGTGAATCTTTTATCTAGGGTAGGCCCTGAGTGCAATCACACCTAGACCTGCCAGCACCATTAGGTCTATTTACATCACACTCAGGCACCATCAACCCTAGATAAAAGATTCACCCGGTACTTGTAGTACACGAGTGAAGACCAGCCTTATATAAATACGGGCAAAAATAGCGTTAGTATGGAACAACAAGTAGAATGCCTGGCACCAGTGTCAAATGGTTACTTATATCAGAACAGAGTTGGTGAATGAGAGAGAATGCAAAAAGACAAGATGGCGGCCAGAGAACGCCGTCGATTTCACTTTTAAATCTGATTAAACTAGATATTATATTATATTTTTCAACTTAAAGGTAGCGGGCTATCAATAAGACATATGTAAAGAATAAATGTTGCTTTTTAGATTGTGAAATTAGGCTCTCATTTCCTTAACCCGCTTTTTCGACTGTTTTTATATAAGGTTGGTATTCACCCGTGTACTGCGAGTACGGGGTGAATACTTTATCTACATAAACCCATACATATTTTTTGCACCCACCGGCATGCTCCACACAGATTACGGGTACATGAATAGTGCGTAGTTATTAGTCTGGGCGGTGCGAGGATAGGCGGCGATCGCCAGGTAACCAATGTAAACAATCCTTGTGACTTGTCTTGTGACTGACTGTTGTGTCTGTTGAAGCACCCACCGGCATGCCCGATCACTACTGCGGGCCCTGCGGAGGAGCACACCCTGGACCCGGTTATTTCAGCTTGCAAGATCATTGTCGGCTATTACACACCGTGCTACACGCTCATCAACTGCAGAGGATAAAATGATAGTTCCGGCGTGTGCGCGTGCCTGGTCCTGAGACGATCGACCCATGGTACTATGTCGGTAGGAGGTTACTGTAGCGATTGTGGTAAGCCACATTCAGATCACGAGACAGGTTCGTGTAAAACAAGAGCACCAGATTTACCCAAAATTAAACAGGGAAGATTGACAAGGAGCACAACAGCAGGCGCTAAAATGGCCCAATCGACGCTAGAGCGCGAGGATGTTAGCGAAATGACTTCTTCGCTATCCGCTATGTCGCTTGATGAGAGAGAGATGAAGGTGATAGCCGGAATAGCGGAACTCAAGGCTGAGATGCTAGTAGGTGCATTGGAGGACGAATATGAGGATCTTATCGCTGAGCACGAACAACAACGCGCTAGGAGGAGGACGACCATCCAAGATGGCGGTATGGCATTGGCGGGAAAACAACCGACCGTTACGGAGCCGTTTCTCACAAATCATCGAACAACGGATCACGGGCTGCCACCCCCATCTTGGCAGTCTGGAATGGATAGAGACAATGGACACTCAACGTTCGGGCGATCGAGAAAACGATCGCGGGGCTCAAGCAGGCGATGGAGATCGTCGTGATCAAGTAATGATGGAAGTTCATCGCGTCGAAGAAGAAGTAAGTGGTCACTGAAAAGATATGCTGGTGGAAGGGACATGCGGAAATTGAATGCGCACGATCTGATTAGGGCCTCTTCATTATGGTGCCTTGATATACCTGAACTGACAGTGACTGAATATAAGGCATTCATTCAACACCTTTGTTTCATTAGCACTTGGGCCAGGGATGATTACTATAAAGACATAGCTCATGTTTACCACGTTCTTGCGATCCGCAAACTAGCCGAAACTGTTGGGTTTGCCACGTTCAGCAAAGCACATCAGGATGAGAGCATCGAACACTACGGCCCGCACAACATGAAACACAGGCGTTGAATGAATGCCTTACAGTCAGTCACTGTCATAGTCAGTCACCGTCAGTTCAAGTATATCAAGGCACCATAATGAAGAGGCCCTAATCAGATGGTGTGCATTCAATTTCCGCACATCCCTTCCACCAGCATATCTTTTCAGTGACCACTGACTTCTTCTTCGACCCGATGGACTTCTGTCACTACTTGATTTCAAACTTTCTCCGGTAAGCCTGTATTATGCTTAGCCATGACGCAAATAAAGTGTCCTACCCATTACCTCCTTGTCTCTCTCCTTTTCTCATAGCCCAACTTTATATATATATAGTATAGTTATACGAGTCTTACCTTGGTACAGATGATGGATAACTGTTGTTTTACCGAGGTATAAGCCTCGGATAGATGTGGGCTAGGGAGAGGTAAGCACGTCCGGTACCAGCAATCTTAACCTACTTATTGAGGATAAAAATGACTTTCAAACAATGGATACTATTACTTTACCGAAAAGGTACACCAACGGAATAGATGTGGCAGGGTGTGGCGGGAGGGCCCTAGCCCACATCTATCCGAGGCTTATACCTCGGTAAAACAACAGTTATCCATCATCTGTACCAAGGTAAGACTCGTATAACTATACTATTTTACCTCGGTAAACAGCCTCAGGCTAGCCTCAGGCTAGGGAGACCTTTACATAATTCATTTTTATCCTTAATATCATTCTTTCTTATTATTATAACATTCTAAAATTTTTGTTCTCACCTATTCTTGTTAGTTGGCGAGAAGACGCTTTGCAACGCCGGTAGGCTTTTCTAGTCGTTTATTATAATGTTTTGCAAACGACTTAGCCGTCTTCCAGCCTGCATGCGCTAGTATTCTTTTCACAGAAATACCAAGCACCCGTGCCTTGGAGACCATGGCTCCTCTAGTTGAGTGGGAAGAGTATTTACTCGTATCCACTCCAGCCAATTTCAACACCGTAATTGTCCATCTGGCAAGTGTGTCTCGTGAAATCGCCTTATGTGGCTTTATAAAGCTCACTAATAGTTGTTGTGATGCACGTAAATCCTTTGTCTTGTATATATAAGCCCGTATGGCCGACACAACACATAATTTCCGATCATTCGGAAAACAGTCTAAGTGAACCGTTGATAAAGGGTCACCTAACGTGTTCGATTTAAGCAATTTTTCTAAATCAAACGTAGCTTGTTCCTTGTCTATTTCTAATCCAGTTAAGGATAAAGCAACAATCGTCTGTCCTCTGTGTCCGGTTACTAACAATAACAGGACCGCGACCTTAAAACCTAACTGTTTTATATCTAACCACGAGTTGTGAGGCCAAGCCTGAAACAACTTAAATACTATAGAAACATCCCAAAACCGACTATACTTTGGTTTTGGAGGATTCCTTTGATAAATTGAACGAAGTAAATAACAAATAACATAATGTTTTCCAACTGTTTCGCCATCAATTCTAGGTAATATAATTGATAACGCACACCTCGCCGCATTAATCGATCCAAAGGAAAGTCCTTCATCCTCTAGAGAACGAAGAAACCGAGCTACTTGTGAAATCTTTGGATTTGTTGGCTTAACTTTCATTAACAAACAATGTACACCCCATTTCTTTAAATAGGTTGTATACATTTTGACAGTTCCTGGCCTCCAGGCATCCGATACTATCCTATCCTCAGTAATTCTGTCCAATCCAAATTGCTGTAGCTGCTTCCTTAGAAAAGGAATGCCAATAGGGGCGTCGTTGACACGTCGCCGTGAACCACTAGCGGTCCGTGGTGCGTCAGATTCCCGAGTTTTCTTGGGAATCGTATACGATCTTTTGCCAGTTGTGAAACTGCTGGCAGCCAAGGTTGCGTGTCCCAATCGGGCACCACCAGTATCGCATGTGTCCCTTCCAAGCCGATTTTTCTCACTACTCGGCTGATAATGCTAAATGGTGGGAAAATATAAAAATAATTATTTTCCCAGGTAATAGCAAACGCATCTACTTTCCAAGCATCCGGTTCAGGATGCCAAGAAACATAACAGGGTAACTTGTTATTATTTCGTGATGCAAATAAGTCAACTTCAGGTGTACCCCATTTTTCACAAACGAAGTTAAACAAAGGTGTAGAGAGAGACCACTCTAAATGGTCATGGAAATTTCTACTTTTATAATCTGCAAGTGTATTTTGTGACCCTGGAATATGCGCTACAGTCAGCCAGACTTGTTGAGCCTGTGCCCAGTTCCAAATCAGTTTAGACAACTGATTGCAAGACTTTGATTTGGTTCCACCCATGTTACGAATATATGCCATGGCAGTAGTATTATCAGTTAGTATTCTAACTTGTGATTTATGTATCTTTACTAAACTACATAAGCCCAGATAAATAGCACGCAATTCTAGCGCATTAATATGGTCTGATTTTTCATCATCAAGCCATCTACCTCCTGTTGTGACCCCATCTCGATGAGCTCCCCAACCTTCTAACGAAGCATCAGTAGTAATTACTGTATTAGGTTCCGCCATGCGGATTGGATTTGGTGAACTTGCTATATGTTGCATCCACCATCCAATATCCTGTAACCCTTCTTGCGAAATAAACATCTTTCGCTCAAAATTGCCTTTAGTTCGTGTTAACGCTAATTTTTATCTATTTCTAGCGACTTAATATGGGCCTTCCCATATAACACAGCAGGTGCATATGAGGTCATTATGCCAATAAGAACAGCAACCTGTCTAATTTTTGGCTTTGATAACTTAATAAGCTGAGTCGCTGTAGTCATAAACTTAATTAGTTTTTGTTCTGTTATCGACACTGTAAGGGACTGTGTATCCAGAATAAACCCTAAACATTTGAGTTGTTTTGTTGGTTTAAACACTGACTTTTGTCGATGTACATAAAAACCCCAATTTAGTGAGTAATGCACATAAATCCAAAACTGCATTCACACAACCAATTTGTGTTGATGCTATAATAAAAGAATCATCTATGTATGGAAACATAATGTGACATCCTTTCCCGCCATTACCGAGAAAACAGGTTTAAGCAATTTAGTAAATAAACGTGGCGCACAAGCTAAGCCATTCGGCATGCAGGTAAACTCATAGAGTTGGTTATCCCAAATAAATCGAAGAAATTTTCGGTATTGTTCCATTATGGGAAGCGTATAATATGCATCCTGTAAATCAACACTAGCCATCCACGCATCTGGTGTAATCAGATCTCGTGCCGTATCTAGAGAGAACATTTTAAAATGTCGATATTCCACCCTTTTATTAAGGATTGTTAAATCCAGGATCATTCGAACATCACCATTAGGCTTCGGTCTCGAGAAAATGTTTGAAATAAACTGTCCTGAACAGTGTGTCACTTTTTGTATAATTCCTTTCTCAAAGAATTTATGTACCTGTTTAGTTAGTGCGTCTCGTTCAACTGGTTGAATGTTATATGGAAAAGGTATTATACTTTGTACAGGAATTTGTGTAAAAGGAATTTGAACACCCCTAACTATTTCTATAATTTCTTGGTCACTAGTAATTTTGTGCCACTCAGAAATATGATTACTAAAAAAACATATTACCAGCCACAAAGTTGCTTACAGTTTGTGTGTTTTTAGAGGCTGCAGGGACTTGTAAAGTTTGTGTTTGGACCTCTACTTGGACCCGCCCCTGGGGAAAGGTCTCGACGAGTTGAACCCTCGACCTATTGGCCGTGCGGTGTTGTCGGTCCAGCCTGGGCGAGCGCCCCGGCCCCGAAACCCTTGACCGAAGTTTGAACTCGGTCTGGTTCCTCTGGTGAACCGTCGTGGACGAAAATCCCCTCGTGACTTTTTGAAACGAGGAACTTCCTGTTTCTTCTTGCCATCCATGTTTTTGCCACTCTTGGCTGCAGTCTCTACCTCTTTATAGAGGTATTGTAGTTGACCGCCAAACATCTTGGTATTATCTAAAGGTTTCCCTTTAATCGGCTCTGGAGCAAGATAGAGCGTAAACTCCTTCCCCTCATTATCGGTAACCTTCTTAGAGCGAGCCACTTCTTTGCCAGCATCTGTGCAAACTGACTTGAAGACATTTTCATATCTTCGAAACGACAGGTAATTACCTGCCGCCGCTAGTACTGCAATGCCTTTGTCCATTGTCTTAGCCAAAGATGAGAACTTATTTTCACTCTGCATCCTATTAGCCACAGGAACAATAGCTGTTAGGGTAGCCAACACTGCCTTATGCACTGTGTGCAACACATCCTCAAACTTCTTACGGTCATCCGTCATATTGACATCCCGATCCATTTCTTTAATGATGGAGTTGGGAACACCCTTTATGCCTGTTAACTCATCTCCTAACTTGGAGATAACCTCCGCCGGTTTGAACGTGCGAAAATGACCATTCACGGTCTCGCGCATAAGCGTAGTGGTTTTAACCCGCTTAGCCTTTGGCTTCTCCACCTTCTTAGCCACTTTAGTGCCAATGTCCGCATAGACCCCTTCATATACGGTGTCTGAGTCTGATTCCGTAGAAGTAGACTCAGTGGACGACTCAGAAGAAGAATAATTCCTCTCCTCTTCTTCTTTTTGGACTTAGTCTTCCGCTTTTTGCGCAAACCAGTCTCTGCCCGCTCCTTGGTGAATTCATCACCCGAAGAAATCACCTGTTTCTTCTTCTCCGTTTAGGAGAAGGAGGAGGAGGAGCCTTAAGCTCCACCGCCGAGTCTGTGTCCAAGATTTCCTCAAATGAATCCTCTTGGACACTCGGCCTACGCCGCTTCCGAGACACAGGCGATTTGGCAGTCAAGATGTGGCTTTCCAATCTTGCAAAGCGAGCCTCCCAATCTGGAGGCGCAGGCACATCAGGCACTGCGTCCTCGTCCGGGTCGGAGAGGATATGCGCCCGGGGCTGTGTCGACGGCCCTGCCGACAACACAGGTGAGGAGTCGTACTCCTCGTCCACTCCACTCGGAACACGCCCCTCGGCTGCTGCTGCACCGCGCTTACTCCGCTTCGTGGCCATCGGGAGCTGAAACAAAACATTTTTGGTCAGTCCCGGTATATATATATGTCACAATATGGTTGTTTCAAACTCATTTGGACATCTATTGGTGTTAAAGAACGTGTTTATACCGTTATAACACAGGCGTAATAAGCTAAATTTGTGCGTGGGTTGTGGGTCAAGCCCAAACCTTACGCGGGTCGGGACCAGTGTATCGGCCCGCCCATCCCTCTGTTCCGCACACTTCTCCCACCTGTGACTACTACGTCAACAAGTTGGAGAAAATGCTACGAAACTCGGAGAAACGCCTGAAAAAGTTTTGTCTAGGGGAGTCTATAAAAGAAACCCAGGAGCATCTCCAACATTACTCTCTATTAGAGTACGAGAGAATTTCCACATGAGATAGGGCGAAACCCACATCTCTACCCATAGTCACACGGTGACCCGGGTGTTGACATAACCGCTAATGACCGGTTTGGTTCCTTCGAGAAACCCACTCGAGTGTTCTATCCTTGGTTGTTTATAACCAAATAACTCGTCCAAATTGGACCAACGAAAGTCTAAACTTTCCATAATGATGCTCTAATGCATCATAATTAAGCTAACCACAGTTTTTATTATACTTACTGCGTATTTGCTTGTATGTAGACTAATTTTGCCGGAGCAACCCAACGACACGTTATCCAGTCATGAGTTGTATATGCTAATTGCTGGTACCGGACGTGCTTACCTCTCCCTAGCCTGAGGCTAGCCTGAGGCTGTTTACCGAGGTAAAATATATATATATATATATATATATGTATATATATATATACACATACACATACATACATACATGCGCCTGGTCACGTACACCAATCAGTAATGGAACATTTGCATTATCCGAATATTTTACACTACATTTGAACTATGTAAAGAGATGGGCAGACGCGAAGGTGTCAAAAGAGAATTTGGAGGTGGTAGACTTTCTCTGTAATGGTGACATTTCTTTTGTTGCTTTGTGTGTTTAGTCACTGCAATGGCAGGTCTAGTCATGTCTGCAGCGAGTTCACAGTTGAGATACCCTCCATCCCCGACACTCCTAAAAAAATTAACCGGTGACGTTATATAAGGTATAATCACTTATACATAATTATAGCTGCATAGTATAAGGAAAGCATCACATTTTCGACACGGAAGCAGTTAGCTAGATTTGACCCAATATATCCAACTTAGTTATTGGTGCACTCATTTACCATGCAGGTGTTGCTGTATAGCAGCAATATAAAGTCAATCTAATTGAATGTGTGATTTCTGAAACATATCGTGTCCAGCATTTCGACATGCAATGTTGCATTCTAAAATGATTGTGATAGACTATCTTTTAACTTCAAATAGCTCCAAAGTTAACCCTTTAAAATAAAAGTTACATTTAAACAAAAGTAGCTTACAAGGATCAACATAATACATTTGTATATTTAAAATATGGCTAACTCAGAAGCATCGGGCCTTGTAACTTTAACTTAATGAATACTGTCCCTATCTACACACCAAGCAGAATATGAGAGGCATGGACAAAACAGCGGGATGTTATCAGTTTTGTTTTATTTTTATTTTCTTTACAGACGTAAATCAAATACACCAGGATATACCACAACCTGAATCATTTACAACAAATAACATCATACCTTCTAGCATAACGATTAACATGGAATCTTCCAGGAAACAGGTGCATCGTGGACTTACAATTGTATACCACATAGTTCTGTTGTAAGGCACTCAGTGTGCAAGTTCGCGAAAATCCAGTAAATTCAATTTCAACAACAAAATATAGAAAAAAAAGTAACACTTGAAATGAAAAATAATTGTTTATTCAATTAATATATCTGAATGTTGATTTCGACGAAATTGTAATTTGTAGACACTGCATTTCTCTTTCTTTGTTGGGACTTTATGTCCTAGCAACTTCCAAGGTCATATCAGGATAGCTACCGAATTGTGACAGTGTGCACCGATAGCAAATTAATAGTGCTACTTCACTGGAAGACTGGCACCATAACCTGATATCTCAGGCAGTCACATGATCCTGATACTGAGCAAACCAGTGCTTGTCCTGTCCTATTAAAGCGTTCCAGCTAAACATTACCACTAATATATACATATATATATATATATTTTACCTCGGTATATAGCTTCAGGCTAGCCGCACACTAGGGAGAGATAAGCACATCCGCCTCCAGCAATTAGCATAAGCAGCTCACGGCGGGAGGACGTTCGCTGAGCTGCTCTGGCAGGATTTAACTACTACAACACTTTAACCAACTGTAAGTATTGCAAAATCGCGATAAACTTCTTAAGGATGGTTTATAGCATCCAATTATGAAAGCTTAGAACTTTCTCAGGTCCGATTTGGACATGTTTTGGTGTTATAAAAAACACAAGGTTAGAACACTTATGTACAGAACCGGAACCGAAACCGATACCGCTTGATATAGCGCAACCTGTATACAGACAGGCAGAGATGTTAACCCGAGTTGCATCTCCTAAGGAAATTCCTCCGAACCCTAAAAGAGGGTTTTGTTGGGGATGATCCTGGGTTTCTTTTATAGACTCCCCAGACCGGTTTTTTGAGGCGAGCCTCCGAGTTTCGTAATATTTTCTTCAACTTGCTGGCGCAGAATGCCGCGGGTGGGAGAAGTGTACGAAACAGAGAGAGCGGGCGTGCCAATGGCCGCCCCTCCGTTTGGTTGGTTTCACTACCGATAAATACCATTAGCTTAACGCCTGTATACAGAACGGTGTAAACACGTTACTCTATACCATACGAATAATACCTCAACCCAGTTTGGGCCTCACTTTGTGACCATGTTGAGACGATACCGGTATTAAGTAACTTTTTTGTTACAGAAACCGATGGCCACCAAGCGCAACAAAGTTCCGCCGGCAGCGGCAGAAGGCCGCGTGCCCTCAGGGTACGATTCGTCGCCGCCGCAGACTCGGCCACCGTCCCCACAGCCAGGAGCTGGTCCTTCGGATAAGGATAGCGGAGACGAGGACCTAGAGGACAAGATCGTCAGGCTTATGGAGAAGTACAAACATACGCAACCCGTTACACGGGTTCCCTCTCCTCCTATCCCAGACGACGACTGGTAAGACTTTTCGGATGATGAAACTGAATCAGCATTTGAGGTTCCGAAACTGAAAGTCAAAAGGCTCAAAAGACCCGTGAGTAGCTCAGGTGATGAATTCACCAAAGTCAACAAGAAGCGGGTTAAAAAGACCAAGAAGAACAAAAAGAAGAAGAAGAAGGACTTATCATCTGATGATTCAGATGACTCGTCCTCGACGGAGTCTGACTCAGACACCGAAAGAGCGGGTGTCTATGCATGGATAGAGGCAAAAATTAAAAAGAAATGTCCGTTGGCGAAAGCAAAGAGGTTGCGTACCACAACCATGATGAGGGAAACGTTAAAAGGACATTTCCACACATTTAAACCCGCTGAGGTGATCAGTAAGCTGACCGAACAAATCTCGGGAATCAAAGGCGTTCCCGAGTCCATCAGCAAAGAAATGGATGCAGGTATCCATCTCTCGGACGAAAGACGGCGTTACGAGAACGCGTTGTGTACCATCCATAGAGCAGTGCTCGGAGCTCTGACTTCCATGACTCCGGTAGCAAACAGAATGCAAGCCGAGAATAAATTCTCATCGCCTGCTCGCACCATGGATAAAGGCATTGCGCTGCTTACCGCAGCGTCGAACTTTATGACGTTTCGACGTTTCGAGAACGTCTATAAGTCGGTGACCACAGATGCTGGCAAAGAAGTTGCCAGGTCTAAGAAAGTTACGGACAATGACGGTAAAGAATACACACTTTACCTCCCACCAAAGCCAGTGCTAGGTAAGCCGCTGGACAAAACCAAAATGTTTGGGGGACAGCTAGCGCATCTCTTCAAAGCAGTGGAGGTAGACACGAAAAGCGCTAAGAACACTGACAGGGGTAAAAAGTTTGACAACCCCGACAAATTCCGACGCCCCCGCTCGGATTTTCGCTTCCGCCGAGGAGGCAGGCCAGGACGCGGAGGTCCATCCTTCGGGTTCAGTCCCAGGGGACGCGGCAGAGGAGAACGACAGACCACGGGGTGGAACGAGAACCGCGGGTACAAAAGGGAGTTTACACCCAGACCCCAGTTCCCACGGCCAGGAGCCAAGAAAAGTCGACAACACAGACTTCTACCCTCAACACGGTGTCTGAAGAGACACAAACATATGTAAGCACATTTAAGGCAGGAAATATCCTGAACTGTTTACACAACTGGTGTAATATTACAAATGATAGCGAAATTTTGGAAATTGTAAAAGGGGTTCAAATACCCTTCACAGATATACCAAAACAGAAAAGAGTTCCGTTCCCATATAAATTTAACGCAGAAGAAAAACTACAAATTGATTTTCAGGTTTCTCTTTTTGAGACTAAGAGAATTATTGAACGAGTACAAAACACAGAAGGACAGTTTATTTCTAATGTTTTTCTAGGCCGAAACCAAATGGTGAAATTCGCATGATTTTGGACTTAACCAAATTAAATGAATCGGATACATACAAACATTTTTAAATGTTCTCATTAGAAACGGCGAGAGATTTAATTACGCCGGAAGCCTGGCTCGCCAGTGTAGACTTAAGAGATGCGTATTACACAGTCTCCATTTGCAAAGAACACAGAAAATTTCTGAGATTTATTTGGAACGGTACCCTCTTCCAATTTATATGCATGCCTAATGGTCTAGCTTGCGCACCTCGACTGTTTACCAAATTGTTAAAACCTGTTTTTGCAGTCATGGGTAGAATAGGACACACAATGTTCCCATACATAGATGATTCATTTATTATGGCAGAATCCTTTGATAAATGCCAAACGGCAGTTACTGATTTGTGTGCTTTATTAACAGATTTAGGGTTTTACATTCATAACAAGAAATCTGTTTTCGTCCCGAATAGGGAATTAAAATGCTTAGGGTTTCTGATTAACACCAAAGCCATGACCGTATCTCTAACGGAACAGAAACTCCAGAAGTTTCATGACACAGCCTCCCAGCTGCTTGACATATCCAGGCCAAAGATTAGACAGGTCGCCGTCCTTCTCGGGATAATGGTCTCGTATGCACCGGCTGTTCTTTATGGAGCCGTGCATATCAAGTCTCTAGAAATAGACAAGAATAGAGCGTTAGCACGCAAACAAGGTAACTTCGAAAGACCAATGAACATTTCCCGAGACGGCTGTAAAGACATTTTTTGGTGGATCGAGAATATTGATAACTCCCCCAATCCCATTCGAATGGGTCAACCCAACACGGTAGTTACTACCGATGCTTCATTACAAGGTTGGGGAGCTCATCGAAATGATGTAGCAACAGGGGGTAGATGGTTAGATAACGACAAATCAGACCATATTAATGTTCTTGAATTAAGAGCGATTTACTTGGGCCTTTTGAGTCTAATTAAAATACCTAAAAAGACGGTTCAACTTCTGACAGATAACACTACAGCTATGGCATATGTCAGGAATATGGGAGGTACAAAGTCAAAAGAATGCAATAACTTGGCACAAAGTATTTGGAACTGGGCGCAACAACATTAAATATGGTTAACCATATCTCATATCCCAGGTTCGCAGAACGTCCTGGCTGACAAAAAGAGCAGAGTCTTTCACGATCACTTAGAATGGAAATTAAACACAACAATTTTCAACAAAATTTGTCAACAATGGGGGTCACCTACGGTAGACTTATTTGCATCAAGAAATAATTTCAAAATTAACAAATATGTGTCATGGCACCCAGAACCATTTGCTTGGCACATAGATGCTTTCTCACTGATTTGGGAAAATGAATTTTATTACATTTAATCTCATTACCAGAGTGGCACGAAAGATAAAGATGGATCGGTCCCACTCCATTCTGATTGTCCCCGAATGGGACACACAACCGTGGCTAGCGGGAATAGTCTCGACAGCCAGAGACTGCCTAAGATTCCCAAAATCCCAAGGAAATCTAACTCACCAAGGCCCTCTGGAACATCACGGCAACGTAGCAACAACACCATTGCTTGCATTCCTTTTCTGAATAAATATCTAGAACAATTTGGTTTAGACAAAATTACACAAGAACGGATGGTGTCGCATGCGTGGAGAAAAGGAACAGTTAAAATGTATACCACATATTTGAAAAAATGGGGCGTTTACTGTCTTATTCAAAAGGTTAAACCGATGAATCCAACCATTGCCCAAGTGTGCAGATTTTTCAGGATGTTAGAACAAGATGGCCTCGGTTACGGCGCAATTAATGTGGCCAGGTGTGCTCTATCGATCATTCTTCCCAGGTTAGGGGGAGAAACAATGGGTAAACATCACGTAATACACTGGGTACTAAGGGGGATTTATGAACGAAACCCAACTAAACCAAAATACGACCGATTTTGGGATGTGTCACTGGTCTTCAAAATGTTTAAGGATTGGCCACATAATAGATTTCTAGATATAAAACAATTAGGGTTTAAGTTAGCACTTTTATTACTGTTAGTCACAGGTCATCGAGGCCAAACTATAGTGGCACTTTCACTCGATGGACTGGAAATAGATAGAAGGCAAGCGACCTTCGATTTAACAACATTGTTGAAATCTAATCGCATAGGCGACCCTTTGTCATCATTTGATGTAATGCAATTCAAGGACAATCCAAAACTGTGTGTAGTATCTGCGATTAGAACATATATATCCAAGACACAAGGAGTTAGAAACTCAAGACAATTATTGATAAGCTTTATTAAGCCACACAAGGGCATTTCAAGGGACACACTCGCCCGTTGGACAATTAATGTGCTAAAGATGACAGGAGTGAATACGGACAAATATGCGTCACACTCAACGAGAGGAGCCATGGTGTCAAAGGCACGCCTCCTAGGAATTTCGGTCAAGCGCATACTAGCGCATGCAGGATGGAAGACCGAACGATCGTTTGCTAGACATTATAACAAGCGTTTGGAGAAGCCCAGTGGTGTTGCACAATGACTGCTACAGCATTAAAGGTCAAAAGGTGAGAACATAAGCTTAGTCACAATAGTGATTTTAACAATGTTCCATACCACAAAAATAATCAGAAATAACATAACAATAACAATTAAATATCAGGATAAAATGATATTACGTAAAGTCTCCCTAGCCTGCGGCTAGCCTGAGGCTATATACCGAGGTAAAATAGATTAGTTAGACGAATCTTACCTTGGTATAGATGATGGATAACTATTGTTTTCCCGAGGTATAAGCCTCGGCTAGACGTGGGTGAGGGCCCACCCTCCACACCCTACCACGTCTAGTCTGTTGCTTGTACAAAGGAAACAATATTTTTTTAAAGAATTTATTAGAGATTATTTTATCCTGAATTAGTAGGTAAAGATTGCTGGACCCGGATGTGCTTATCTCTCGCTCACCCACGTCTAGCCGAGGCTTATGCCTCGGGAAAACAATAGTTATAGCCGAGGCTTATACCTCGGGAAAACAATAGTTATCCATCATCTATACCCAGGTAAGATTCGTCTAACTAATCTATATATATATATATATATATAAATATATATAATATTTACACACATATAGTATATATTCAGAATATAAATATGAGATCTTGGGAATGTGTGCATATATATTCTAAAGATATTAAAATTGTGGCTGTTCATGGAAGTTCACGAGTGTCATATATATATATATATATATATATATATATATATATATATGTTAATATATTATATATATTAATATAATATACACACTTATAGCTACAGGAAAAATTCCGGAAATCGCGGAGATCTTTTATCCCAGATACACACACATTAATGTCATATAGAGAACCAAATATTTAAGTTTAATCATTGACAACTGTCCTTCGTGCCACACATTAAAATCTGTATAACTTGGTGCTCAAAAGCACTAGATGTATAATTTAGTTAGTGAATATACAGGAGTGTCTGAAGTTGAAAGTCTGACACACAAACATAAATTTCTCCTCTTTAATGACCCAGACTGAAACCTAACCCAACCTACCACCACTATCTTCCCTTGGTTATCTCAAAACCTTCCCCTTCTGTTTTTCCTGGTGATGCCAAAAAAAAAGAAAAAAAAGAGATTATTATCTGTCCTTCTTCATGCCCCCCGCGTGTCACCCCCGCAGGTAGCCCCGGTGTAACGATTTCAACTTCCCCCCCTTCCCAAGTTCCCCCCCGGGAATCTGAAAACGTTTTTAACTTCCCTCCGGGGAAATTAAAAACGTTTTCAGATTCCTGGGGGGGAACTTAAAAACAGTTTTCAGATTCCTCCCCCTATTTTCAAATTCCCCACTCCGGGAATTTAAAATTGTTTAAAAAACTTTTAAAAAGTTTTAAATTTCAGACCTATAATATTTTTTTCTTAACCATCTTGGAGATTTTTTGTGTCATTTGTGGTTAAATATGTTTTATTGTACTAGTAATAATTTCCATTATGCTATTCTCTGTATATTATAATATTTGTCATGAAAAATAACAAAAAATAACAAAAAATAACAAAAATAAAGAAAATTCCCCAAAAATTGGGGGGAGGGAAAGTTAAAACGAGGGAGGGAATTTGAAAACGTTTTCAAATTCCCCTGGGAGGAATTTGAAAACGTTTTCAAATTCCCGGGGGGAACTTGAATATGGGGGGAATTTGAAATCTTTACACCGGTTGTCTCCCGGTGCTATGCGCGCAATGCAGCTTCGCTTTGGACTCACGGACGCGCTACGCCCACACCGCCGAGCGGGGAACGAACGCCACCTCAGATGCTGGTTATTTTTGGTTAATTTTTGTTGTTAATTGTTCTTTTTCGTGTTCTAATTAAAGGGTAGCAATGGCGAATCAACACCCGCTGAGCGAATAGAATGCCAATATTTTACTGCACCTGCAAACCTGTAGCTGCCACACTTACTCCCTGAGGGGGTCGGTGCAACTCGCAACAACTTGGTGCATTGCTCTAGCTCTGTAGCTAATAAGGTGCCTTCGATTGGCTATCGATTAGCTAAACAATATGGTGTTCATTGGTTTAGCACCTTTCTGTTCTAGTTAGGAAGTTCGGTCAGTTGGCTAAGAATCAAATTAGCAAAATGGCAGCCAGTGATTTAGCACGTTTCTGTTTTATCTAGGAGGGTATGTTCAATTAACTGTCTATCACATAAACAAAATGGTGGTCAGTGATTTAGCACATTTCTGTTTTATCTAGGAGCGTATGTTCAATTAACTGTCTATGACGTAAACAAAATGGTGGTCAGTGATTTAGCACATTTCTGTTTTATCTAGGAGCGTATGTTCAATTAACTGTCTATGACGTAAACAAAATGGTGGTCAGTTATTTAGCAAGTTTCTGTTTTATCTAGGAGGGTGTGTTCAATTAACTGTCTATCAAGTAAACAAAATGGTGGTCAGTGGTTTACCACGTTTATGTTTTATCTAGGAGGGTATGTTCAATTAACTGTCTATCACGTAGCCTCGGTTTAGACTCACGGACGCGCTACACCCATCCCGCCGAGCGGGGAATGCCAACTTAGATGCTGGTTATTTTTGTTTAATTTTTGTTGTTAATTGTTCTTTTTCGTGTTCTTTTAAAAGGGTAGCAATGGCGAATCAACACCCGCTGAACGAATAGAATGCCAAAATGGTGGTCAGTGATTTAGCACGTTTCTGTTTTATCTAGGAGGGTATGTTCAATTAACTGTCTATCACGTAAACAAAATGGTGGTCAGTGGTTTAGTACGTTTATGTTTTATCGAGGAGGGTATGTTCAATTAACTGTCTATCACGTAAACAAAATGGCAGCCAGTGATTTAGCACGTTTCTGTTTTATCTAGGAGGGTATGTTCATTTAACTGTCTATCACGTAAACAAAATGGTGGTCAGTGGTTTAGCACATTTATGTTTTATCAAGGAGGGTATGTTCAATTAACTGTCTATCACGTAAACAAAATGGCAGCCAGTGATTTAGCACGTTTCTGTTTTATCTAGGAGGGTATGTTCATTTAACTGTCTATCACGTAAACAAAATGGTGGTCAGTGGTTTAGCACATTTATGTTTTATCTAGGAGGGTATTTTCAATTAACTGTCTATCACGTAAACAAAATGGCGGTCAGTGGTTTAGCATGTTTATGTTTTATCTAGGAGGTTGCGTTTGATTGACTATCAATCAGCTGAACAATTATTCAAACCAACAGGTACAGACTAATCTGAGCAGAAATAGACAATCATAGGATTAAGTATTTAAACATGTAAAATTCCAATATATTTATATATTTTTCAATTCCTTTTGGCACCAATTTTAATCCTTCTTGCGAACATTATGTGTAAATCAAGTTACCAAAATATTACAGTTATTGGCTGAACATATTATATCCTGGCAAATAGCCTAACTTCTGATATATCGCAATGTCAACATGTTGGATCACACCTTAATTATGCTACAGTAGGGCATATACCATGTACAGGTTTAACCAAGAACATGCATACACTCTCAGATGGATATGCACCTCTCCGGAAAGGTATGTACATAATAGTATCACAAATTAGTGGCACGCATTAAAACTAAATCTTTTTAAACCACCATCTTCGGCCAATACGGGTATTTCAAGTTTCGCTGGTCTCTCAAGGACTGAGTCTGTGACCCAGCATGCTGGGTCTTAGCTTCAGCTTAGATGCTAGAATTTGGGGTCGGTGTCTCTCCTAGCCCTAGCCTTCACTATAGGCTTTATTATTTAAACTCACTCCGCCCCCCCCCCCACACACACACATGATTCCTGATGACCAAACTTGGAATGGTTATTGCTACACATTTGTCTTTAATGTACATAACATTGAAACTATCCTAGTCAATATTTTCCATTAGGTACAATATGAGGTATAAAGTACTTATGCAGATATTATTCATGTATGTAATTCTCCTGCTTTGTTATTTACTTGTTCTACTCGCTGCTCTTTTGATATGTTCTTTGGTAGTTTGGGTTACTGGAGGCTGGTGTGCAGCCTGGAGGGCGGGAGGTCTGCCTTCAAGCAGCTCCCTGATTCCCCTCCTGCCCTCCAGGTGGTGTCTCACCCCCCTACCATCGTGCATGTGTATTCACAATCGTGAATCAGGCTGTGGGCGTGAATAGAACTCCCCCACATTCATGGGTGTATTATACACAGATGGGTGTATTTATAACCAAATTTGTAGTTGTTCAATTCTGCTCAATTCTGTTAACTTCATTACTTCCAAATAACCCAGTGTTTGTACAATAAATGTTACTTTGCAAGAACAACCACGAGTTTAAGCGTATTTGATATTGTCCACTCAAGAAATTTAAGGCAGTGTTCATACTTCCTTCACTTCTGGATCCGGGACCTTAAGGGTTTTAGATTCCAAAATACAAGGTCGAGCTGTGTAATCTGGAATCGTTTTGATGACCTATAAAACAATGCAATTATTGGGGGGGGGGGGGAGGGGAGAAAGAGTCTTCTCTCTACATGTTCAGTTAATATTCCTACTTGAACAAAGAAATATGTGTGCTGTAAAAAAAAAAAACTCTGATTTTGTTAAATAGGTTTTGCGTATCGGACATTCATATCCACCTCCTTCAATTCCAAATCAGAATAAGAAGTGATTCACACGTCATGTGATCCACACTGTCAGGGATTGTGGTGAGATAGTCAAAGTAGGGTTTGGTGACAAATTATTGACAGTAATGCACCAATTGAGCTCTGAAAGAAACAGTAACATGACCACTGCACCTTTATTTATTCACATCATGATCGACAAAGACTATTCATAGTCGGTATACCTTGAAACTACCTACTATTCCCTGGAAGTTATCTAGTGATTAATCAAGGTTGTGGGCCTCTGTGGCCAAGCTGTAGCGATAACGGTCATTCAGCACTAATGATTTTCCTCAGCTGTTAATGTGCTGTGGGCCAGGGATAGGTTTTCTCTATAAAAATATAACTGAAGCATGTTAGCACAAAGGGCTTACTAATTATAGAGAAATGCTATAAAGAAGAAGCAGTGCACTATAATAGCTGTCCCCACAGAAGGTCCACACAAAGCCTACTTGGACTAATAGCAAATTTGAATCCCCTGACAATGCCTTATAACCTCTAACTCCACATATCCCTTCCATGTCTGGCATCATCAAAATGAGTGTTTGAGCACCAACAAGTACGTAAGAACTGATTCATTTAGGAAGATTAGATAAAGAATCTAATCGCAATTTTATTTATCAGGTCTAAGTGCACTATAGTTTATATTTCTAGTGAAACATGAATATTTTGCTAAGATATAATGAATGTACGGAATCTATGTTAGAATCAGATGTCCTGATTTTTAGCGCAGACAACATATTATTCATTCTTTCACAAGTCTCTCAGTTCTCTGATTAAATACAATCGAAGGCACCTCATAAGGTGTTAACTCTATTATCACAATTTCTTGCTCTATACATACGAACATACACACACACACACACATTATATATATATATATATAACATTATATATATATATGTATATATATATATATATATATATATATATATATACACACACACACACACACAGGTGCCATCCTGAGCAGCAGCTGCGGAGTCCTCGCGTGTCATGGTTTATGGAGTCGAGCCTCCTTTGGGTGTTGTCACGGGGTTCGCTGAACACGTCCATTGGTTAGCTAAAAGTGATCTACTTCCGGCTTCGTTAGACCGTGGGTGCGGCCCACATAGTGGAGAGGTGGAGGAATGAACCGATGAATGGCCATCATTTGCCAATGGACTTCCTCCTCCACTTCCCAGAATCCTTCGCGTCGGGCATTTTGCATTGGACACTCCCGGACGCACTGGATGTTTGGCGGAAGACTCTGAACGCTCAGCAATCATTGAACCACGCAGGAAGCTGAAATAGGAGGAGAAGGTTAGCGATAGCAGAATCCTACCGAATGAGTCGAAGAGCACAAAATACAAGCTGCCGTCTGCGGAAACCGGCGTTGCTTATTCAACTTCGCTGGCAAGTATTTCAATAGGTCATGGTCAAATGGACACAATCAAGTTTGACTTTCAATAACAGCAACAAACGGAATCAAATGACAGAAAGCAATTGTTTAGCTCAAATAATAGCAATCCAAAGACTTAAAAAATGATGACAACAAAAGGTTAGCGCCAATATTGGCAAGCAATTCTAAATCTCAATAAGAGTAACAAACCAAATCAAATGACAGGAAGCAAACTGCTCAACTTAAAACTGTGCTATTTTTTTTAAATAGTGGAAACCACGTCAAGGTAATGGTTCCCAGTTAAAATTTAAAAATTTAAGATGGCCACCACAAATTACGATTTCAGTCACTATTTGATGTTAAATGGTTCTACAATCACAATCTTGGTGTCTAATCCTCGTTTCTTGGTCGATGAATGCAAGAAAATAACAACATTAAAAGATTTCTCTTTCTATGTAAAAAATTACCAATATTAACTTCATTAGGCACATCTAGAGGCTACCAATATAACATAGCATTGTAATTTGCATAACAAATGGTTGGAGGAATTTCTCTATTTTACGATTCCCAGATGCGAACATTCTCTTCCTGGCTTCAATAACTTTACCGAGGGAAGATGTGCATTGGTACAAAAGAACACCATATCTCTCTATTTCATCCAGCTGATACATGGTTTGGGGATTTTGACAAGCTGCAGAAGATGGGCTCATGTGATGTATGATGCATCAAACGGACCAGACAGTTTTCTTTTCTACACTGGAAGGCTGAGATCGGTCGCATCCAGAAAAGGCATGGATGAAGAGGAGACCATGAGATGCAATGAGGTAGCCAGCATGGTACTGCAGCTCTGAACCATGACCAACAATTACCCGTTTATCTATTATCCAGAGTACCAGAGACAGCAGTTGTGAGGATTACCACATCAGTAACTGTAGCATGGAATGTATACAACAGAACTCGGCTAGCAGCTTCTTCAGTGTGTGCAGTGCAACTCTGACAGGTCTAGTATTGGGGATGAGTGGCAATCTCACCATATGTGAAAATGACTGTCTTTCTAACCGGACATTGATAGGCCTACTCTTATATTGCAGTTGACAGAAGGTGAAATAAGCCATCTTTGTTTAAATTAACGCGTATGAAGCTTGCCCAGTTCATTAGAATGGACTCAAGTCAAATCCTGCAATGACCTCAGAGGTAAGGAACCATATAGACAGTTAGGCACGGATAGGATGATTGCACCAGGGAGCATAGATAGTTTAATGGTTAGAACACTAGCCTCAGAATGAGAGATGTGTGGGTTTGAGTCACGCTGGAGCCACAATGTTCCTGTTGTTTGTAACACCCGCCATGACACGTCAGTGTAGGAGACTGCTGGCGCTACTGTTTCTTCTTGTTCTATTCATTTCCAGAAGGGGACCAGGCAACAGACAAGAATCGCGAAACAACTGCGCGCACTCGCTATAAGTGCTCCCGAGTTGAGAAACTATTGGGGACACTTGATAAGACCAGCCATCTCGTCGCTATCAAATACGGCAGCCAAGATTTCTTATCTGGCAGTATGGGAATGTAACACCCGCTCTGTTTTCTAAACACCGGGGGCTCGCCGGTGCATGCGCAGTGCCACTTGTTGCAACTTCAATTGTTGCTGCTCGGCGCTTGGCGTTATGAGGTCAGGACAGGGACTGGGCGCACAGTGTCAGGATAATGTGACTGTGTGGGACATGGTGCCAGTGGTCCGATTTCCCAGTGGGGCAGCACTATAAAGTCACCATGAGTGCACGCTGTCACAAGTCGGTGCACACCCTGGTATGGCCTAGGGTCTTACTGGAGCGTAAAAGTACACCAACCATGCACCCAGCCTCCCCCGGCCATCTCAGAGGACTGTGGTTGGGCTCTTAGGTTGCCTTTTTCCTTATTTCTCCCCCCCCCCCCCCCAATTTCTCTGACCACTACCCATCGGAAGCCAACTCCCGACCACATGGGACCACTTTTAGCGGTGCCCATACAGTGCTGCAGATTTGCAGCCTTCAGCGCACCAATGCGACTGAAAACTCCCCACCCCCCAAAAAAACACTTCAAAGTTCAAGTGGGTGTCTTATTTACACATGCGTACAACATTACACCCGTTCACGCGTCGCGCACGCTGTCATTCTCCCCGCCCCGCCCGGTCACACCCCGCCTAGGCCCCATCCAACCTCGCCCCGCCCCGCCCCGCCCCGCCCAGCCCCGCTACGTCTTGCCCAGGCTCCACCCGTCCCCGCACCGCTCCTCTAGGCTCTGCTCCACCCGGCTCCTCCCCGTTCCACCTAACACGCTCCACCCAGCCCCGCTTCACCCTGCCCAGCTCCACTCGGCCCCACCCCGCTTCAACCGAGCCCCGCCCCGCCCCGCCCCGCCCAGCCCCCCTACGTCTTGCCCAGGCTCCACCCGTCCCCGCTCCGCTCCGCTAGGCTCTGCTCCACCCGGCTCCTCCCCGTTCTACCTAACCCGCTCCACCCAGCCCCGGTTCACCCTGCCCAGCTCCACTCGGCCCCACCCCGCTTCACCCGGCCCCACCGCGCTTCACCCGGCCCCGCCCCGCCCCGGCCCCGGCCCGCCCCGCCCCACTCCGAGCCCTACCCCACCCACCCCCACACCCCTCCACACCCCTCCCTGTCCTGCCCTGCCTCGCCCCGCCCGTCCGTGTTCTGGCCACACATAAAGCATGCACTCGTGGCTTTCAAGTACAGGGTCCGGGCAGCCACACATGGCCGGTGGTGGAGAGGATTCAATCGGCTGAGTTTGTGGAAGGAAGCGGGGGACATCCATGGGAGAGCTACTGGGTTGGTTGTGGTCGGCTTTTGCCAGCTCGACTCAAGAAGTCGAATTAGATTCGATGGGTTCTGGGCGTAAAGAGAGAATGAATGGAAGAGGGACGGGAGGAGTCGAGAAGACTGACAAGAGAGGTAGGAGGAGAAGCGAAGGGATGGGGGGGGGGGGGAAAGGAGGAGGGAAGGGAGATGGGGAGAAAGAAGAGGGAAGGGAATGACAGGAGGAAGGGAAGGAAGGAAGGGGAGGGAAAGGAAGGAAGGAAGGAAGGAAGGAAGGAAGAAGAGGTAAGAGAGGAGGGAGGGGAGACACGAAAGGGAGGAAGGAAAGGGGAGATGGCACGGGAGGAAGGGGAGGGAAGGGAATGGAGGTGTAAAGGGAGGGAGGAAGAGGACGGGAAAGGGTGATGGGAGAAGTTGGCGAAGATGCTAAGGGAAGAGGGGAAGAGGAAGAAGAGAAGGATCAGAGAGACAGAGAGCGCGCAGAGGGCGAGAGGGATATGGAGGAGAGGTGGGACGGGGTAAGGGGAGAGGGAGAGAGAGAGCGCGAAAGGGAGGGAGTCGAGCGTGCAGAAACGGGGGATTGAGGGGGGTGAAGAAAAACTTGTAACAGAATGGAAAGGGTAACTAGCTTAAATGAGGGTTGGTAGCTGCTTCTTAGTGAACGTATGCTTCCATCTTTGACCACGGACACGGTGATAAGGCTAATTTTGCTATTCTGAGAAAATAGCTCAAATTAAAATGTCCTGTTTATCTCCATCCCCCTTCCAAGATCGTTTTGTTGTTGTTCAAGTGGTTTTATTCCTGTGAATAACATGTTGTCAGTGCCGATTTACTGGGTATTCCAGCCCTAATGACAAGTTATAATAATATAGATAGACAGTAGACAATATGAACTACATGAATGTAATACATAGACTAAATACAGATGTGGTGTATTTTGTGTGTATATTACAAAATGATGACATGTTAGTTTTGTTACTGTAATCAGCCGAGCCTAGTATAGTAGTAATACTCAGGAAGGGGGGAGGTTGGAGGTGCAGGAGTGCAAACTGTATGGATATAATGCCAACACCCTTATCAAACACGGCTGTTATGAGTACGCAAGTGCAATCTCAATGAACAACCTTGAAAATATGAAAATAAAGGTTACACATGACTAGTCTGACATGAATAAACGATAGGAAATAGCAATGCCCCACACAATACTCATTAATTAGCGTGCGTTTCTGCAACAACAACAACAACAACAACAACAAGTATACCAATGCTACAATACTAATTATTCAGTGCTTATTTCTGGTAAATTTAATTGATATGCTTGACATTTATTTAATTGTTATTTTGCTTCGAATACATGGCGATCCTTTATATATATTATACAGATATATAAATATAACTATAGTTTAATTGAAATCGTCATTCATTGCATAATCATCATCAACACAATTAATGACTTCATATTCAGACAAAACCCATTATAGATGGAAGAGAAGATACTTTCTCTGGCTGGTCACATCCTGCATAAAGAGGCCGCCCTTTAGTTACTTAGATTAAAATGTGTTTGTCAAAAGGCCCGAAGTCAACAATCGACAGGGCTAATATACTCTCACAGTCACACACCAAGGACTATCTCGGACCAAGTATTACGTAAATCTCGCCCAGAAAGAACCCTACTATACTACTTGTGCATGCGTTAATATACAAAAACATGTTCCCGTTCCCCCAGCAATAAGACAATACATTCAATAACCTACCAGCCGTTGGCATATGTTAACTTGGTGGTAATATTGTCATTTATATTGTGTACAAACATAAACCAACCAACCTCCTCTGACAGTATTTCATATTAAATAATATCAGCATAATATATTATATGCTATCATCATCATCACCACCGTCACCATCATCATCAATATAGCCTTTGCTGCCAAACACAGCTTAAAATTATCATCAATCATGGTAATTAGTGTTGGTATTATTACAATTAGTATGCTCATCTCTTGTTAACGCTATCTATTACCGTTTTGCTAGTGGTATATTTCTTTTGAATCCTTCTTATCACATTGGTAAAACTGGAAGCTGGAGTAGACAAGGCGGCGATCCATCATCATATGATATGAGCTTCAAAGCGACCTTTACTCGTAGCACATGGGGCCGGCGGGCGCGGCTATAGCTACGGTATCATCCACTGGGCAACCTATCCGAAATGACCCCAGGGGAAAAAACCCACCAACCCTGAGCCGGAGCTACACCACGAACCAGGCGGAGAAAACCCCACAGGTTACACCCAGGAAACGCATAAAAGCACCCACAAAAACCATAAAATCCCACTATTAATACATATGTATACATATATATATATATACATGTATAACCTACATAGTTGGTTTATATATATATATATATATATATATATATATATACATATATATATATTATGTGTGTATATATAGTATATATATTATGCATATTATGTGTGTATATATAGTATATATATATTATATATACCATAATAAAATGAGAACTAAAATCATGGAACAAATGATATCCTCTCAACATGTAGGTTTACTTAGTAAATGCACATCCTGGTGGATTTGGGGGTTCTGGATGTGTTTTGTGGGTTGGGATGGGGTGGGGGTGATGGGGATAGGTAAAAATATGACTGGCGTTAAATCGACGCTGTTGGATCAACGGTGTTTATGGTTATTTATGACAGTAGTGGATGACAGTACCACCACCAACAACAGCGACAGGAGGAACAACAACAACAACAGTGACACAAGATCACGTCGAAATGAGACAGTGAGATTAGTCAACTTGGTGGTATCGCATAAAACGTCCTGTAGGGGCAGCACTACCCTCACAAAAGCAGCAGAAACAACAACAACAACAACAACAACAACAACAGTGCTACCAGATTACACCGAAATGAAACCGCGAGGGCGAATGTGATTGCGACTTCCGGGTGCGCCTGCGCTGGCGTGGAATTCGCGCACACCGCTACTGGGCGGGGAGTGACGCTGACTTATCTGCGGCGGCATGTCACCCCCGGTGCGCGACCGGGGCTCGTTCACGTTGAGCCCACCAGGGGGCCGCTGATCGGCACCGGCCCCCGTGCGGCTTCACGTGTGGACCCCGTAGACGGTTCACACCGGCGACCGCTTGCTAAGTAATTCGCAAGCGGATACTGCGCTAATGGAAAATGCCTAACTTTACTCTGCTTCCCTCCTGTTTTTGCTTTGCTTAGTTTGTTGTTGTTTTTATTCCTTTATTTCTTCCTGTTTGTTGTCAGTTTTGTGTGTGTGGTTGTGTTCATTGCGAATGAAGAGTTAGTGTTGTCATTCAGTACAACGTGTTTTGTGATGGTGTGTGGTGTATTTCTTCATTACATTGCTAACTAGTCGACATTTATCCATATGGCTATTAGTACTAACTTTGTGAGTCATTTGTTGGACTCGGCCGGGGTTCGAACACACTGTAAAATATTCTTATATTCGGCATAGGGGGAATGCAAATGTTCTATTACTGATCAGTGTACGTGACCAGGCGCATGTATGTATGTATGTATGTATGTATGTATGTATGTATGTACGTACGTACGTACGTACGTACGCATGCATGCATGCATGTGTGTGTGTATGTATGTATGTATGTATGTATGTATGTATGTATGTATGTATGTATGTATGTATGTATGTATGGATGTATGGATGTATGTATGTAGGTATTATGTAGCTATGTAGGTATGCTCACCAGTGTGACAGCAGAAAGAGAGGGCACCCTCATCTCCAGTTCAAGGATACCATCAAGAAAAACCTGAAGCTGAGAGACATTAATAAGACCGACTCATGGACATCACTCTCACAGCAGAGAGCTAAATGGAGAGCGGCAGTCAAGTAATGAAAGCAGTCTTTGTCGCATCGCGACCGACAGCATGATGATAATGATGATGATATATGTACACCATACCATACATAGGTATTAATGTATAGATATGTATGTATACATATGTATTTACATATGCATATCTGTATGCATGGATTTGTGTATGTACATGTGTGCATGTATGTATGCATGGATTTATGTGTGTGCATATGTGCATGAGTGTATGTATCTAGTTGTATACGTGTAGTTATGTATGTATATATGTCCCGACAGCTTCACGTGTAATACTGGTGAATTTAAAAAGAGATTCAATAATTTCGACTGACTGTCTTGTCTGTGCTGCATCAGTTACAAGAGGAGACTGCCAAGTTTCGAAGTGAAAAGGAATATCGGTTCCAAAATTAAAAGGTTGTTGACAGCATTTTGATACAACCTCCGACAAAGGACGAACTATGGACTTGGCCCGAGACGAAATGATCAAAGTTGCACAATCCGTTGGTTTTGAACTCATGCCATATGTGCGAGATGAATACATCATGCTGACCTTTATAACACACTTGGAAGTAAGTTTGTTTGTGCATGACGTGGTTTTTTTCCTGGCGGATGCGGGGGGGGGGGGGGTGCTATATTTAAACCAGCATGGTCCGATAAAAGCATCAAATTTTCAAACCTAAAACACTTACCTAGATCTGATCCTACATACCCAACGTAGATACTGGTGCGCTTATTAAGTATGTGTTGCTGCATAGAAGGCAATTTAATAGAACCTGTTACTGCTGAAGCCTATGGAGGCGGAATTGTTGTGCTTGCCAACATTCATTTGGAATGTTTTCACTTCAAATATCTGTAAAGTTAGCCATTTAAAATAAAAGTTATTTCAAACTAAAGTAAATTAGATTATAACAATCAATATAATGTATTTATTGATGAAACTATTGGACTATGCAACTTTATTAGGAAAACATGCTAAATACATTGTGTGTGCACAGACGCCGACGGCAGTGCGTTACGGGCTTGGATTTTTTAAGTATGCGGTGTAGAACAGATGCACCAAAACCATAGGCACCTGCAAAACATTGGATGTCATAGGTGCACGAATCGTGGTAGAGTAGTTCAGGAGTACCACACTCAGAGCTACACTGATGTCCATGGACCTTTGTTTACCTATTTTCAATGCACGACTCACGGCAGTGTAACTCGTGCTTTATTATATTGACCTAATATTTCTTATGTTTTCTTTATATAAATATATTAGGTTGCTTATTATAATATATTTTCAACATTTCTACGCGAGCACCAAAATTACTTTAGCATGTTTTCATTTCAAATAGCTCCAAAATTAGTGATTTATAATAAAGTTACTCTAAATTAAAGCAAGGTTGATTATATTTATAATAATCAAACTAAGAAAGCCAAAACCATCTAACTATGTATATTTAAAGGGCTCAGAGATATTTGAAGTGGAAACATGCCAACTTAATTTGGCATGCATGTCAGAATTCTGGACATCATTCATTGCAACAGTGACAGCTCCATTGAACTGACGCAGCATTCTTTTGATACAGAAATACATATTTAATGAGTGCATCATATTCTAATTCGGATGCACACGATCAAATCTCGCTAAGTGATTTGGTTTTGAGAACATTATGCTTTCATCGGATTATGGGATTTTAAAGCCATGTTGGATTAAGTCAAGTTGGTGCGCACATCGAGTCATCCTAGGTTTACAAACCGACAAGAAAATGTTGACCCCTGTCTACGTATTGACCCCTGTCTAAAGGCCCGCATAATTTGCGACATCACCTGCTTCCACTAAATGTCATCTGATGACGTCACTAATGAAATAACATATGACATTTATGATTTAGCATCTGTACCCCCCCTGATTTCGTGAAAATACACTACTTCCATTGAACAACAGACCCATTTCAGCTAAGATTGTGTGACAGCAGACGACATTCCAGACGCTGGATAAATTCCGCGCCTGTCACATAGACTTGGCTGTACACGACCCGAGCATGTTCGACTGTGCAGTTAGCGCAAACGGAATCCCGTAATGGTGCCAGTAATGGGATTGACACCACAGGGAGGGAGTGGTGCAAGCACATGTGCGTATGTGTTGTGTGTGAGTGTGTGTGTGTGCGTGTGTGTGTGTGAGTGTGTGAGTGTGTGAGTGTGTGTGTATGTGTGTATGTGTGTGTGAGTGTGTGTGTGTGAGTGTGTGTGCGTGTGTGTGTATGTGTGTGTGAGAAGCTGTGAGTGTATGTGTGTGAGTGTGTGTGCGTGTGTGTATGTGTGTGTGAGTGTGTGTGTGAGTGTGTGTGGGTGTGTGTGCGTGTGTGTGTATGTGTGTGAGAAGCGGTCAGTGTGTGTGTCTGTGTGAGTGTGTGTGTGTGAGTGTGTGTGTGAGTGTGTGTGTGAGTGTGTGTGTGTGCGTGTGTGTATGTGTGTGTGAGAAGCTGTCAGTGTGTGTGTGTGTGTGTGTGTGTGTGTGTGTGTGAAGCTGTGAGTGGGGGTGGGGTGGGGTTGAAACACTCGTGTCAAACTCACTCGGAAAGTGTCAGCGAGTCAGGAAGAAAGAAACGGTGGAAGAATGGGTGAGGGTTGCGGTCGTAATGGAGGGAGAACGGATGAATGGGATGAGAGGGAGAGGGCATGGATGTGGATGGAGAGCGGAGGGAAAGGATGTGTGTGCGCGTGGGTGTGGGTATTCGAAATATAAACACTATGGGATGTGCCATATTCGATGATGATAATTGTGAATAGGTAAATTTGTGTTGATCATGTTACTGGCCGTTTAATGAACGAGGCGATGCAACCACGCAGAGGGATGGTTCCCCCGTGGAGGAGGGGCCTCCAGAGAAGCCTCCTGGGGCCATATGCAGGATGCGGTGTTAGCGAGCCAAAACGCGTTTAGCGCGGGATTTCCAGTTTAGCGGCGAAAAGTGTGTATGCGGGAGGCGGTGTTACGCTAACACCGCGCGTTTAAGGTCCGCTACACTAAACCCGTTTCATAGCACGTTTAAGGTTGGTGTTAGGGTTAGGTTAAGCCCAAATCTATTCAATGCTATCATATTTAACAGAATTACATACGCAATAAGTGAAATTTTATCAATTTAACCCTAAAAGCGAACCCATATTAACGCTACTGCCGCATTGGCGGCGTTATTCATATTGTCGAATTGACGAATGCAAACAAAACAAATCGCCGTCGCCGCCACCGCCGCGTCGACGTCGATATCCATACTGTCGCATATCAACAAAACAAACATCGCTGCCGCCACCGAATCGGCGGCTATATATTAGTCCCAAATCTATTCAATGTGACCATATTTAACAGAATTACATATGCAATAAGTGAAATTTTATCAATTTAACCCTAAATCCAAACCGTTATTAACGCTGCCGCCGCATTGGCGGCGATATTAATACTGTCGAATCGACGAATTTAAACAAAACAAATCGCCCCCGCCACATGGATGTCGATATCCAATCGACGGCAAGGGATTCCCCAAATCTATAAATAGATTCACGTTTAGCTAACACCAATCATTTAGGCACTCCTGCATACTGCCTGACACACTTCCCGAGAGCGGTGATAGCTAAACGGTGTTACCAGCTAACACCGTTTCCTGCATATGGCCCCAGGGTGTGAAGTGTGTCTGGGCCCCACCGTGAATGGGACACAGGGTAGACGAGACTCCGGCGCCCCGACCCGACCGACCGACTCCCACCTCGCACTCACTCCCCGAACACAGTCGGCGGCACGCTGGAAACCAGCCCGGCTCATTGACAGACAGGGGCAGAGAGTACGCTGGGAGAGTGTGAGCTGTCAACCTACTTAGAGAGGCGACGAGTGGTTCCTGTCCGCTTTCCGATCCTGTGTCAATCACGCCTTGGCTTCCCCATAAAGCCATAAAGCATGCGCGACAAACTGCACTGCGCCTCGAGCAGCTCACAGCAGCACAGCTCGGCACTGCACCTCACGGTATAGCAGTCCAGCACATTACACCATACAACACAATATCGCCCACACCAGCGTACCAGTACCACAGCCCAGCGCAGCATGCCACAACCCAGCCCAACATACCACAGATCAGCCCAGCCCAGCTCAGCACAGCACAGCACAGCCCAGCACAGCCTAGCCCAACCCAGCCCAGCACACCACAGCATACCAGAGCCCAATCCAGCCCAGCACACCACATCCCAGCCAAACATACCACAACTCTGCCCAGCACAGCACAGCCCAGCGTACCATAGCCCAATCCAGCCCAACATACCACATCCCATCCCAGTCCAGCCCAGCACACTCCAATCCATCCCAGCATACCACATCCAACAAGCACAGCTCAGTCCACCCCAACACAGCCAAGTTCAGCACAGCCCAGCACAGCCCAGCACAGCCCTGTGCATCACACCACACCAAACCACACCACACAACACCACAGGGTACCAGAGCCCAACCCAACCGCAGCCAGACACTCCACTAGGTTGGTAAACTACTCTATGTAAAAAGTGTCGGATTGCGGGGTTGTAGGTATTTTCACACCCATCTCCGATCTAGAAAGCTAAAAATACTGCTCACATACTTATTTTTCACAGATACACACCTTTGGAGTGCAGCATTGATTAAATCATGTAAATTAATATACCTTATATTAAAGGGTGAACAGAGATAATCCAGTGGCCACCATTTGGTATGATGGCGTTCTCTTCCACTGTTCCAGTTCAGCAACTCTATACCAATATAGATGAACAATGTTCTCTGGAACCAAAACCTTCAAGGGTTGTTCATAGTGGACTCTCACCAAAACAGTTTTGCTTAGATCTAACTAGGATCGCTACTGGAGGTGCACATTTGATCTAAGCTCAACACATCACAGCACAGTTCAGCCTAGTCCAGCCCGCCCAGCCCAACTTAGTCCAGCTTAGACCAACTCACCCCAGCCCGGATGAGTTAAGCACACCCTAATGCCTGGTACACACCTACCGTATACGATTCGCGCACTAAAACTTGTGACTCGACCCGACCCGCTTAAAACTGAAAACGGGCCGATTCATTTTTCGAATCGCGAATCGCAATCGCAATCGGCCTGTTTTAGCCCTAAAACTGAGTTTTTAGTCGCAAATCGCAATCGCTAGGTGTGCGCTCCCCGCGCACACCTAGCGATTTTTGTGCGCGAAACGGGCAGTTTTAGATCGTATACGGTAGGTGGGTGCGCACAAACGGTAGGTGTCTACTAGGCATTACTCAACCTAATCCAGTTAGTCCAACCCAGCCCAGTCCAACCCAGCCCAGCCTAGCATAGACCAGCCAAACCCAGCCCACCTCAGTCCTGGCCAGCTGAGACTGGCTCAGCCCAGCCCAGCTCAGCGCCACACGTGCCTATGTGTTCCTGCTCTCTCCCCGACAGCTCAGCCCGCAGCTCTCTGGGTGTCGATCCGGTTAGTGTATCCGAGTTGGTAGTAACCGACGTGAAGTGAAATTGAGCTAGTATGGCCGGAGGTCCTATACTAACTAGCTGCTCAGCAGGTAAAGATTCCTACATGAATCTCCTCCTCACGCTTCTCTTGTTCTTTCCATTTTAGACTTTCGTTTCCAACTTAGTACAACTGTATCTATAAGTAGCTTAATGGGGTTTCTAAAGTTTTAAAAACTTGGTTTTAAAATCGAGAAAAAACCTTGGATCCGTTTTGAAATTAGTTTTAAAGTTGTTTAAAAAAGAATCTCTGAAACATTATTTTTACAGCAATTTTAAATGTGATTGTTGGGGATGCCCTCCCCCCCCATCCGTTTAGAAAGTGTATGAATAACATCATTTCTGTACTACAAATGCTAAGTTCCTCTTTGGGAGTTGATTCCATTAAACTGACACATACAAAATATTCTGACTCTTCGAAGAGCTTGGCAACAACAACACAACAAACAATAACTTGTCAGTTTCAGGGAAAAACAACCTATCGAGAACTGCTGATCATTTAAACTAAATTTCAAATATACAATTAGTACAGCAAACTATTGTCGATGCACAGTTTAAAATTTCTAAAATAGTTCTTTAAAAAAGCACTCAACGTTATTAGGATATGGCAAGGACTGGTTAGCTCAATGCCAATGTCAACCGTGGCGTTGGTTGAGAGTCTCCCAGTAATGCCCCAACAAACAATCTACTCCAGGATCTATTCTCCTTCTCCACGTTTGCTACATGAGCTATTTCCTTTCTCCAGGAAGTGAACATAGATGGGTACGCCCTCTCTCAACACACTCTCCTCTGTCCCACTATCCACACACACTCTCTATTTCTCTATTTGAGTCCAACCACACTAACTATGTTATATACAGTGATTCGTTCTCTTGCCTCCTGGCTGTGGCTGGATTGAAAACGAATCACCCTATTCTAGCAACTGTCATTTATCAAATGAACCAACTGGCAATGGATGGGTATGACATCCACCTGTGCTGGGTGCCTATCCATGCGGGCATACAAGGAAACGAACGAGCTGATCGGGCTGCGAAGAAGGCCCTGAACTGTGATCTTGAACCGTGTCTGATCCCTCACTCTGATCTGAAACCACTAATAGCCACCCACATAAAATCCAAATGGCAACATGAGTGGGATGAAAACATTAATAAACTTAAAGAAATTGAACCATCTGTGGGAAACCACCACAGACTCATGCGGGAGGTCGGTGGGACCAAGTGGTCCTTAGCCGCTGCCGTATTGGCCACTCGTGGCTTACACATGCTTTTCTGCTCAAGGGGAAACCTCCCCCTGAATGTATTGGTTGTCAGTCCCCACTGACACTCAAACACATTTTTACTAAGTTACGTTGATTTTTTGGCCCTCCGCCAACAATTCTACACTGCAGACAGTATGCATGACCTTTTTACTAAAGTAAAACAAGAAAACATTTTAGCCTTTTTGAGGGCAGCTGGACTGTACCACCTCATATAGTTTACTAAATAAATTCTATCAATTATTAATAAAACATTTCTTTTTCTATGGGAATTTGTTTCCCTTGACCACAAATATATGATTGTGAGCTTTCTAATTTAATGAGTGTCTATTGGCATATAACTGATTGTCTGCTTTTACATGTAAAAGCGATGGTTTGAACAAAAAACAAACAATTCTCGCAGTGAATATGGCCTATGCTGCCGACACGGCGTAAAGCAACCACCAATCAATCAAACTATTTCTCCATTTCTCCACACATACATTCTACATCCTGCACTCACTCTCCGCACAGTCTCCACCTCTCTTTATGCTACATCCATGTCTTAATCAATATCCACTTACGCTCTCCACACACTACCCATCTCGAAATCATTCTCCACATACCCTCCACCTCTCTCACCACTCTCCCCATCTCCTCATCATTCTCCACATACCCTCCACCTCTCTCACCACTCTCCCCATCTCCTTATCATTCTCCACATAACTCCCCATCCCCCTCCGCACTATCTCTATATCTCCCTCCCTCTTTGCCTATCTCTTGATCTCTCTCCCCACACACTCTCCATGTCCCCCGTCCCCTCCCTGCTTTGCCTAGTTACTCAGAGGTCAGATCCTCTTCACACAGTGCCCAGAGAGCTGTTCCCCGGCGCTATAAAAGTATAAGCTGTGGCACCCGGCAGGATTCCCCATGAGCAGATCCCTGCCCACCCGCTGTTATATATACGTACACCCTGCTACACCCACACGTCATACACGTGTTAGTTCTGAGATACATTAACCATGATTTTCAACATTATTGTTAAAGGCACCAAAGTTGGCATTTTAACTGTGAATATGGCCCTTGTTACCGACACGGCATTAAACCATCAGCAAGCAATCATGCAGGCATGCATACATACATACAATGATACATACATACATACATACATACATACATACATACATACATACATACATACATACATACATACATTCATACCACATGAAGACAAATTACATGTATGCATGCATGTATGTATGTTATGTATGTATGTATGTATGTATGTTATGTATGTATGTATGTATGAATGTATGAATGTATGAATGTATGAATGTATACTGTCTGTAATATAATTGGTGTTTAGTGGCACTTCCCGCCAAGTCCCCCACCCCACTCCCACCCCAACGGGGGGCCCGTGCTGCCACCTACCGATTCAAAGCTGGGAATGCATGCACCGGAAAGGCGAGCACGCTTCACTTACTCAAGAAACTTTAGGCGCATACGACAGTATATTATATTCATTTTACATTGGAAGGCTGACATCGGCTTGATGTTGCAAATTTTGCAATCTGCTTGATGCTGCAAGGCAATTTGACATTGAATTACTGATATGAAAGAACAAACCATTAGTGAAGTATTAAAATTTGGGTCCCGTTCAGGAACTATTCTATACAAAAAAAAATTGTAATCCATAATAGGCACTACATCATGGAAATAATGTAAGTCCAACATGCACAATTAGCCACGACCTGATACACATATGCTTCAAGCTCAATAATCACCGGTAGTGCCCTTTGGCTCAGCTATCGGAATGACATCACGCTGCGGGAAATGATTGATATTGTCATTCCTTCAGTAACAAAACATGTACTACGTCTGATCGAATACACACAGATAAGCGTCTACACATATAATGAATGTCAGGCAAGGTAGCAACAAGTTTCAATTTAGTAAAGTATGCGATTTGACTCAGCAGAGGATCGAACCCATGACGCGCCATATGTGGGAAGCAGACGCACTATCTCCTCAGCCATCTACCAACATGTGCCGACAGTGCGTTGTTTATTGAAGAAGCAGTTGTAGCCCAAACGCACAAATTCAGGTATAATGCAGCTTGCTTTGTTGGGATTTACATCCCAGCAACATCTAAGGTCATATCTTGACGGGTATTCATGTATGACAGCCCACACTCATAGCAACTTGACAGTGCTTCCCCACTGTGCGATCAGACCACCGACACCGTGAGCTGATATCCCACTCGGTCACATTATGCTGATATTTAGAAATCAGTCGTGGCCCTACCGTAATAATGCCAACTGCCACTGTGGCAGGCTAATAAACATTAATTTTCTAAGTCATTGGTTTCACTTGGTTGGGATTCGAACTCACTATCTAGTGCACAGGAAGTCAATGTTCATACCGGTAATACCACTCCGTCCAGTCAAGTGTAATATGTGACTTTAAAAAAAAAGATTAATTAATTAAGGAAAGGAAAGTTTAATTTTAGCCAAGTGGGTTTCTCCTTGCACCATGCGCTCTCCAACTTCCACGCGGTGCTGAGCATCACACAATGTACGAGTTGTTTTAAGTCTTTGGTTTGACCCAGCCAGAGATCGAACCCACGACCTCACACCACGGGAAACCAGTGCAATACTTATGTAGCCAACTCGTCCAATCACCCTGATATTCAACTCGGTCATGTTAAGCTACATTTAAGGGCGGTAGGGGACCTTTAAGCTAATGTTGATGCTTTAGTACTGCTTCCCCCAATACACATTTAAGGCTACCTTATGGTACGGCAGCCGATAGAGCGTCTCTTTGATCATCATACTTCCAGGCTACAAATACATGCAGTTACATCTTCACAAAATACTGCAATGTGCACACGCTTGAAAACAGGAAACATGAACCACCCATTAAACCATTAAAAAAATTTTTTAAATTTATTCATGGGGGGAAAACACAAACTGAGAAAATTTGTTTATGTACTGCAAGTCTGTGAGTTTGAGCAGACGGCTTTTAAATGACCCCCCTGGTGGAGAGAAGAGGGAGTTCGGGGGTGGGGTGGGGTGGGGGGCTAGAATTTAGAGGTAAAGGTTTGGTCAGAGTGAATAAAGCTAGTGTACATGATTTATTCTACCGAAGCAGCTGTTCAACTTCTATGCCAATATTGTCTAATTGGCAAGGTATCTGCGGTGATGTTGCAGAATGATGCCACTTGAATAGAGCTCATGACTTCTAAGTGAATTCAATCTTCATCTAATCATAGTTTAGCCCGACTCTTATCTAGTCCTACACCGAGGCCTTTCCCATTATTACTAAGACGCAGCTCCACCAAGAAGACCCAGGGTGAGACAAGGATCTCATGTGTCGAGGTAATAGTCTATGCTGGCCAGTTGGTGGAATACACTGCAGTAGTTACCTGGTACGCGCCAAATCAGTTGCTGGTATGCACAAGGCTAGTTGCTGATGTGTGCTAAACCAGTTGCTCTTGTCTGCCAAACCAGTTGCCAGTTTGGGCCAAACCAGTTGCTGATGTGCACCAACTGGTCGCTGGTGTGTGGGAATCAGTTACCAATGACTGTTCGAACAGTTTGCAGTATGTACTGAACTAGTTTCGAGTGCGTTCCTAACCAGTTGCCGGCATGTACCCAACCACATGCTGGTGTGTCAAACTTGTCACCAGCATGCAGTGAAGCAGTTATCAATAAGTGCCGGGTCAGTTGCCAGTGTGCACAGGAACCAGTTGCTAGTGTGTGCTTGAACCAGTTGCTAGTGTATGCTGGAACCCGTTGCTAGTGTATGCTGGAACCAGTTGCTAGTGTGTCTCAAACCAGTTGCTGGTGTTCTCGAGCACTGCGTCCTAGGCTTGTTGGAGGAATACACTAGACCAGTTGCCGGTGTGCGCCAAACCAGTTGCTGGTGTACACAGAACAAGTTACTGATAAGCACCTGTGTAAAAGAATAATGTTGCCCCAGAATAGCTTATCCTCCCCGCGATATTATACTGGAATAAAACTGCCATGGGGCAGTCTTATATTGGTATAATGTTGCCTCCTTGATGCATTGCATAACACACAAACCCTGACGCTACCTCGACGTGTTTTGTTTGTAAGTTATGACTTGTGCTTGTAATTTGTGATGGGGGTTTTATGCAATGTTTACAATGAGGAAGAGGTGGGGTTGGTCTCCCTTTACAACCATAACACTCTCCACGCTATTTGTTTATATACATTGGAGAAAAACAATGCAAAGTTGTGCAGGATAGCATTTGAGACTAGTAAACAAGGGGGGGGGGGGGTCCGTAGGGGGCAATATAATAAAAGCATATTATCGCCCAGAGGGAAGGTTCATTCCAGAGTATTATTACCGCGGGTAGTGGTGAGGAATCAGAGGGTGCAGTTTTATACTGTTATGCTGTTGTCGGTGCATGCTGAACCAGTTGTTGGTGTGTGGTGTAATCAAGGGTCGGTGTGTGCTGGAACCAGTTGTCAGTGTGTGCTCGAACCAGTGTCCAGTGTGTGATGTAACCAAGTGTTGGTGTGTGCTGGCACCATTTGCCGATGTGTGCATTAACCAACTGTCGGTGTGTGCTGGAACCAGTTTCCGGTGTGTGCTGGAACCAGCTTTCCGGTGTGTGTTGAAACCAGTTTCCGGTGTATGCTGGAAGCAGTTTCCAGTGTGTGTTGGAACCAGTTTCCGGTGTGTGCCTTAACCAACTGTCAGTTTCCGGTGTGTGCTGGAACCAGCTTCCGGTGTGTGTTGAAACCAGTTTCCGGTGTGTGCTGGAACCAGTTTCCGGTGTGTGTTGGAACCAGTTTCCGGTGTGCGTCGGACCTTGGGAGCAGCACAGCAGGGGTGCGTGGAAGGTGGAGGCAGGGAGTGAGAAGCGGGTTTGGGCGGCGGGAAGGGGGGGGGGGGGGGGGGAGGCTTTCCGCCGTTGTATTAGCGACGGCCGGGAGAGACGGGGGCGGGTAGCCCGGGGCGACCGGCTTGGGCGGACGGCGGGGGCGGGCGGCCGGGGCGGGCGGCCGGGACGGGCGGCCGGGACGGTGTAATTCTGATCCATGCGGGACACCACCCGGCCGGACGGGCGCGTCGGTTCCCCTTTGTCCGGCCGTCACACCGCCTGCCGGCCGCCTGCACCGAATCACCGCCCGCCAACCAGATGCACGTGCGGCCGGCCCGCCTCTCCCCACTGGCCGGTAACTAAGCGTACGGTGAACTGTAACGCGGCACACACACTCTCACACACATGCACGTACACACACACTCACATCCACCCACACACTCACACATACATACATATACGTTCGCATACACCCACCCACACATACACACTCACACCCATACGCACGTACACACACTCACACACAGCCACACATCATGCACCCACCCAAACACCCACCCATCCACACACTCACACACATCCACACACATACGCATACACCCACCCACACATAGACATAGTCAACTCATACATCATCACACACATACACACCCAATACACACAGCCATCCATCCACACACATACATTTGCACCCACCCACATACCCCACAAACATACACTCTCACGTGCACACCCACCCACACCCACATATATACGCACATACACCCACACATGCACTTGCATCCACATAGGCAAATATAGTCACACACATACACTGCCATCATCACCGCCACCAACAACCACAACACTTCCACCCCAACCCCAATTGCACCAATACAACTATCAACAAATGCAAAATTAGTTTGTCCATGTACATTGAAATGCTGACCAGTATTGGTTTCGGCATTAACAGATTCTGCTAAACTGACATCGGACTATGAGTTATGCAGCTCTAACCAGCCCCCCCCCCCCCCCCCCCCCCCGCCCCCCCCCCCCCCCCCTGTCTTAGAGTCTGGCAACTGTCTCTCCTCTCGGCAACTCCCGACTACTCCCGAACACACTCACAGCTCCTCCTGCAATGCCCAGGTGCTCCTTCATAGTCTACCCCAGTCTTCTTCACTCAAGACTGGTCCCCTGTCATCCATACACTCTAAACTCTAATGGTGCAGTCACACTACGACGTAATGGACAACGAGTGTCCAACGAGTTGGATTTTCTAAAAACCCGACGACATATGCAAATTCGGGGCCAAGTTGGACGACACCGCGGTGACACCGTGGCATGGTCGACATGGGTTTAACGTCATCGGAATGAGAGAGGACTTAGAAAATATGTGGATTGGTGGTTGGTTGGTTGTTGGTTGGTTGTTGGTTGGTTGTTGGTTGGTTGTTGGTTGTGTGTCTGTGTGTGTCTGTGTGTGTCTGTGGGTGTCTGTCTGTGTGTCTGTGTGTATGACACACACAGACATACACACACAGACAGACACACAGACAGACAGACACACACACAGACACACACACACATAGACACACATACCGACACATACACACACAGACACACACAGACACAAAAACAACCAACCAACCAACAACCAACCAACAACCAACCAACCAACAACCAACCAACCAACCAACAATCAACCAACAATCAACCAACAATCAACCAAACAACATTCAACCAACAATCAATGAACAACCAATCCACAACCAACCAACAACCAACCAACCAACAACCAGCCAACATCCAACAACCAACAAACAACCAACAACCAACAACCAACCACCCAACCAACCAAGCAACCAACCAGACGACGTGGTCATAGCGAGAGCCTAACGATGTGACCGAGAGCGCGACGAGTACGTAACGTCGAAGACGAGACCATAACGTGACCGTAACATGACCATGACGTGATGCGAACGAGTTCTGAAGTCATTGAGCTACGTCCAACTTTTTCAACATGTCCAAAACCTCGATGTCTTGCCAACGCGAGGCGACGAGAGTGGACGAGTTGTGACGACACCCTAACGAGACCGTAACGAGATTCGAACGAGACCCGACGAGTTCCCAAAAGTCCAACTCATTGGACACTCGTCGGCCATTAAGTCGTAGTGTGACTGCAACATAACTTCTAAGCTAAGCTCCTGCCCAAGACGGGTCCCCTGCCACCCACATACTTTAAACTCTAAGCTAAGCTCCACCCCAAGTTTGTTATATTTAATGACACCTCCAGGGCACATTGATTGTTATCATCGGTTATTGGACGTCTAACATACACTCATTCTGACATATTTCTTTGGATGAAACCCGCTGGCGCAAAACCTTAAGTGGCAAATAAACAAACAAAATGGCAACAAAGATTTACAACGATACTGCATAGAGTGTTATAATGTTAATTGTTATTCATGATGCTAAACCATTTCTGTGAAAGCTGCATAGTTCGAAGAAAGCACCACATTTTCTAAACCATGGATCTAGATTTTATACTACATATACACTTATTGGGTGCACTTATTATGTAAGCATGTGTTGCTGCACAGAAAGAAAACTAAGTCAATTTAATAGAAGTTATCACTACTGAAGCATAAGGCGCCCACAATTATTTGTGCATGTTTTCACCTCAAATATCTATAAGATTGACCCTTTAAAATAAAGTGATCTCAAGGGAAAGTAAATTAGATTAAAATCATCAATTTAATATATTCATTAAACAAAATATGGTAGAAATTCAAATCCATCGAACCATACAACTTAAACCTTGAACTCTTCTCACTGCCCCGCCACACACAAACACGCGCACACACACACGCAGACACGCGCACACCAACAAACACACACACATCTGTGCCCTATTCAGCCCTCTCCCCACCCCCACCCCACCCCAACCACCCTCATTGAAATTCCAGAAAATCCCAGCATCGATTAACCGTGTGGTTTGTGGTTTGTACTTGTGTACATGAATCCTCCCCCCCCCGCCCCCTTCCACACACACCTACCTCACCTCACCTCACCTCACCTCACCTCACCTCACCTCACTCCAGGGCCTGGGGCGGCGGGCGACTTGCGGCTACAGGGACAAACCACAACAAATCCGAGTACAATCACTTAGACAAGCATCGGAACAGGCGTAGCCATGTACACAATTAGCACCTACTGTGTGTGTGTCCATATGGCTCTGCACACTTCAAACACATTCAATTTACATTAGTTCGACTTCGTTTAATCGAAAATTCTCACTATCCAACCCCCAAAAAACTCACAGTACACATTTCCCACCTTCCCTTTATCACGATAGTGTTGTTGTTGTTGTGGTGGTGGTGTGTGTGTGTGTGCGTGTGTGCGTATGTGTGTATGTGTGTATGTGCGTATGTGTATGTATGTATGTATGTATGTATGTATGTATGTATGTATGTATGTATGTACGTATGTACGTACGTACGTGTGTATGTATGTACGTACGTGTATATGTATGCATGCATGTATGTATGTATGTATGTATGTATGTATGTATGTATATATGTATGTATGTATGTATGTATGTATGTATGTATGTATACATTGTGTGTACATAATTGCTTATATGTTATAGGCCAATCTCAGTCATCTGACTTTGGGTGCTGGAAACAAATTAGTCCGGATTAAAGAAAGAAAGTTGATTGAATTTGAATGTGAATTAGTCCCACACCTGATTCATATAATTATCTAGGCTCCCTGCTGCAATAACCTATATGTGGCATTTCAGTACATTCATTCCCGTGAAATCCTGAGAGTACCTACGACTACAACCTTTTAAATTATCATTTTAAAATGGCTACAGTTTTTCATCGCAGATGTCATGGAGGTTTTGCAACCAAATAGGATATTATAACCAGAGCGGACATCGAACCCCGAGTCCTGTAATTTTGGTGAGCGTTTTATTAAAACGTTTAACCATTAGGCCATCTAAGCACTAAATAATATAGAAATGAAATAAAATGTTAACCAAAAAAATACCCAAGATGACAGGCTTTCTCACATGTGGAATGATATGGCGGCACATAAACTATTACATAAAATCTAAATTTAATGAAATGATATTTTGGTTAAATTAACCCTTACATTTTTTCTAAAACTTAGTAAAAGGGTGCTTTTTTCCGTTTACCGTAATGTTCCATTTTAACCAAATGGATTCCTCAAGATGTCAGGCCTGCTCAAAGGTGTCATGCTTACAGTTATACACAGTACTGAAGGCGAACCACAAAAGGGCGGGAGGAGTAACATGAAGTAGATGTACACAGCTCTCTAATGAGGACGCCGCCTGCCAGCCTCTTTCTCCATTTACTTGCCTCACACCGTCACGCCGCAATACTTTCCCCACCCCAGCCTGAATCTATTAGTACACAGCAAAATACGATAGCGGGGTGACGCCTGTCAGCCCGTTAGGTGGCGCGCTTTGCGGTGACACGGAGACACGGAGACGCCCTCCCGACGTGGCGCCGCCTGGTGGAAGACGGCGGCTGCGGCCGGATTGATCCGGCTTGTCAGGCTGCCACGGATCGCGCGTCCTGTTACCCAGAAGGCCCTGACGCAAGTCAGTTCCTGCCGTCCGCAATGCCGGGCTTTAACAAACAGGATCGGCGCCGACCTGTCTGGTCGTCAATACGGCATTCTTCCTGATGACCACACTTGGTGGCTGAACCGGTAAGAGCGCGGGTTCGCTTCCCTGTGGAAAATGGTGGCTTCAACCTCAATTCAAACCAATGGCTTAGACAATCTATACTAGTCACTACCTAACCTGGCGATCGGCATCAATAGGATAGGGCAACGACTGGTTTGGTCAGTGTCAGGGTAATGTAACTGGGTGGGATATCGGGCCATAGTTGTTGTTGTTGAAGATTTATACTGCCTATCATGGATAAGCCTGAATAGGCTTGTTTTCACCATCAGACAGTTTGTCGATAGAAAGCCCGAGCCTACACTTTTACCGACCCAAGGGATTTTTAACCTCCCACACCACATAGACATGGTATGAGAGCAACTGGCCTTTGATGACGCTGTAAGTTATACACAGCGGTGGAAATCCAAATTGACAGAGCTGGTGGCACAGGGAATCGAACCACTGACCTTCAGATTAGGAGTCCGACCTAGAAAAAAGTCAGACACTCTAACCACTCCACCACAGAGAACGCCATAGTGCTGGTGGCTGTCTCCCAGTGGGGCAGCACTATAGATTCACCGTAAGTGTGCACTGTCATAATTCAGTACCCATCCTGATATGACTTTAGACCTTAGATATTACCATTGTAAAACTGCACCAAACTCTATTCAAGTCACACCGCACTGATCCAGAGCTCAGTTGGGTGGCCTGTAAATAAGGATGTAAAACCCAAACAAATTAATAATATCCATGTTAATCTACTGGTGCAGAGCAGGCCAAGCGTGACCTACTGGGTTGGAGCTCAACTAGCCCACCTTAAGCGTGAGCTTTCATTGAAAGAGATGGAAGATTTGTGTAAGGAATACATGGACAGACCATGTTACCAGATGTTTCATTACTAAATGAAACTCAAAATCAATCATAAAAAAGAATGACATACCAGTCAACACAGGTACTACTAGCCCAGTCATGGTCAGTGTGTGGTGGCTTTTAATTAACCAGATTCCAGTAGATCTAGATTGGGTCCCAAGCCGACGACGACAACAACAACAACAAAACGCACGTTTCTTTCTGGTTGGTTTATGATAATTGTTGTTTTTCACATCAAAGGGGTGTTTAAATAATCCCCGTTCGATGACGGTCCAACATGTTCTTAAATCATATTGGGACCGTGAAGGTGAAACATGAAAAGGAACCCAACGACACAAAACCACATCCACATAATATGATTGCATGAAGTATGTTCTGTCCCCTTTCGGTCACCCTGTGCTGTGCTGTGCTGTGCTGTGCTGTGCTGTGCTGCCCTGTCCTGCGGGCCCAGTCTCTACAATGCACCGCCGACCACATGTCGGTAGTTTCCGCCGATTAGAAAGAGTAGCCCGTCGTCGAGTGACTGACTGCAAGCCGTACCTTATCCTCTTGTTCACTAACCCGGCGGGTTCTGGTTCGAATCGAGATAACTCGAGCCCGCACTCTTTCGCATTGTTCCGACACTGAGTCAACTAGTAATTGACCTACCCTTGTAATGCTAATGAGCTAATATGTCAGATAAGGTAGAATCAAGTATCAGGACATGTTTCATAAGTCTAGTGGGCATCCACAGGGGTCTGAAGCTGTGACCCGGCGTGTTTAAACAACCGGAAGTGGGGTTAGGTGAAGGCTGTTCTTCCTAGCCCTATCCTTTATGCTAGGTACACACCTACCGTATATGATTCGCGCACTAAAACTCCCGACCCGACCCGACCAAAACTGAAAACGGGCCGATTCATTTTTCGAATCGCGAATCGCAATCGTAAGGAAGCAGTTTTAGCCCTAAAAATGAGTTTTAAGTCACGAATCGCAATCGGTAGGTGTGCTAGGGGAGTGCACACCTCACGACTTTTGGGCAGTTTTAGATCGTATACGGTAGGTGGGTGCGGAAAAACGGTAGGTGTGTACCTAGCATTACTACAACTTACAAGCCTAATTCTTTTAAAGCCGTATTGTCGGATGAAAGCATCAAATTTTCGAAACCAGAGCCCTTATCTAGAATGCATTCTACATATCCATATTATATACCGGTGTACTTATTAAACATGTGTTTCTGTATAAATGTGTAAGCTAAATCAATTTAATAAAACTACTGAATCCTATGGTGTCTGAATTTCAACGTGAATGCCAACATTAATTTGGCATGTTATTACTTCAAATACCTGAAATAAAAGTTGCTTCAAACTAAAGTAAAGTAAATTATAACAATCAACCAAATATATGTATCTATAAACAAAATTGGAAAACTCAAAACCATCCGACTATGCAACCTTAAGCTCAATAAATATAAAGATCAAAGTTACTTCAAACTAAATTAAAAGAGATTAAAACATCAACCTAAAATTCATTTAAAAACACTAACAAATATGGCAGAAACTTAAAACCATCGGTTGTTACAACTTTACTCAGATAAATTAAAGGGTGCTTCAAACAAACCCAACGTAGATTATAATGAACAAGTTAAAAGTGTGTCTTTTAAAAAGAAATATGGCAGAAACACAAAACTATCACAGTATCAGACTACTACAGTAACTCTGTCAAATAAATTAATTCAAACTAAAGCAGAGTAGGTGATAACAATCAATGTATTATATACATATTTTTTAATTACTGCAAGAACCATCGAATTATGCAACTTTAACCAACCGCTCCCTCTACTCTCTCCGCGCACACGCGCAGGCGCGCACACACACACATCTCTCATATCTCTCAAATCTCCCCCCCCCCCCCCCGACACACACACTTCCTAGCTTCTACGTTACAGGGACATAATCATAACTCCATTACCCGAATTACACGTGTAGTGCATATAACCAACCTACAACAAGTGCATCCCATGTGTTTGAAACCAAAGGCGCCGCAATTAGAACCGCCGAGTGAGGTTTTGATTTGTTGCGCATGAGCGGACAGAGGGCCACGTGATTACCAGCGGAATGTGGCAGCGTCAGTCGTGAACATGTTCTTTATGTATACTAGTAATATCCTAAATTGAAAAATGATGACAACGAGTGAAGTAAAATTGATGTATGGAAACCATCCGGACTTTTGAGATGGTGCACAAACATATTTTAAAGAGCCGCTGTAAGCGTAGCTTCTTATATTTGCACAATGCATTGATTTAAACTTTTTTTAGTTAAAGCTGCATAGTCCGATGAAGCATCAAATTTTCAAAACCAAAACAAGTATCTCAATTTGATTCTACATATATAACTTAAATACTGGTGCACTTTTTTAACATTTGTCATCACATAGAAGGGAATACTGAAACAATTTAATAGAACCTATTACTGCACAAGCCTTGTTTGCAGTTCAAATATCTCAAAAGTTAGCTATTTAAAATAAAAGTTACTTCAAGTGAAAGTAGGGTAGATTATAACGATCACCCTAATATGTTTATCTCAGAAAATGACAGAAACTCAAAACCCATCGGACTATGCAACTTTAAATATATTAGGTCAAGAACTATAACCGACACTACTTGGAGGAACCTTAATGATGATTGGCTAACTTTGGATATATTTGAAGTGGATGCATGCGCACTAATTTATGTGCACACCAGTTGAAACCAAGGGTAATTTGCCATTGATATGTTAACTAGGCTGTATTTCTGAGTGTCAAAAGCCAGCTAGCTTTGATATTAATAAGACAGAAAACTACAATAGTAATGATTCATGAGTGCACAAAAATCCAAATTAGGTTTCTTTTGTTTCTTAAATGTTTTATTCAGGTGAAAAACTATTCTTTTCAGCACCGAGACAGTGAGTCCCAACCATTAGATATACACACAAATTAAATTTAGATAAGATTATACAAATCGTCATATCAGATATTTAAGATCGATTCTAGGTTAAGTGCTTTGGTTTTGAAAATATTAAACGTTCTTCAAATTATGCAAATTTTAAATTCCCACCAGACACCTGAGCTCAACCTCGACAATTGGATGTCGGGAATCACATAAACCCAGACTCTGATTGGTTGGATGTCGGGATAATGTGGATATCGAGTCATGCTGACGGTGGCCGAATGGTATCCCAGTGGAGCAGCACTAACACTCCGGAATTTACTTAGTATGCACTATTACAAGTCCCGCCAGAATAGGAACTTAGTTGTATCTGGGAATTAAAATCCCCAAATCCAAAAATGAACCCAACATATCACTTATCAGCAGAGGATGCCCAGCCTCAGAAACAAGACTATTTGGAGAAGTAGCAGATATTACAAATCCCTTAAAGGCCCAGTCACACCTTACCGGACTGGGGTACCGGACACTGTCCGGTGAAATAGGCAATGTCCGGTACATGTCCGGTACCCATCCGGCGGTGTCCGGTACAAGTTTTGAACATGCACAAAACTTCTACCGGGCACCGCCGGACTGACGTGTCCGGTATGTCTGGTACCCATCCGTACATGTCCGGTACCCATCCGTTGGTGTCTGGTTGGTATCCGGTTTGTCCGTTTTGTCCAGCACATGTCCAGTACCCATCCGTTACGTGCCCGGTTCTCGTCCGGTACATGTACGGTACTTGTCCGGTTGCCCGGCGGCAATTGACCCAATTACGCTCCATTCCGGTACATTTCGATACTTTTTGTCACCGGAGAGCACCGGACTAGACAATTCTTTGACCGCTGGTGACCGGTACTCAATCCGGTAAGGTGTGACAGGCGCTTAAGTGTATACCATTACCAACCATACCGTCGACAATCGCCACTCTCGAGAGCCGTATATCGGACATTCGGCCTAAAGTTGGTTGTTCGGTTGTTTGCTGGAGTTTTACATCTTGGCAACATCTAAGATTATTGTGTTGACTCGATCGGGGTTCACATGTGTGGACTGAAGCCCATGACCTGCCACACAGGAAGTTAAATTCTAATAATGGAAGAATCGTTTGAAATCTACCAACCATAAATGGTGCATTAAAACATTTGGAAATACAGTGAAAGCCCATTATAATGCCATCATTGAGGGCTATAAAAATATCATTGCGAAAAAAACGGGGTCGTGATAAATTTAGGTTTAGTTTACTGAATTACCTTTGAATTAAAGAATGCTGGGTCCAATGATATATCGCATTAAAGCCAGATTCGCTTAAAGCTAAGATTCCTTCTATGCGGAATGCAGTATGCGGCATGCAAATGGGAGGATTCCTTCTATGCGGTATGTGGCATGCGCCATGCGGCACACGACTGGCTATATTTAAAAAATAAAAATAAACAAGTACACTCCATACTGCACTGTATATGACCTAATATGGCATTTATATCTATGTACCTCTTGGTACGTCACATGGGGGTGCCTACCTTTATAATTACCAAACTATAGATAAGTATTCATATTTCTGTGGCTATGGTAGCATTTTTACCAACCCGTAACCCCACCACCACCACAACCATATGTTTCCCCTCCGCACCCCTGTGTGTGACGGTTCCGTAATGATCAGTCACCTCTCCTCGTCTAAAACTAATGGACACATGCGACTGAGGTTTCTATTCGCATACCGCATGCCGCACCGATCACCACAGGGACCGATCGAGTTGCCGCATTCGCATTCGCATACCACGTGTAAGGAATGTAGCCCATTGACTTCAAGGTGTTTCGATTTTTTGCAGCATTCGCATTCGCATACCACATACCACGTGTAAGGAATCTTAGCTGTAGATAAGCGCGCGTACAATCGGGGTGTCATTGTATCCATAAAACATGTTTAAAAAGGTGGCATGCTAATGGACGTCGGTCTTTAAAGTAAAAGCTCTCGTTACTGCAAAACTCAATGCACAATCGCCAGTATGGTCCAGGCGCGTCAGTGCGTGAACATAACAATCGATCATCACTAGTATAACGTGCCAAATTAACTGTAAAACTGCACCAAACTCTATTCAACCCACACCGCACTGATCCAGAACTCAGTCGGGGAGCCTGTAAACAAATTATGAAAATTGCATATTATAAGGGGAACAAATCACATAGCACGTATACATTGACAAAAATCCCCACGTATAATTTTATATATGTATAATAAAATTTAATGTATGAAGGTCCGCACTTCAAATGCTGGCATCTTTACGCAATATGGTCGAGTGGGCAATGATCGGTAATTTGGCGATGGGTGGGAGTGGCGGTGGATGGTAGGTGGGTGGGGCGGGGTGGGGGAGTGAGTGGCAGTTGGTGGTGGTGGTGAGAGCTGAAGGGAGGGGGGGGGGGTGAATTTGAGGGGGAGGGGGAGAGGGTCCTTTTCAGATTTAGCTAATAACACAGCGCCGTACGGGAAGGTGGGGATCTCCCCAGACGGGTTAAATGGTGAGGTGCTTTCTATGAAGGCATTGTGGGAAGAGGAGTGAAACATGCTATATCGGATGGCAGCCACCGCCATCTGCAGCAGCAGCACCACCACCTCACCACTCCCTCACGACGACGACGACCACCACCATCACCACCACTACCATCACCTCACCCCCACCACCTCACGTAACGACGACGACCACCACCACCATCACCACCACTACCATCACCTCACCCCCACCACCTCACGACGAAGACGACGACGACGACCACCACCACCACCACCTCACCACCACCTCACAGCCACCACCACTACCACCTCACCCCCACCACCTCCCTACCATCACATCACCACCACCCCCACCACCACCACCAAAACGACCACCACATCACCACCACCACCACCACCATCTCACCACCACCAAAACGACGGCGGCCACCACCACCACCACCACCACAACCACAACCACCACCACCACCTCACCAGCACCACCATATCACCACCCAACCTCACCACCACCATATTATTATCACCACCACCACTCGCAATGCCATCACAGG
>CM059188.1:55584021-55649525 GCA_030323885.1 Branchipolynoe longqiensis | reverse complement strand
GTAAGGAATTCATGGCAAAACCACGTGACCAGATTTTTAACACACCTGCCGAGGCCTGTTACGTGTTATAATACAGCATCTGAGTATTTATAACATGAGTGTGTTTATTAGAAAATAACACGCAAATCTAGTCTAAATAACTAGTACGGCGGCTTAGGCCAATATTCTGTTTTGTTATTGTCTGTGATGTCTTGCACAGCTTGTTAAAACATATGTTCAACCTACCCACCCTCTCACCCACCCACCCACCCTCCCTCTCACCCACCCACCAACCCGCCCACTCACCTCTGACGCTGCTCCAGGGTCCTGGCGGGTAAAACCAAGACTAGTAAGGTTCTCAAGTACCATGTCTACTTAGGTCCCCTTCATCCACCACTGAATCAACACAGTCAAGATAATGCTGACCTCTTTGACCCCAATGACCTTGATTGACCTCATTGGCTCTGGCTCACCAGATTTCTATCACAACCTCCCGCCCCTCCTCCCATTTTCCTCCCCTACTTTATTCTCCAACCCTGCTTGCACACAAACTCATATGTCCACACCAGCATGTGTATAACCTCCTCTCCCTAAATTTGGATTTGTGTGTACAGTTGGGGGGTGTAGAATACTTCATATATAAACATTTAGCCCCTGGATAGCTGCCTGCACTAGTGAGTTCCCTGATAGCCCGCGGTTTTCATTGTGAGTTTTTAGTTAGATATTTCTGTGTTATTTGTCCAACTACAAATTTGGAAAAAGTTGTTTTTGATTAACTATCATGGGAAGTATAAAATATAGAACACACCCCCTCATCTGTTATGGCCGAGGGCTGACGTGGCCATACTTGTGCCTTCTCCTATTATATTGTTTGTTTGTTTGCTGGGGTGTTATGTCCTTGCAACATCTAAGGTCATATCAGGACGGTTACCGACTCGTGGCAGTGTGCACTCCTGGCGACTTGTATTGTGCTGCAATGTAAATCCCTAACAAACAAATAAACAAGCACAACATCTAGATGTATAGTGATATGAGAAAACATGCTAGCTAAAATTGTTCCTATGAAAATATATGTACACATGTATATATATATAGATCATCTAAGTCTCAGCGCATAATTGCCGAGTGTGTTATCACTTGTCAGCTCGGGTTACCTCATGTGTATCATCTTTCTTCTAATTATGATTTGGCTAGATCTGCTGTGCGAGTTGTTGGGTCGGGGTTATGTAGTACGTAGGGTACTAGGTCGGAGCCCTCTCGTATTATTTAGATCCATGCATATATAATATATATATTATTATACAAATCACAATATATAGGTGGTTGTATATATATATATATATTAGACCCATTAGATCCATGTATAGAGAGAGAGACCCATTAGCTCGATATACACCGTGGAGATCACTTATAGCATGTTATAAGTATATATATATATATAGCAGTCATATCCATTCATATATCCATACATATAGATATATACATATTTAACTGTTCCGCACCCTCGCATTATGCGAGCCTATGTATTGTTTCTATAATAAATTCTGTGTCAATTTCCTGGGCTGCCGCGGGCCGCCGCCACCTCTCATCCCACCGCCTGTTGACCGCCTTCATGCTATGTAACCCGGGCTAAAGATGGAGAGCCAGAGTGCCATCAATCAATCAATCAATAGTTCCGTCCTCTAGTCGAGGGTTGGATGCAATGGTTCTCCACTTGTCCCGATGTTGTGCTGTTCTGATAGACTCTGAATAATTCAAGCCTGTCCACTGTGAAATATTTGTAAACCATGATGTTCTTGGTCTCCCTCTCCCTCTGCTGCCATTTACCTTCCCTTCCAACAATGTACGGTATATTGAACTCTGACGAATGATGTGGCCAAAATAAATAAGTTTCTTTGTCTGTATAGTGGCAAACAAGCTTTTCTTATTTTTAATTTTTCTGAGAACTTCTTTGTTGGTGATCTTCTTTGTCCATGATATTTTCATCATCCTTCGATAAGTCCACATCTCAAATGCTGCTAAACGTTTGTACATTTTCTTAGAGATTGTCCATGTCTCTGCCCCATACATTAGAGTAGACCACACATAACACTGAAGAATACGCTTCCTTGTTTGTATTAATATCTTACTTGATGTTAACACTCTATACATTTTGGAGAATGTTGTTCGGGCTATTGTTATCCTTCTTTTAATTTCTTCCTCCCAACACCCATCATTTATAATCTTTTGTCCGAGATATATGAATTCGGTTACAGAGTGCCATAGAGATACGGATTGACCCTCTTCCCACATTTAATAGACGTATATTAATTATTCCCTTAATTCACTGGCTCCCCCCCCCCCCCCCGCCATGAAGCTGGTTATGGAAAACAGCCTAGATAGCATTTTACTCAGTTCGGTGTTATTACTGTAATTTATGCTTTTATAAAGAAGGTGGTTACTATGTCCCTGGAGGGGGTGGCTGATCAGCTTCATACAGCCCGCTGGCCAGAAGGCCCTTAATTATATAGAGAATAATCAAATATCAATATCAAGTTGACCACAGCGGTTAATATACTTAGGGACTGAAGAATAGTAAAGAATGCAAGGAACGTTCCAATCACCTTGTAGAGCTCACAACTTTATATCTGTTCCTACTGATACAATCTAAGTTCTTCAATAACGATCAATATAAATAAATACATCCTCTCCCATTTCATTAAGTTAAAACAGTTTGGAATTCCGACAATTAAAGCCTAAATCTTGTCTAAAACATCAGAGCATGTAGAAACACATCTGATGGGTCAGAGCCCGAGTGCTCGACCTCTCTACGTTGCTCGGAAAGTCGCAACCTGCATCTCCTAGCAACGAGTTACAGCAGTGAACCTGGCCCCGCATTTGATGGGCAATGCGGGTCAATGCGGGTCTGTCTTGGCGAGCAGCCCGCATTTCCAAATGCGGGTTGCTCTACCCAAGCCCGCAATGGCCACAGCTCGAGTATAGTCTCACCCACTTCACATATATATGAGTAGCTTATAGGGATATGAATTAGCTCTGTGGTGTACATGCATGAATCTAATATTTATAAGTGTAATATATTATTATATACTCTATATATAGCTGCATCATTCTAACTTATATACATACTGACTGGACTCAGAGGTGACGCTTCGTGTGATGGACGTTGATGGATCGTCGGGTGCGGTCTGATGAGAGCATCATATTTTCTAAGCCAACGCATCTACCTACATTTGATGCTACATATCTAACTGAGATACTTGTGCACTTATTCCGCATTTGTGGCTGCATAGAACTAGAAGAGAATACTAAGTCAATTTAATAGAACATGTTACTGCCAAACCCTGTGGTGTCAGAGTTTTGATGTGCATGCTAAAATTAATTTTGCAACTTTGCAATTCGAATATCTCCAAAGTGAGCCATTTGAAATAAAAGTAATTTGAATTAAGGGAATGTAGATTATTATACTCAAACTAATATGACATTCTTTTAAATGGCAGAAATTCAAAACTACTACTTTATCCCAAACCCGATTCAAACCAATTACTTACAAACTTGGTACTTGTCATTACATAGCCTGGCACTCGGCACTAACAGAATAGGGTAGCGACTGGTTGGTTCAGCATTAGAATAATAAGGCAGAAAGGGAAAGGAAGTCATGGTGCCGGCGACACAGTATCCCAGTGGGACATCAGTATAAAGTGGTCATGGGTACACACTGTCCCAAGTCAGGATCCATTCTACGAATATGACCTTGAATGTTGCTGGGACATAAACTTGGAAATAATGTTAAGATATTATAGTTAGTCTTTTCCCATTAAACCAACAGGAATTGTGCAAAGGGCCTACAAATTTCAGCTACAGCCTTGGTGAGCAGCTCTAAATGCCGAGCAGCTCTATATGCCGAGCAGCTCTCCGTACTGTGCAGCTCTATATGCCGAGCAGCTCTCTGTGCCGAGCAGCTCTCCGTGATGAGCAGCTCTATATGGCGAGCAGCTCTCTGTGCCGAGCAGCTCTCCGTGATGAGCAGCTCTATATGGCGAGCAGCTCTCTGTGCCGAGCAGCTCTCCATGCCGAATAGCTCTCTGTGCCGAGCAGCTCTCCATGCCGAGCAGCTTCAAGTGCCGATCAGCCCACACTGGAGTGAGTGGCTCAGGGCAGGACGTGGGTTCCGTTCAGCCCACTGAGCAGTGCTCGTCATTACAGTCAATTAGAGTGGCCATATGTACGGCCACGTCTCCAGCCAGGCTCCCCCACTAACGCGCCGCAGTCGTTGCCTAGCAACCCCAGGGTGTGTGGGGGTGGGAAGGAGGTTATAGTCACGTGGCTGCTCGTTTTATTATTGTGTATGCCGAATATAAATCTGTTACAGTGTTACTCGATCTTTCTAATCTATTCTGGGATTTTTCTTCCCCTTTTCCTCTTCCGGTTTCCCCTTTCTTTCAAGTTTAAGTTGTTTTAATTTAGTAATCCCTCTTTTTCTTCATTTCCCCCCCTCTTCTTGTTCTTTTTCCTCTTCTTCTTCCTTTTTTCTTCTTCTTCTTCTTCTTCTTCTTCTAATTTTCTATCTCCTCTTCCTTATTTTCCTTATGTTCTTCCTCTCCTTCAGCTCGGCTTGTTCTTCCTCCTCCTCCTCCTCCTCCTCCTCCCCCTCCCTCTCCCCTTTTCCTTCCTACCCTTTCTTTCTTCCTTCTCCTCCTCCTTGTTCTTTTTGTTCTTCCTCTCTTTTCTTTTCCTCCCCAGTCTTGTCCTCCTCCTTATTTTCTTTCTTCTTCGTTGGTATCCCCCTTCTTCATCTTCTTCTCCTTCTTCCCTTGCTCTCTCCCCCACCCCGTCCATACAGTTCTCTGGCGGCCTTGGAGTGAAGCTGCGGGGTGTTCAGTTAAGAATTTGCAACATTTTGAACTAATGTGGACGTGTAATGTTCTGTTCACCAAACAGGCATGCGCATATTGAATACGCATGTTGTTCAACAGTAGCAGTGACAGCAGCGTACCCTGACTACTGCACATGCGCAATCAGGTAGCTCAGTCAAAATATCATTGCAGGGCAAGTAAAAGCACCAAATTCTAAACACCGTGTGCACTAACGGCAGGAAAGTTGTGAAAGTCGCAACTTGTAGACTTGAAGAGTCTACTTTGAACCGTTTACTTTGTTAGTTAGGATAAAAGAAATCGACACGTCAGTCTTTTGGGGGGGTGGGGGGGGGGTGGCGGGGTTGCATTTGTTGATTAAGCAGGGGACATTTCAACCGCAGACAATTGGTCTTCCTTTTCCCAATCATGGTCAGAACCGGGTTAGGTAGCAATACTTTGTAAGTTACTGCTTTCCCTCACCCAGATTTCTAACGCGGGTTCGAATCATAGAACCTTGCAGTTACACACATTTAATGACTTCCAAAATATGTCCCACTGGCCCTTCAGGAAGGACTGAAGCTGCGACCCAGCACACCGAGTCGCAGCTTCCGCTTACACCGCAGAGGATCATATTTTATTTCGATATAACACAGTTTCCATTGTGGGGGTAAAATCATTTTGGAAAGGAACACATTATTGCTTTTAAAACAAACACTAATACTTACAAGGGGTATTCTGAGTTTTTGATAGTCTCTCGGGAAAGACCCAATGTGAGGCCCCGTATGTTGGGTCATAGTTTCGCCTTACCTGGCGGAAGTTGGAGTTGATACCCCTCCCAGCCATATTCTCCGCTATAAACCCAACACTGTAAATTCACTTTGGACCGATAACCACATGCCTTCTGATGACTAAAACTCTGTTTAGTTATTGCCATGCATTTGTTTGTAAGGTTGATTGCAGTGAACTTGTCCTATCAACTATTTGACATTAATTAATATACCATGTATGTGTATGAGTATTCGTCACCTCCCCCACATTCTGCTGTCCTTCCTGAGAGACCAGCGCAGCTCGGAACAGCCATCTTGACCAGGCACTAGATATTCGACATATTCTTTTTCTACTTCTAATAAAAACACACTGGATATTTAATTAATATATTTTAAAGATAACCATAGTCGATGTAAGGTATTACAAACACCATTGTAACATGAGTCGATTTGAGATAAATGCAGTTGGTATCTTCATATATATGTTTTGCTTATTCTTGTTGATGTTTTAGCTTTTTTTGTGGTTTTTGTTAGGTGGTAGTGGAGGTGGGAAGTATCGGCTACCGAATGGTACTGTAATTCAATTATTGATGTAAGCGCTAATACTTTCCACCGGGCGCTGTCAGAACAGTTTGTAGCTCATGTAAAATGTACACTTTTGTCTCTAGACCACATTTTACCACTAGCTCCGTTGCATCTCTCTGCTGATGGTAATTAAAGTTGCATAGTCTCATGAAGCCATCAGCTTTTCTAAATCGAGACACTTAGCTACTTGATGTGATCCTGCTTGTCCAACTCAGTGAGCATTAATTGCTGCTTGCTCCAGTGCTATCCTGCTGTGATTGAAAACGGGTACCTTCTTTTTTTCATTTTTTACTAAATGTAGTTTATTCAGTGAATATTTGTATATATAAACTTATGTTCAGCATTTCGGTTTGCTGGCCAAAGATAATTTAGTTTTTTTCACCTCAGATATTTAAGTTGAACCTTGATAATAAACGTGACTTTAAATTAAAGTAAAGTGGATTATTTGATCATATATTTATCTGACAGATATGGCAGAAGCTCAACCAACCAGATTGTGCTACTTTAATTATGAACTGACTGAAGCAGCGTTGTTGTACTTTACACCCTGGGATGCATGCGTTAGTACCGCAATAAAGGCACATACTGCACTCACTGCCATCTTCTGTTGTTCTGACTTTACATCTAAGTTCATGGGTGCGAACTCGTGACGACTTTATAGTGATGCCCCAGTGGGAGACCATGACACGGTCATCACGATCCTATATCCCATTCAGTCACGTTATCCTAATGCTGAGGCAAACCAATCATTGCCCTAACTTACTCATGCCGAGTGCCAGGCAAGGTTTGTTGTGGTTTTATGTTCTAACAATATCTATGGTCATATCAGGACGGGTAGAGAGTGCTGGTAGACATTGGTTAACGCGACATATGAGCTTGTCAGCGGGATGACGTGCTTTTCAACACTGCTGTCCTAACACCCTTCAGGCTGCGTCACATCCCATTTAAGGTCATTATGCCATGAATACTCTCACCGATATCCTGATGTAAAACCCAACCGTCCAGTGGTGGGCTAATACGTAATTTATAATAGATATGTATTATATAGGCATTAGATAATGTATATAATATATTATATATATTATATATTATATAGATTGCATAGATTATATATATTATATAGATGGTATAGATGATATCGATTATATCGATTATAATATATAGATTATATCGATTATATATATTATATATATTATATAGATTATATATATAATATATTTATTATATATAATATATATATAATATATAATATATATTATATATATTATACATATTATACATATTATATATAATATATATATTATATATATTATATATATATTATATATATTATATATATTATATATTATATATATTACATATATTATATATATTACATATTACATATTATGTATATTATATTTGATATATTGTGTTCTTTGTACGTGTGAAAAGCTTGTGGTAACCACTCAATAATTCCTACCTTGCCTCTGCAGGGATATTCGGCCAATTGCTGATACATTTGCAGCCTGAACTGCTCTCGAACCCTGCTTAGTATATCATAAGCATAGACACTACAGGCACTTCCCATTACTGACAGCTCTGTATCAAATGCACATGGCTGATACCCTTACTAAACTACAAGCACATTCTACACCCCTGTGTAAAGAGTTCTGACATGATATTTATACTTTATATGTTTTTTATTGCAATGAATGTGGGTTTTTTCTTGCATATGAAATGTGGACACTCCTGACCTGCCCTGTCCTATACCCATCTCTCCGTTCATTAGGCAGCTCCCTAGAACATGGATGGGGAGCACGGAGAGGATGCAAATCAGAAATGATGTAATTTGCTTCCTTTTGTCATAACACACTTTGTTATAAAAAGATGCAATCACCCTATCCACGTCTAACTGTCTATGTGGCTCCTTGCATGCGATGCCAATGCAAACTACTTACTACATACATATTGTACATAGTGTACATAATATGTGCCTATTGTACATACTGTAGTCTACATATTGTGCATAATGTTGATGAACTTACTATTCGATGCATCATATCGCAGAACATCACTGAAAACCCGATGAGTTGGCCGAATAAGTAGAGCACTGGCTTCCCATGCGGAAGATCGGGTCTTCGAATCCCAGCTGAGTCAAAATTGATACGTGTTGCTACCTAGCCTGGTGCCCAGCATTAATAGGATAGGACAAGGACTGGTTAACTCAGTGTCAAAATAATATGACTGTGTGGGATATTAGGTCATGGTGCTGATGGGCTGGCCTCACAGTGGGGCAGCACTATAAAGTTGACATGAGTGTGAACTGTCACAAGTCGGTTCCCGTCCCTATATGACCTCAGATGTTGCTAGGACGTAAAACAACCGTAACAGAGCCTCACTGCAGATCGTCTACTCCCCCTCTGCCTTTTTTACTTCTAAAGAAAGGGAACGATAAGGAGGTAAAGGGACAAAGAAAGAGGGGTAGGGGGAGAGCACGTCGGGGGCTGGAGATGGAGATGGAGATGGACAGAAGGTTGGGAGACTGAGTGTTTAATAAGTGCACCAGTTGGATATGTACGAGCAAATCTAGGTAAGTGTTTTGAAGTTTTTGAAAATGTTTGTTTGTTTGTTTAACTACCCCCAAGACAAAAAGTAAACATCGGCTATTGGGGGGTCATACAGTGGTTAAATATATCTAGTTTTGAAAATTGTATGCTTTCATCGGACTATGCAACATAAAGAACATATTGATATAGCATATATCACTATCATGTTCTGTAATGAAACGTTGGTGTGTGCTACTTTGTGAGGACTGGGCAGTGGGTGGGTGTAAATAAAGTAGTACTCTTTGTATGACGTGGAAATGTTGAAATATTTGACTGATCTTGGTCAGCAAAGCAGACGACTGGCAATACGGCTATTCTGAGTCGCAACCTGCCAGCTTCGGAGAAAGGACTAAAGCTGCGACCTGGCGTGTTTATAAGGCGGAAGTTGGGGTTGGTGCACCTCCCATTAGTCCCAACCTTATCCGTCACTGTGAGCCCTATATGTTAAAACCTACTTTAAGCCTATAACTGCAGGCCCTATGATAACCAAACTTGGTAGGGTCATTGCCATGCATTTGTTTCTAACGGAAATTGCAGTGACACTTTACTAGCTAATATTTTAATTTAATTAAATATCATTTCCTATATGGGTGATCACCAGATACCCCATCCTCTGACACCCTGTTGAATCTCGTTACCCACACCATGACATAATTAGTAACCATAATAACCCCTCCCCCACTGACCCATGTATACAGGCAGCAGGATCCAGTACTTCTCCACCAGTGCGCTACACATATAGATACTATATTCACACTGAAGACCATAGCTAAATCCAAGCAAAAACTGATTCGGCATCAATCAGCTATAGAGTATAAACAAGCTGGATAGGTCTTGGTTCAAGCGCACAGTTTTTAGATAGTGTAAAGCTGTTCAAGTGTTTTATTCCTCCGAATAACATGTCAGTGCTTCTGCATGGGTCTTCCAGCCCTAATGACAATTGCAAGTACACAGCGAACAAAGCTACAGCAAAACAGATAGACAATAACAAGACAGTGTTTATTTATATTGGCATCGAGTTGATGAACTGGGAGAGAATGCAAACAAACAAAATGGCAGCCATTGGATGCTCTCAAACTCGATTTTAAAAGTATATTATTAATCAACATGATTTAATCAATTCTCCACTCCAAAATTAGCAGGCTGTAATAGATAAGTAATTGAACTATATAGTTAGCATATTAAATTGCAAATTTATATCATTATGTCCATTACCCAGCCTTCCGACACTTTTTCTATAGGGTTGTTTAGCAGCCCTATACATGATACAGGGATGTCGGAGTAATTTCTCACACATATTGACCACATTTGGGGATGGTTGGTTGGTTGGTTGTTGGAGCTTTACATCATGGCAACATCTACGGTCATATCAGGATGGATACCGACTTGTGATAGGCGTAGTCATGACCACTTTATAGTGCTGTCCCACAGGGAAATCAGTCCGTCAGCACCATGACCCGATATTCCACTTAGTCACATTATCCTGACACTGAGCTAATCAGTCGTTCCCCTATCCTATTTATGCTGAGTGCCAAGCTATAGCTGTATTCACACGGGCGAGTTAAAACGCCTCACGCAAAACCACTTGCGTAGTTCGACTCAGATTTGCTGTGTGAATGCACGGCTGAGGCGTTTTAGGGCTGAATCGATTCATATAAATCGTTTAATGTAAAACGCTTACCAAGGTGGTCTACAGGAACCGATCTATGCTGAATCGTTTTATTTATGACATCACACGCATGCGCAGTCGAGGGAAACGTGACAGTCGAGACCTGAGTGTGTTGACTTTCCGATAAATTTGCTTTATGAACCTGCTAGCTGTGCACATATATTTTTTTCTTGATTTATTTTTAGGGTTTCACTGCCCAGCAGAAGTTTTGACTGTTCCAAACCAATAAGATTCAGTCCATACATATCTAGGTCGAACCCACACTCTCTCGGCCGATGTCGACAAACCCAAACTGGCGCTGGTTAGTCTGGACTTGCTCATGCACATATATCCACTTCCGCCTTAAACCGATTCAAAGCACTGCCCGTGTGAATGCGACACACTTTGAAACTCAGCCCGTGTGAATGCGCGCACATATAAATCGCCTTCTTTAGATCGCTTTAGATTTTGCCCGTGTGAATACAGCTTATGACACAACAAGTAGCAATGTTGTAAGTCATTGGTTTGACTCGACCGGGTATTAAATTCTCCCGCACAGGAGGCCTGCGCTCTACCCAATCGGCCACCGCGGCTGGTTTGTGACGTGTCGGGACTATCACAAGTATCAGTATCAGTGTATGCGCTCTGTATATTGCATAAGTTATTTCTGGATTCCTGCAATGTGCTTTCTCACCACCCGACCCGCCGGGGCCAGACGGTTGATTACTGGCCCGCTAGGTACCAGCTTCAGTATCTCGGGAGACTGCTATTAGCCGGGCAGTGAAACCGGACCGCGGCTGTTGCGTTCGGTAAGGCACGGGGCGCGACGCTAACTTGTTATTAGAGTCTGGGTGTAGGAGGGGCGGCTGGTTGTGGTTTGTCTGCAGGCCGCCAGGTGGCGATGGGGGCGCATGATACATGTAAACTGTTCACCTTGGATGGTTTCATGACAGGCCAGGCACACAGTGCACCAAGCCGGAGCCTCCTCCCACAGCACCCGTTCTTATAACCTCCCCCCCCCCCGCCCCCTCCCCACCCTCCTCTCCACCCTGCCCCGTCACTACACATGCGCACGCACATGTACGCACAGCCGCAGTATCCCCCACCACACACATGCACAACCCCCACATATACACGACCCCATTCTCCAACCATATACGTGGGTGCGTGTTTGTATGTGTGTGTGTGTGTGGGGGGGGGGGGGGGTTGTGTATGTGGAACCCCCACAACCTCCCCCACGTCTACACAACCACAATGCCTCACTCCACACACACCCACAACCCACATATACATGCACACCCCACATACCCCTTACCCCTTACACACATACACAACCCACACATCCCCTACGCATATACATAACCTCAATAACCTCCCGCACAAAGCTACACAACCCCAAACACACACAACCCTTCAACCCGAAAACTGCTCCATGCACTTGTATAACTCGCACCACCCAGATGTGCGTGTACATGCAGAACCCCCATACCCCCCAACACATGCACAACCCACCTGGTGCACATGCACATTCGTATTGAGGATTTGCGTGTGACGTAGGCATCACACTGGTCCTGCATCGTGGTTGGATAGAAGCAGTTCCTTCTACTACTATCAAGTGTGTGTGGATAAAACAAAAAGCAGCTACTGTCTAATTTTGTTATGTAGAGCCATGGATATTCACTGGAGAGTTGGAATAGTGCTATGTAGAAGCATAACTTACTCAATAAGTGAAATTCGGTCAAATTAAGCCCCAAATCCAAGCGATATTAAGGCCGCCGCATCGGCAGCATTATTGGCGTTGTCGCTGTACTTTCACTCGGATTAAGCTTCTAAATAGTACTATTTCAACCCTCCAGTGAATATTCACCTGGGGGTAGAAATGGTGTTATTTATGAGAATGGCTTACTCAGAAAGTGAAATTCGGTCAAATTAAACCAAAGATCCAAGTGATATTGACCCCGACGCCGCATAGCCGGCGATATTGTCGAATGTAAACAAAACAAAAAGCACAAATCTATTCACTGCTACGGTCTAATTCTGTTATTTAGAACCATACAAATTCAATCGGGGGTTGAACTAGTGTTATTCATGAGAATGGCTTACTCAAAAAGTGAAATTCGGTCAAATTAAACCCAAAATCCAAGTGATATTGACGCCACTGCCGCATCGGCAGTTTTATGCTGCGCTTTCTATCCAACCATGATGGCCGACGAGGCACGGATCACGTGGTGCTAATCGTTTGGCGCAAATCCTCAATAACCTCTTTATGGATATCGACACACAACCCCCCAGCACTCCTTCCACACATAGCTACACACGTATGCATACGTACTCACTTATGTATATAACAACAACCACGACATACATAAACATCACAAGCATAAACTCCAACGTATGAATACAGAATACAGAATGCATTACATACATACAATGATACATACATACATACAATGATACATACATACATAGATACATACATACAAACTTACACACATGCACAACCTCATACCAAAAAACCGCCATTCACACATATACCACCGACATAACACCCCATTGTATGCTTTTACATGTAAAAGCGATGGTTTGAACAAAAACAAACATTTCTCGCCGTGAAAATGGCCTATGCTGCCGACACGGCGTAAAGCAACCACCAATCAATCAATCAATCTATCACATAAATCACCGTAGGCTCCCCCCCCCGCCCCCTTCCCCCCTATCCACACAACAACACCCATGCACCCCCACACATACACTCAGCCCCGATCTCCCCATCACACATAAGCCGTGTTCACACGGGGAAAATGTAAAGCGATTTAGACAAGGCGAATACTAGGAATCGAATTAGCGGCCCGTTCACACGGGCAGTACTTGGGGCCAGAAATCGATATCTGCGCATGAGCAAGTCCATACTAACCAGCGCCAGTTTGGGTTCATCGACGTCGCCACGAGAGAGTGTGGGTTCGACCTAGATATGTATGGACTGAATCGTATTGGTTTGGAATGGTCAAAACTTCTGCTGGGCAGTGAAACCCTAAAAATAAATGATGAAAAAAATATCTGTGCACAGCTAGCTGTTTCATAGACCAAATTATATTATATAGTGTGACGTGCTTAATCCGCCTCAAGTAAGTCGGTTGCATTCACATGGGAAAAATAAACCGCTTCACAGAAATCGACTCACGTAATCGATCTTGACAAGTGGTTTACAGAATCCGCATCACAGGAATCGATTCAGCCCTAATCCGACTCAGATGCCCGTTCACATGCGAAATGTAACCCGAACTATACAAGTCGATTTCTACGAATCGATTCACATTGCCCGTGTGAACACGGCTTATATAAACACACAATTTAATACCTCTACCACACTACACCACGCGCACACAAACCTCACCCCCCCCCCCACACACACAGATGCAACCCCTGCTAATGTTTGAAGCTGCCAACAGTCTAAACTGTTTCAATCCACCTAAATTGAGCTCGACCAATTTTAAATAAAAGAAGAAAAAAAAACATGTCTAACCAACCGCAGGGATATCGGGTCTCTATACCTCCCTCCACTCCCCAGCCACAATCACAATAGTCTCTCCCCCACCCCATAAATATTGGAGACGAGTACATATCAACAAGTTCACCCCCTTCAATTGAGCCACGCCCCTATACCCTGCCATCCATTGTGTTTTGCCCGGGACTGGGCAGTGGGTGGGTTTTAAAAGAAAAATAAGAGACAACATTTTAACGAACATTATATCGATTTTTAACAAATCTCCTCGTTGAGAGGTTTAATTTCGTAATAATGGCGGTGTCAATGCTGGTCCTACTCGAGATAATGGTTGTTTGTTTGTGTTTTATGTCCTAGCAACATCTAAGGTCATATCAGGATGGATACCGACTTGTGGCGGTACTGCCCAACTGCGAGACCGGACCATTGGGGGCCATGACCCGAAATCTCATTCAGTCACATTATCCTGATACTGAGCTAACCAGTCCTTGCCCTACCCTATTAATGCTAGGCACCAGGCTAGGTAGATAAAAGATTCACCCGGTACTTGTAGTACACGGGTGAAGATCAGCCTTATATAAAAACGGTAGAAAAATCAGGCTAATGAAATGAGTCTTTATGAGAGCCTAATTTCTCAATCTAAGAAGCAACATTTATTCTTTGTTTATGTCTTCATGTCTACCCGCTACTTTTGAGCTGGAAAATATAATAAAACATATGCTTTAATGCAATTTAAAAGTGAAATCAATGGCATTCTCTGGCCGCCATCTTGTCTTTTTGCATTCTCGCCCATTTCACCAACTCTGTGCCTATATGAGTAGCCATTTGATACTGGAGCCACAGTTTCTAGTTCATGTTCCATACGAAACCTATTTTCGCCCGTATTTACACTGCGTTGTCCTTCACCCGTGTACTACAAGTACCAGGTGAATCTTTTATCTACAGGCTAGGTAGTGACACCTAGCAGTTTTGTAAGTCATTGGTTTGATTCGGTGGGTTCGAACAAACGACGTGTCACATGGGAAACCAGCCACTACTCTTGTGTCTTACGGATTTGTTCACCGCGTCCGGTAATATTATGATAATGATGATTGTCGTGATGAGAACTTTAATTTAGTCGAAATTTCATAGCTGTACGGGAAAATAACTCAGATTATAATAAGTATGAAGGCCAAGTTCCTTATCCAGCCACAGTGGCGCCACCTGCATGTAGTCACTTACACTCATTGACCGAAGGCTATTCCGCATGTGATGTATTAGTATTACACAGTTTGTTTTATACATCCATACTATATACTATGTATACATATATATATATGTACACAATATAGTATTCTATATATAGCACGGCGCACACATCTATCAACACACAAACCCTGCACACGCCGTGCTCCGAGGCCGTCGGCGGCCCAACGGAGCGCGGCGAGGCCTGCGTGGAAAGCCGCGAACAGAGGGCCCCGCGGTCGGAGGTTGATCCCGCTACAATTGATCGGCAACGCAGGCTATCGGGTGACGGCAACGGCTGTCAACGTAATAACTTTAACGGCGAGTAAAAAGCCACACAGCGCCCCCCCCCCCCCCACACACCACCCATTGCACCCGCCCCCCCCCCCCCCACACACACACTCGCCTCCCCCCCCCCCCCCAGCCCCCCGCCGCCTACCCCTCCGCTCCGGGCAGCCGCTCCTGGGGCAGGTGCTTGAAGCAAAGTTGTCAACTCGCACACGCTGACAGCCGCTTGAGATCGGGCAAATTCACTTCTGACCTTCACATCGCGTTATCCCCGTCTCGGGTTCCCGCCGCAACAAATGATGCCCTCGGCCCCGCACCCCCACCCCCCAACCCTTCACACCCTCCCACCACCAGCCCCACCCCCACCCTTCCCACCCCTCAAACCCCTTCCACCCGTCAAGCCCCATCCCCACTCCTCAAGCCCCACCCCCACCCCATCACCCACCCCTGTCACGCATCCACCACCCCCTCGTCTCTCCTTTTCTCTTCTCCCCCATCGCACCTCCGACCACCGCAAACTGCCTTTATTATAACCAAATTCCACCCCTCCCTCTCCCCTCCTGTCACCAGCCCCCTTTCTTTCCCCCACCTCCCGCCTCCCCTCCCCCTCCTCTTCCTCCATCTACACCCGGCCCCACCTCCTCTTCCTACACATTCCTCCTCCGCCCGCCTAACCTATCCTTTCCCCTTTCCCCTCCTCTTCCTTGCCTTAATCTCCCCCAGCCTCCTCCCAACCAACCGTTCATTCTGCTTTCCTCCTTCTCCCTCCCCTCTCATCTCCGTCCCTCCTCTCCCTCCTTCCCTCCATTCCCTCCATTCCCTCCCGGCTCTCCCCATCTCCCTATGTCCTCCTCTCCTTTGATCTCCTCTCCCTCATCTCAACTCTCCTCTTCTCTCCACTCCACTCCTCTTTCACCCCTCTCCTCCCGCCCCCCCCCTCCTCTCCTCCTACCGACCCCTTAACTCCCCCTCCCGTATCCCACAATCATCGTCTCCTCAACTCGCCACTCCTTACACCTGACACTGGGGTATGTACACCTTTGCGCTCATGTTTGCAGTAAGTCCCCAAGTACGCTTACTGTAGACACGGGTTTGTATACCCCTTCAGCAGGGGGTCCACATATGCGCAGTGTACAGTGGAAATTTTAACCGGGGGCTGATGCTGGTAGTGTTGGTTGCAGTTGAAAGGTGGGGAGAGAAATAGAAAGGGAGAGCGTGAGAAGTATTACTACTAATGACCCTGTCACACTATGATGCTTCTCGCCGGCGCGCCGTCAGCACGCAAAATATCTTCTATGCATCGAGACACGTCCAACTTTTCGGCGGTTTGGGGAAAAAGATCTGCGTCAGCACAGCGAGTTATTCGCGCGCTGCCAATGTTAGTCGATGAGTGAGGAAAAAAAAAAAAAGGGGGTAAAACAACAAAGCAACCATTTGCCGCAATGTGTGGAGACGACCCGCACGCACGCACGGTGACTGCTTAGCATTCGCATAACGTTATTCCAGCGCTGCCGACGTGCTTCTGACGTCGCCATAATATTGGCAACCACGCGTTGAAGTGTGTTGTCGGTCGTTCAGTTTTTTTGACATGTTAAAGACATCTCGCGACCAACTACGCGTGCCGCTGTCCTCCGGCGACTGTCGATGTCCAGGATAGTGTACCGATGTGTACCGACGTTCGCATAATGTCCCCCTAACGTTTCCCGACGTTTCCCGATGTTTCGCCAAAAAATGACAAACGTTAACGCACGTTGGAGAGAAATGTCGTAGTGTGACAGGGGTATAAGGGTGTGTGCGTGGGTATCTGTAGGGGGGGGGGGGCTTCATAAATGTAGGTGATCCTCCACCGCCACCATAACCGCCTTCTCTCAGCCTCAACCTCAACCCCCCGCCTCACTTCTACTTCTTGCACCCCCCCACCCTCTCGCCCCACTGTACTGCACAGCTGCACACCGATTTTCCACCCTCTCCGTCTCGCTGCGGGAAAGGGCCGCGAGAGGGCGCCTCATGGTCCAGGTGTGCGGCGGCAGGGAGGACTGCGCCTGCGCCGGCGTCTGTGCAGACTAGCGGAACTAAGTGGCGCCCAAATTGGCCTGACTCCGTGCAATTCCCAATAATTACCAACTCTATTTTCCTGCCTTCCACCACACGTTTGCAGTCAACCGCCGCCTCAAATTCACTCCTATATATAGGGGTGACTATATAATATATATATACTAGAATATATATATATAATATATATATATAAGTACTGGAATATATATAAGTACTGGAATATATATAAGTACTGGAATTTATATATATATATATATATATATATATATATATATATATATAGCCACTAATTATAGCCACATATTATATATATATATATATTTATATATATACAATTTAGGTAGAGAATCCCGGCTGTGCTCTGTCCAAAGACGGTTCCTGGATTGGAACTCTATGGATCCAACAATGATAACCATTAATGTAGGTGCTTTCAGAAATGCTTTTGGCAACCCAGTTCTGTTGCCATCAGAAAATTTGAATAAAACTGACACCATCTCTCTCTCTCTCTCTCTCTCTCTCTATATATATATATATATATATAGTGTAAACTCGTGATCTGCCAATGTTCAACACAGGAAGGATGGGCGCTTACCAATTCAGCCACCGCATCCGGTCCTTCTATAAGTACGCTACAGTCGACTCAAAGTTTCATAAAAGCCGCCATTATTATTCAATGACTGCACCGGGTGGGCTAGTGGTAAGACATCTCCGAATGCGAGAAGTCGTCGCTATGGTTATTGGCAGAGTCAACGCAGAGAATTAGAAAAGTTATGTCTGTAGATGCTACTCTCCCTGTGATTCAGGATTGGTATGAAATGGCAACGCCTGGCTGGCTCAGTCACGTCAGTGTCAGGATAACATTTCTGAGTGGGATATCATATCATGTTGTTGGTGGCATTTTTTCTCATCACGACAATTCTATCTGGCAGTACTTGTCTTCAGGGACGCTTGTGATTGGCGAACCCCCTGCCATAGACGAACAATTAATCAACGCACAACCTGTCTTTGTTTCATTTCATTGTCCCTGCGATGTCAGGACACCTGCTCTTATAGGACAACATTGGTCTGTGTGCGGAATTGTTCGTTAAAGACAGGTACATACTATTGCATTGCATAACTGCCAGGAGTGTGTTCCTTCTCGAAGCAGTACATGTCCTTACATGTGGCTAGGATGTGAGACCCCAAGCAATCAATCCATTTTTTTGGTACATTAGTTGGAATTAGCAGGGGAATTATCAATCATGGACAATTGATCTTCCTCAGTCCACGGCCCATTGCCCTATCCTAGTAATCCAAACACCAGGCTAGGTAGAGGCAAGTATAACTTTTTAAATCATTGATCTGACGCGACCGGGGTTCGAACCATGGGGATTCGACCAGTTCGAAACCCATGAACTACCAAGACAGGAGGCAGGCACTCAACTCATTCAGGCAACCCAAGTATAAATTTAGTAAGTCATTGGTTTGACTCGGCAGGGAACAAAACCCCCGACCTTCCAGATGGGAAGCCAGCACCTTTAGCGATTCGGTCACCATGTCCGATGGGAGAAGGTAAGCGGTAGAGGTGGTGGTGGTCGGTTGTGGGAGGGGGTGGGGGGCAGTGAGAGGGTGATGAGTGGGTCTGTGTCAGGAGAATGGGGGGGGGGAGGGTGGGTGGGTGGAGTTGTGGAGTATCTGGAAGAGCTACTTATGGAGGGAGGAGTGAGTGGTGCCGGGTAGTGTGTCGGATGTGTAACCGTGTCCCAACAGGCCGGAGAGCCGTGTAGAAGGCGGTCAAAAGACGATCCGAATAACTAAGGATCCACTTGAACCTGTCTGCCTCGGTCTGGCCATGCGCATGCGCACGCCCCCCCCCCCCCACACACTCTCACACACACACACTTTGCCACAGGCCGAGGGACCCACACTGCATACGTGCTAGCAGTACTTTCCTAATGCTTTAAGATTTCGGTAATATAAAATACAGAAGAATCAAAATCACCCCAACTTTATGTTATAATTGCCCCCTCCCCCATATATGGTTTTCTCAGTAACAGGATAATGTGACTGAGTGGGATATCCGGTCATGTTGCCGGCGGCCTGGTTTCCCACTGGAGCAGCACTATAAAGTGTTATGATAAAGTCGGCATAGTACGAGTGCAGACTGTCACAAATCCGTACCGGTCCTGGTATGACCTTAGTTGTTGCTAGACCATAAACCCATATAAACCAACAAGTAATCTTACTGCTGAACATACTGCCAATCTGAAGGCACATATTTGGTTATGTAGACATCCACCACGTCATGCACTGCTGTGCTGGTGATACTTTTTTGTATGAGTATGACTCCAGTCTGACGAGTTCACACCGAGGGGAACTCCATTGCAGTGAACTGCTGAATCCGTCTCTATAATTAGTGGTCCATAAGTCTAAACAGGTTTCTGTTTTATTTGATAGAGAAAACCTATCCATATGTAAACAGGCACTGGCCTACATCACTCTAATAGTAATAGCTGATGAGGGTCACTTTAGCTGAATGACCCTAATAGTCGCCAAGGTAAGCATTACATTACCAGCTTACACTATTCTAACGCTTTAGCTGAATGACCCTAATAGTTCCCAATGTAAACATTACCAGCTTACACTATCCTAACAGATGATGAGGGTCATTTTAGCTGAATGACCCTAATACAAAAGTAATAGTCGCCAAGGTAAGCATTACATTACCAGCTTACACTATTCTAACACTTCAGCTGAATGACCCTAATAGTTCCCAATGTAAACATTACCAGCTTACACTATCCTAACAGATGATGAGGGTCATTTTAGCTGAATGACCCTAATACAAAAGTAATAGTCACCAAGGTAAGCATTACATTACCAGCTTACACTATTCTAACACTTTAGCTGAATGACCCTAATAGTCGCCAATGTAAACATTACCAGCTTACACTATCCTAACAGATGATGAGGGTCATTTTAGCTGAATGACCCTAATACAAAAGTAATAGTCGCCAAGGTAAGCATTACATTACCAGCTTACACTATTCTAACACTTTAGCTGAATGACCCTAATAGTCGCCAATGTAAACATTACCAGCTTACACTATCCTAACAGATGATGAGGGTCATTTTAGCTGAATGACCCTAATACAAAAGTAATAGTCGCCAAGGTAAGCATTACATTACCAGCTTACACTATTCTAACACTTTAGCTGAATGACCCTATAGTCGCCAATGTAAACATTACCAGCTACACTATCCTACAGATGATGAGGGTCATTTTAGCTGAATGACCCTAATACAAAAGTAATAGTCGCCAAGGTAAGCATTACATTACCAGCTTACACTATTCTAACGCTTTAGCTGAATGACCCTAATAGTTCCCAATGTAAACATTACCAGCTTACACTATCCTAACAGATGATGAGGGTCATTTTAGCTGAATGACCCTAATACAAAAGTAATAGTCGCCAAGGTAAGCATTACATTACCAGCTTACACTATTCTAACACTTTAGCTGAATGACCCTAATAGTTCCCAATGTAAACATTACCAGCTTACACTATCCTAACAGATGATGAGGGTCATTTTAGCTGAATGACCCTAATACAAAAGTAATAGTCGCCAAGGTAAGCATTACATTACCAGCTTACACTATTCTAACACTTTAGCTGAATGACCCTAATAGTTCCCAATGTAAACATTACCAGCTTACACTATCCTAACAGATGATGAGGGTCATTTTAGCTGAATGACCCTAATACAAAAGTAATAGTCGCCAAGGTAAGCATTACATTACCAGCTTACACTATTCTAACGCTTTAGCTGAATGACCCTAATAGTTCCCAATGTAAACATTACCAGCTTACACTATCCTAACAGATGATGAAGGTCATTTTAGCTGAATGACCCTAATACAAAAGTAATAGTCGCCAAGGTAAGCATTACATTACCAGCTTACACTATTCTAACACTTCAGCTGAATGACCCTAATAGTTCCCAATGTAAACATTACCAGCTTACACTATCCTAACAGATGATGAGGGTCATTTTAGCTGAATGACCCTAATACAAAGTAATAGTCGCCAAGGTAAGCATTACATTACAGCTTACACTATTCTAACACTTTAGCTGAATGACCCTAAAGTTCCCAATGTAAACATTACCAGCTTACACTATCCTAACAGATGATGAAGGTCATTTTAGCTGAATGACCCTAATACAAAAGTAATAGTCGCCAAGGTAAGCATTACATTACCAGCTTACACTATTCTAACACTTTAGCTGAATGACCCTAATAGTCGCCAATGTAAACATTACCAGCTTACACTATCCTAACAGATGATGAGGGTCATTTTAGCTGAATGACCCTAATACAAAAGTAATAGTCGCCAAGGTAAGCATTACATTACCAGCTTACACTATTCTAACACTTTAGCTGAATGACCCTAATAGTTCCCAATGTAAACATTACCAGCTTACACTATCCTAACAGATGATGAGGGTCATTTTAGCTGAATGACCCTAATACAAAAGTAATAGTCACCAAGGTAAGCATTACATTACCAGCTTACACTATTCTAACACTTTAGCTGAATGACCCTAATAGTCGCCAATGTAAACATTACCAGCTTACACTATCCTAACAGATGATGAGGGTCATTTTAGCTGAATGACCCTAATACAAAAGTAATTCGCCAAGGTAAGCATTACATTACCAGCTTACACTATTCTAACACTTTAGCTGAATGACCCTAATAGTTCCCAATGTAAACATTCCAGTACCTATCCTAACAGATGATGAGGTCATTTTAGCTGAATGACCCTAATACAAAGTAATAGTCGCCAGGTAAGCATACATACCAGCTTACACATTAGCTGAATGACCCTAATACCAATGTAAACTTACCAGCTTACACTATCCTAACAGATGTGAGGGTCATTTTAGCTGAATGACCCTAATACAAAAGTAATAGTCGCCAAGGTAAGCATTACATTACCAGCTTACACTATTCTAACACTTAACTGAATGACCCTAATAGTCCCATGTAAACATTACCAGCTTACACTATCCTAACAGATGATGAGGGTCATTTTAGCTGAATGACCCTAATACAAAAGTAATAGTCGCCAAGGTAAGCATTACATTACCAGCTTACACTATTCTAACACTTTAGCTGAATGACCCTAATAGTACCCAATGTAAACATTACCAGCTTACACTATCCTAACAGATGATGAGGGTCATTTTAGCTGAATGACCCTAATACAAAAGTAATAGTCGCCAAGGTAAGCATTACATTACCAGCTTACACTATTCTAACACTTCAACTGAATGACCCTAATAGTTCCCAATGTAAACATTACCAGCTTACACTATCCTAACAGATGATGAGGGTCATTTTAGCTGAATGACCCTAATACAAAAGTAATAGTCGCCAAGGTAAGCATTACATTACCAGCTTACACTATTCTAACGCTTTAGCTGAAGACCCTAATAGTCCCAATGTAACATTCCAGCTTACACTATCTAACGATGATGAAGGTCATTAGCTGATGACCCTAATACAAAAGTAATAGTCGCCAAGGAACATTACCAGCTTACACTATTCTAACACTTCAGCTGAATGACCCTAATAGTCGCCAATGTAAACATTACCAGCTTACACTATCCTAACAGATGATGAGGGTCATTTTAGCTGAATGACCCTAATACAAAAGTAATAGTCGCCAAGGTAAGCATTACATTACCAGCTTACACTATTCTAACACTTCAACTGAATGACCCTTAATAGTTCCCAATGTAAACATACCAGCTTACACTATCCTAACAGATGATGAAGGTCATTTTAGCTGAATGACCCTAATACAAAAGTAATAGTCGCCAAGGTAAGCATTACATTACCAGCTTACACTATTCTAACACTTCAGCTGAATGACCCTAATAGTTCCCAATGTAAACATTACCAGCTTACACTATCCTAACAGATGATGAGGGTCATTTTAGCTGAATGACCCTAATACAAAAGTAATAGTCACCAAGGTAAGCATTACATTACCAGCTTACACTATTCTAACGCTTTAGCTGAATGACCCTAATAGTTCCCAATGTAAACATTACCAGCTTACACTATCCTAACAGATGATGAGGGTCATTTTAGCTGAATGACCCTAATACAAAAGTAATAGTCGCCAAGGTAAGCATTACATTACCAGCTTACACTATTCTAACACTTCAGCTGAATGACCCTAATAGTTCCCAATGTAAACATTACCAGCTTACACTATCCTAACAGATGATGAGGGTCACTTTAGCTGAATGACCCTAATACAAAAGTAATAGTCACCAAGGTAAGCATTACATTACCAGCTTACACTTTTCTAACGCTTTAGCTGAATGACCCTAATAGTCGCCAATGTAAACATTACCAGCTTACACTATCCTAACAGATGATGAAGGTCATTTTAGCTGAATGACCCTAATACAAAAGTAATAGTTGCCAAGGTAAGCATTACATTACCAGCTTACACTATTCTAACACTTCAGCTGAATGACCCTAATAGTTCCCAATGTAAACATTACCAGCTTACACTATCCTAACAGATGATGAGGGTCATTTTAGCTGAATGACCCTAATACAAAAGTAATAGTCGCCAAGGTAAGCATTACATTACCAGCTTACACTATTCTAATGCTTTAGCTGAATGACCCTAATAGTTCCCAATGTAAACATTACCAGCTTACACTATCCTAACAGATGATGAGGGTCATTTTAGCTGAATGACCCTAATACAAAAGTAATAGTCGCCAAGGTAAGCATTACATTACCAGCTTACACTATTCTAACACTTTAGCTGAATGACCCTAATAGTTCCCAATGTAAACATTACCAGCTTACACTATCCTAACAGATGATGAGGGTCATTTTAGCTGAATGACCCTAATACAAAAGTAATAGTCGCCAAGGTAAGCATTACATTACCAGCTTACACTATTCTAACACTTCAACTGAATGACCCTAATAGTTCCCAATGTAAACATTACCAGCTTACACACTATCCTAACAGATGATGAGGGTCATTTTAGCTGAATGACCCTAATACAAAAGTAATAGTCGCCAAGGTAAGCATTACATTACCAGCTTACACTATTCTAACGCTTTAGCTGAATGACCCTAATAGTTCCCAATGTAAACATTACCAGCTTACACTATCCTAACAGATGATGAGGGTCATTTTAGCTGAATGACCCTAATACAAAAGTAATAGTCGCCAAGGTAAGCATTACATTACCAGCTTACACTATTCTAACGCTTTAGCTGAATGACCCTAATAGTTCCCAATGTAAACATTACCAGCTTACACTATTCTAACAGCTGATGAGGGTCATTCAGGTGGAATGACCCTAATTGTCAGAACTTGATCACCGTGGCCTTGATTTGGCCCTAAATATATCCCAAAGAATAGGTTGTTTCAAGATATACAAACCATGAATGGTCATATTCAATCATGATAATTATGAATAAGTAAGGCTGGGTTGGTAATGTTACTGTTCCTTTAATTTGCAAGGAAACCTTGGTCCCTGTATGTATATGTGGTGTCTTGAGTGGGACGTGGCAGATTTTCTATCTATAAGCCTTTCAAGAAGGTGGTGACCTTTACCCGCAGGTTCATGAGCTATCCCCCTTTAAATCTGCATAGTTCGATGAAAGCTTATAATTGTTAAGTCAGGCCCTGCGGCCGGTCGGTGCTCAACTCATTCAGCCACCCTATCTGGCACACATGGACATTATATGCTAAATAATGAGAGAATGATATATGCATATATACGTGTCTATAGAGGCATACACATGTAGATAGTGTTGGCGGTCTGGTCTCCCTGTATGTATGGGTGTGTATATGTATGTTTCCGGGTATTATGTAGATGTGTTATACGGATGTATGTGTGTATATATGGGTGGGTACACGTAGGCCTATATATCTAGGTATGTATGTATCTGGGTATGTACGTATGCATATGTGTGCATGATTGATTAATTGATGGTTTCTTTACGCCGTGTCGGCAGCATGTGCCATATTCACAGCGAGAATTTCTTTTTTTTATATATTCAACCATCGCCTTTACAGAGTGCAAATGCATACAATCAATTGTGTCAGTAGACACTGTGAATTTAAAAAGCTCACAGTTATATAATTTGTAGCTATGGGAAATAAAATTTAGATAAAAGTTAAATATGTGTGCATGGGTGTATGTATGTATGTATGTATGTATGTATGTATGTATGTATGTATGTAAGTATAGGTGTATGAATACATGTATATCTATAGGTATGTGTGAATGTATGCGTGTATAACTGTGTGTAAGTATGTACGTATTTGTGTATGTGTACACGTATGTATGTGTGTATGTATATATATATATATATGCATGCATGTATGTATGTATGCATGTGTGTATATTATGTGTGCATGTGTGTGCATATATGTATAGATGCATGTATGTGCGTATGCATGTGTATATTATATGTATGTATTATGTATGTGTGTATGTAAGTGTGCATGTATGTGCGTATGTATATATATATATATATATATATATATATATATATATATATATATGTATGTATGTACAACACGGTTCGTGGAGCACTTGGGCACCGTGCTGCTGAGAAATGTCACCTGGCGGCCAGCAAAGTAATCGTGTAGATGTGTGTGAGTGCACACGTCACTGACATCCCGCCACAGGTGTGCAGGGCAGCTCCAGTATGTGTGTGTGTGTGTGGCAGGCGGCTGGGGTCAGAGGCAGGAGGGGAGGCGACATATATGCACACCTTGTGTTTTGCCCATCACACACATGCGTGTTTGTTTTATAGCTCATGTAATACTGGAGGAACCCATCCCCTCGAACCTGCCCCCCCCCTTTCACCCCACCCCCCCCTAAAAAAAACACCAACTTTCTATCTAATTGCAATACATGAATGGTGACTTATCACGCGATAGAAGCCCGGTTGCTGGGCGCTTTAATTGACTGCGGTTGGTTCAGTAAGTACGGACTGTGTGCAGGTAGTTTAGCTGTACACGTGCGCAGTGCGGTGGGCCTGTACTAATTGTGCCCAGAGATGTGGGTGTACGACCTATAGCGGTGTGCACATGGTCTCTGATCCACAGGTGCAGCTCGTTTACTTAGGTATATAGCAGTTTCAGAGCAACCCTTCACTTCGGCACTATATTTCCTATATACATACTAACCTGCTCTCCCTACATATATGTATGCTAGTATTATTACGTGCTAGTATTGTGGGAATATAAACAAGGACACTACCACCTATCAGTTCTCTTCTACATATTAGTTATTACCTACTATCCTACTGCCATAGGAGTTAGTTCCTGCTTCTGCCACTATGGTGCCACCTGTGAGTGGCTCCTGACCACCCTGATACCAGCTGCGTCTGGTCACTACCGCCCCCAGACCTGCTCGGATTGTCAGGTTATGATTTTCTCTCCTTAAATACACATATAAAATACCACTGTTTACCTACATGTATTTGAATATATATATATATATATACATATACGTATATATATATAATCTCCCCCTCTCCCTATACATAACACCCCTCTCTCCTTGCATATCCCCCTCTCTACATAAAATATATACATATCTATATATATAATCTCCCTCTCTGCTATATATATATAATCTCCCTCTCTCCCAACATCTATATGTATATAATAATTAATATATATGTATATATGTGTATACAGTCAAACCTCTCTAACCGACCACCTCCACAGATCGACCACTCCCCTATATCGATCACTTTATTTGGATCCCAATAATGCCATTGTAACCATATACTAACTCCCTAATCCGACCACCTCCTAAAATGGACCATTTAAAGTCGGTCCCAAGGTCGGTCGATTTAGAGAGGTTTTACTATATATATAGGATATGCCTCTTTATATATATATATATATATATACATATATATATATATATATACTATCCCTCTCAGGTGCTTAGAGCTGCACAGTCCGATGAAAACATCAACATTTCAAAACCAAAATAATAATGTAGATTTGATTCTACATATTGCCCTGGGGGTGATGAAAATGGGAAATATTGTGCCCAGAGCGGGACCCGGACCCACATCTCCCCACATTCCGGGCCAGTGTGCTAACCATTACACCACCTAGGCTCCCTGATATCACCACATGACTCACACCTACCCGGCTATGTGGCTACTTGCCTGATAGGTCAGTGCCGACCACCACGATATCTAACTTAGATACTGGTGCACTTATTAAACATTTGTCACCACATAAAAGGGAATACTGAGGCAATTTAATAGAACCTGTTGCTGCAGAAGCATATGGTGTCAGAGTTTTGACGTGCTGGCCAAAATTAAATTTGCATGTTTGCACTTCAAATATCTCAAAAGTCAGCCATTTAAAATAAAAGTTATTCAAACTAAAGTTATACCCCTGTCACACTACAACGTAATGAGCGAACGTGAGCCTAACGTGGTGATCTTTCGTCATTACGTTGATGTACGTTTGATTACGTTATTATGACGTCATAATGACGTTAGACTGACGTCGAGATACGTCACATTACGTCGTGTTACATCGAGGTTTTGGACATGTTCAAAACTTTTGACGTAGTTGGAACGTAAGGGTTTACGTTCGCCGTACGTTCTGTAGACGTTCGGTGAACGTCAATGACGTTAAACCAACGTTATTAAAACGTTATTAAAACGTTAGTCACTACGTTCAACTACGTTGCACTACATTGACCCACATTAAACCTGGTGGAAACGACCACTCGGCGTAATGGGAACGTCAGGATAACGTCAGGAGAACGTCAGGAGAACGTCAGGAGAACGTCGGTAGAACCTACGTTCAACGTAGTTCAACGTTTCGCCATCAGGTAACGTAGTTCTGGTGATGGAATAACGTTCATAGCGTTCCGTGAACGTAATGAAGTTGACCTCTCGTTGAATGACGGTATCACTACGCTTTACCGACGTTACGCTCTCGTCCACTACGCTGCATCCACGTTCAACTTGTGCCCAAATTTGCATACTACGCCGAGAAGTTCAACGTTCTTCACGTTCTCCCTACGTTGACGTCGTTACGTCGTAGTGTGACAGGGCCATAAGGCAGATCATAGTGATCACCCTAATATATTTATCGCAGAAAATGACAAAAACACAAAACCATCGGACTATGCAACTTTAACATCAAGTGGGAACATCATAGCGAGAACCATCCAACTCAAAAACCACGCAGCACTGGAGTATAACTTATAAGCTCGTGCACAAATATTCAGCTTTATTGACATATGCCATAAAGCGGGCATTCCTTACACGCGTTATGCATAATGCGTTATGCGGCATGCGGTATGCGGTATGCGAATGCCATCATTCCTTACACACGTTATGTGGTATGCGGTATGCGGCACATGACTGGCTATATTTTAAAAATAAAAATAAACAATTATTCTCCATACTGCTCTGTATATGACCAAATATTGGATTTATATCTATGTAACTTTTTGTACGTCACATGGGGGTTCCTACCTTTATTATAACCAAATTATAGATAAGTATTCATATTTTTGTGGCTCTGGTAGCATTTTTACCAACCCGAACCCATCCCGAACCCCCACCACCACCATTACCATATGTTTCCACTCAGAAGCCTTGTGCGTGACCGTTCCGTAATGCTCAGTCGCCTCTCCTAGTGTTAAACTAATGGACACAACAGACTCAGGTTTCTATTTGCACCACCTTGTCGCATAACGCATGCCGCGCCAATCGCTACATGGACCGATCGGAAAAACGCATTCGCATTCGCATTCGCATTCGCATTCGCATTACGTGTGTAAGGAATGTAGCTCATAGGTTTCAAGGCGTTTCAATTTGTTGTCGCATTCGCATTCGCATTCGCATTCGCATTATGCATTACGCATTACGCATTACGCGTGTAAGGAATGCGCCCTTTACTTCACAGTACTGTCCCTCTTTAAAGCAAAACAAAACTAACAATAAGAACACCACGTGACCGACGCAAGGTCAAATCTAGATAAGGCTTTTTTCTTTTTTTAATGTGCTGCTTTCATCGGACTGTGCAACTTTAACATGCAGACAACAATGGCATGCTGTCATTACAGGCGAGGTATATTGGCGCGTGAGAATAAGGCCCTTGTTGCAAGTATCTAACCCATATTTGCATAGATAAACAATAAGATAACGCCTGCCATTATAACGCAATAAACACGCACAACATGGCAGATCATATCTTTCTTTCTGGCAACATTGGCAGATTGTATCCACTCCTTAAACAACTTTTTTTTGTAAGGGGGTGATTAGAGGGGTTGGGAGGAACAGGCAGCACTACCCGAAGGGCCTATTTGTGCAAATGCTGAAAAGGTTGTGTGACGGTGTGGTGTGCGGGAAGATTTCAATTTGCCCGCATTTCTAATTGGCAAACTTTAAATTCGCACAATGAGCGGCACGCAGCGCGCTGGTCGGGCAGCGCGCCCTAGGGAGCAGGCACAACGCCCCCTGTCCACGGGGCAGCTGTCACACCGCCCTGATGACGTCATTACCGGGAGGTCCGAGAGGGCGCTGGGGAGCGGTACGGGCAGGGGGTGGAGGGAGGGGAGGTAGGGGTCAGGGGGTTGAGCGGGGATAGGGGTGGGGTGTAGAATGAGAGCCGGGAGATGGCGAGGGGAGGAAAGGGGGAGCAGAAGGGAAGGGACGGGAAGAAGAGAGACGGGGAGGGGCGGGTGTAGGAATGGGGGCGGGGAGGGGGGGACGTGAGGTAGGAGTTGAAGGGAAGGAACAAGGAATGGGAAATGGGTGTATGGAGTAGAGTCGTGTAGAGATGGGGGCAGGGAGGTGGTGTGGAGGTGGTGGGGAGAGCAGGGAAGGGGCGGTAATAGGAGGGGGGGAGGGAAATGGGGGGGGGGGTGGAAGGGAGAATGGAGGGGAGCAGGGAGGAGAGTGTGGAAGGGAGAAGGGGGGAGTGGGAAGGTAGTGATGGGAGGAGAGGAGAGGTGAGCAGGAAGAGTATCAGAGGGGAGTAGAGAGGGAAGAGGGGAGCTGGAGGGGAGAAGAAAGGGGGGAACTGTGGAGAGTGGAGGGGATATGGAAGAGGAGGAGGGGGATAGAGAGATGTATGAAATAGAGGAGGACAGGAGGACAGGGAGCTGGTGGTACATGGGAGAGGAGGTTGTGACGTGAAACAGTGAAGGGGCCGGCGTGCGAGGCGTGGGAAAGTTGACCGGGGTCTCCGGGGTGAGGGGTCAATTGGCGCTAGTTATGTTAATGTGGGATGGACAGGTAGCGGAGATTACCGATCCACCACAGAGAACCCTGAGGAGATTTTAATATATATCTGAAGTATTTCCCTGGATTCAATTTGGAAACCCCCCACCAACATCCACACACCCACACCCCACACCCCCACACTCACATCCACTCCTACATCTACACACTCACAACCGGCACCCACAAAACACACCCCACACCCCACACCCCACATACCCACACACCCCACATTCTACAACGCACACCCCACACCCCACATACCCACACACCCCACATCCCACCCCCACCCCCCTCCCCACGTACCCACACACACCCCACACCCCACACCCCACACCCCACATCCCACACCACATGCCTTGCACCCCACACCCCACACCTCACACCCCACACCCCATACCCCACATACTCACACACACCCCACATTCCACAACACACACCCCACATAGTAATAAGAGTAGGACAAAAATTCAATGCCAAGAGGGCCCAAAAAAACTAACATAGGCTACTAAACGTACCAACAGATCTATCTGCTACTGAAATGCAGACAATCAAATAACTTATCAGCAGCTACTGCTTGGTAAGACAACACCAACACTACAGCTGGCCAGCATTGAAAACAAGCCTGGATACCCGGGCTTACATGCTATGGACAGTATAAATACAGCTTTAAAAAAAAAAAAATTTAAAAAAAAATCCCACATCCCACACCCCACATCCCACACCCCACACCCCACACTCCACACCCCACAACCCCACACCCCCACACCCCACACCCCCACACCCCACAACCCCACCCACACCCCACATCCCCACACCCCACACCCCACAGCCCACACCCCACACCCCACACCCCCACACCCCACACCCCACACCCCACACCCCACACCCCACACCCACACCCCACACCCCACACCCCACACCCACACCACCCCCACCCCACACCCCACACCACCCCACCCCCACACCCCACACCCCACACCCCACACACCCCACACCCCCCACACCCACAACCCCACACACACCCACACCCCACACCCCACACCTGCCAGTCCCACAAACCTTCCCCTCCAGAAATATGGCAATTATGAAATGGTCCAACCTGATACGCAGGTAACAGATTTCTGCGTGCACACCTGTTGAAGCCAAGTGCAGCATGCCAATGTTTGGTTAACTAGGTCATGTCAAAGCCAGTGAGCTTTAATGTTCTTAAGGAGTAAGCTCCAATGAAATGAGGATTGAGTAAAATCAAAATGTATGCTTACCGCTACCTAGAGTGGTGCTCAGCATTACTAGTACTAGGGTAAGGAAAGAAGCAGTACACAATAAAATGAGGAGGGCTAATTGTGATTGAAATTTCCCATCCTTGATCAACAAATGTAATAGAAAAACAAGAAATCTGCCTGTAAGCATAATTATGCAGGCATAGCTATAAACATATATGTAGCATATGCATGCCTCTATATAAATATATAAGCCTATGTGTATATATAATATACATGTATTTTATAGATAGAGAGGGTTCTCCGGTGCGAATGACAATGACACGCATCCATTAGGGATGAATGAGACTGGTGGCGACACCACCGGTCACGTGATGTGTTCAGTAGGAAGTACCCCGAGTAGCATGTACAGTAACAATAATGACAATAGAAATGCAGTTTCATTCCACATCTTTATACTCGCATAATATGCACATCGCATATATATATATATATACAGGTCTTACCTCTTTAATCTGGCAACCTTGGGACCTGGCTAATGCAGAATTACAGAAAATGCCAGACTACAGAAATTGTCCCTTAAGCTATGTAAGACTAGGAGAACACTCTATGTAACCATATGTTTAATTCACATTGCTGTATTCTCAAAGGTTGGTTGGCTGTTGGAGTTTTACGTCCTGGCAATATCTAAAGTCATATGAGGACGGGATTCTCAAAGGTATAAGCAAGTCTAAACTGGGAAATAATAAAACCATTAATGCTTCCAAACAAGATGTGTATTGTGTCATGTAATATAAAGCCCAAAGCCAAAAATAAAACGTGTAGCACCTGTAGGTCAAGGTCATCAGGCGGCAGATTTAAAACGTGCCGGACTATCGGAGTTGCCGAAGTATGGAATGTTGGATTAAAGAGGTACAACCTGTATATGGGCATGCATATGCTTATAGGCCGCCTTCCATATATAAATACTTCCCATACTCGGTCAGTAAATTGAAGCTTGTTTCTTGTTTTACGTTCTAGCAACATCTAAGTTCATATCAGGACAGGTACCGACTTGTGAGAGTGCACGCTCTTGGTAACTTCATAGTGCTGCCACACTGGGAAAACAGGCCACTGGTCCCATGACCCAATATCCCACTCAGTCACATTATCCTGACACTGAGCTAACCAGTCCTTGCCCTATCATATTAATGCTGAGCGCCAGGCTAGGAAACAACAAGTATCAATTTTAAAGTCATTGGTTTGACTCGACTGGGAACCGAACTCCCGACCTTCCGCACGCGAGCCCGTGCTCTACCGATTAGGCTCCCGCGCCCAGTAGTAAATTGAATGTTGAAAGCCATTATATATAAGGCCCAGGCCGCAAACCTAGACCAGGTGATTGTACTTGCCTGCACACAAGGGGTGTTATATATATGGTGTCTTCCTTTTAAAGAAAAACTTGAAAACGAGGCCAACCGCCATCTTTAATGGGAAAGTTGTGTTGACTTGTGACCCTGATATCCTGCGCCCCGCCCCGCCACGAACCGCCATTACTGCCACCACACGCACCCACACCACCACACACGCTCACCTCCACACGCATACACACCTCCACACGCACCCACCTCCACGCACACCGCCACACACACCGCCACACACACACCTCCACATGCACACACCTCCACACACACCTCCACACACCTCCAACATAAGAATACTCAAACACCTCCACATGCACACCTCGACACGCACACACCGCCACACACACCTCAACACACCTCCACACACACACCTCCACACACCACCACACACCACCACACACACCGCCACACACACATCTCCAACATCACAACCCTCACACGTCCACCTCCACACACACCTCCACACACACCTCCACACACACCTATACACACACCTCCACACACCTCCACACACCTCCACAACGCACACCTCCAACATCACAACCCTCACACCTCCACCTCAACACACCCCTCCACACACAACCACCTCCACACGCACCTTCACACACACACTTCCACACACCTCCACGGTCACATCCTCACACACACCCACCTCCACGCACACATACCTCCACACACACCTCCACCCTCACCATCTTTCCATGCACCCACCTCCACACACAATTCCCTTCACACACTGACACAATCGACCACATACTGACCTCCACACACACCCAAATCCACACACACCCAGCTCCACTGCTCCATTACCACACACACCTCACCACCATCACCACCAAATGTACTCACCTAAACCACCACCATCGTTTACACTACCACCTACACCATTGTCACCCACACCACCACATTTACCTGCACTACAATCACCTATCATCCTGATATGACCTTAGATGTTGCCAGGACGTAAAACTCCAACAACCAACCAACCTACACCGTAGTCATTTACAACACCACCTACATCACCACCTACATCACCACCTACAGCACCACCTACATCACCACCTACACCACCACCTACACCACCACCTACACACCACCTACACACCACCTACACACCACCTACAGCACCACCTACACCCCCACCTACACCACCACCTATGCCACCACCTACACCACCAGCTACACCACCACCTACAGCACCACCTACATCACCACCTACAGCACCACCTACACCACCACCTACACCACCACCTACACACCACCTATACACCACCTACACCACCATCTACACCACCACCTACACCACCACCTACACCACCAGCTACACCACCACCTACAGCACCACCTACGCCACCACCTACAGCACCACCTACAGCACCACCTACATCACCACCTACAGCACCACCTACAGCACCACCTACACCACCACCTACACACCACCTACACACCACCTACACCACCATCTACACCACCACCTACACCACCACCTACACCACCACCTACACCACCACCTACAGCACCACCTACAGCACCACCTACAACACCACCTACACCACCACCTACACACCACCTACACACCACCTACACCACCATCTACACCACCACCTACACCACCACCTACACCACCAGCTACACCACCACCTACAGCACCACCTACGCCACCACCTACAGCACCACCTACATACCACCTACACCACCACCTACACCACCAGCTACACCACCACCTACAGCACCACCTACGCCACCACCTACAGCACCACCTACAGCACCACCTACAGCACCACCTATGCCACCACCTACACCACCACCTACACCACCACCTACACCACCAGCTACACCAACACCTACAGCACCACCTACGCCACCACCTACAGCACCACCTACACACCACCTACACCACCACCTACACCACCAGCTACACCACCACCTACAGCACCATCTACGCCACCACCTACAGCACCACTTACAGCACCACCTATGCCACCACCTACGCCACCACCTACACCACCACCTACAGCACCACCTACACCATCACCTACACCACCACCTACACCACCACCTACACCACCACCTACAATACCACTTACACCACCACCTAAACCTAAACTGATACATCCAATACTACCACAGCCACCACCACCACCAAAACTATATCATATGTTCAATTCACTAACATATATCAACAATGTCCAAACAAAATGCAGTAACTGTCCTCTGAGTCCCTCACAATATCTTGATGCCCATGCATATATTATATAGTATTACTATGTAAACAATACATACATATCACATACATACATCACTCTATTTCATACCGGAGTAAACTTGTCCAGTTAACCTGACAACCAGCATGGCCTGCACTTCTCTAATGACGACAAAAGAGGTTGATTAGGCAATTATGTTTGTCAGACACTTTGTCACTGCCTACAATGACTCCCCCACTTGTTTCACTTGGTGTTCAGATCTCCTGGGATAGAGGCGACTGTTGACAATGTTCCACGGTGCACGGTATAAACCTATCAGTGCACCTTTAATTAATGCAGCACTCTTGTCGGTTTACCTTGATTGATAAACACTGATTAAAGCTGCATAATCCGATGAAAGCATCACATGTTCGACCAAAACGCTCAGCTAGGTTTGATCCAACATATCCAACTAACCATCCATTACTGCATAGAATACATATAAAATCGGCCTGTCACTGCTGAATGCTAAGATGTTGATCAATTCGGTGTGAATGTGGACATTAATTTAACATGTTTTCACTTCAGGTATCTCCAGATAAAGATTACTTCAAGGTCAAGGTAATTAGATTATGACGATCAACATAATCAAATAATATATCTAATTTTAAAATATGACAAGCTCAAAACAATCAAATTATGCAGCTTTAATATTTTCAGATCGAACATTTGGGATGTCTTGTTGAATAAAGAAAGTTATATATGTACCCAGCGGCCTGCCACTGGGATTTAAATGCGCGGCACCGGAGTTGCGCACCGGGCGCCCGCCTGGGACAAATTGGCGCAATGCAGACAAGGCGCACCAGGAGGCGTTCTCGGAATTCGACCAACTATGGGCGTCAACGGCGGTCGTCAGGGCACTCGCGGACGAAGCCAGCACCCAGGGGTGTGGCGCCCGCATGCTCGGGATACATCGCCCCGCCGCGGCGGCCCATGCCAGCCCAACCCGCACCACAACCTCACCATACACAGCAAGACCAGCTAGGCACTCCGCATCCTCGACTACCTGTGACGAGCCCTGCGCGAGCGCATCATAAAGAAGTGCAAAGAGTTCCTCCAGGTCATCGACCCATGGTCCAATTCAAGACGGAAGAGGACAGCTGTGCCTGCGTTTACCTGACGCAGGGCGAATGGGGTGCAGCCAAACAGTCCCTCTTCGCGCACCTGCTCCAGCTGGGGGATGTGGCCAGGGAGGACATAGAGTACTACCTCGCATACACAATGAGCATCCACAACTTCGCTGTGCGTTTCGAGTGGCAGTTCATCATAGAATACGACACCCATATTGTGAGGTACAAGCCGAGCACTGTACCGCCTGGGGCGTACTGGCGACTTACCTGGAGATGCAGCTGCTCGTCCCCAGGCAGCGTCCCACCCATGTGGTCAAGGGGCGAAACGCCCAAACCGGGGGTGGTGGCGGCGCCCAGCACTAGAGCAAGGGGGGCGCCCTGATGCCGGGACTACCAGCATGGGTGACAAGACCATCTTCCGCCTCTTTGTGAATATGGGAAAGTGCCCCTACACCCCATGTAAATATGAACACCCCAAGAAAGACTATGGCGAGTCAGGGTGCGCCCTCACACCGGAGGCCTGGGACAGGCTCCTCCCCCCAGACAAGCCCCCGCGTGCGGAGATCGTCGCCGGTGTGTGCGATGGTTTCCGCATCACAACTGCGCCCGTCCCCAGCGCCCCTGCTTTCCAGCCAAACCACCCCTCAGCAACACACCCCGACCTCCTCCCAGCCGTCGAGAGCCAGATACAATCAGAGCTTGACAATGGGCATTACCGCAAGTACGCCAGCCCGACGTACATAACCAGCATCCTGGGGGGCGATACCCAAAGACTCCGGTGGGATCCGCCTCATTCATGACAATTCACGGCCATGGGGGGCACAATAAACGACTACGCTGAGGGCTCCGACTACAGTAGAGCAAGCCGCTGCCCTGGTCGAGCAAGCCGCTGCCCTGATCCAGCTCAGGGCTACATGGGGAAAGTGGCCTCATCCACCTGGAGGAGTACCCGCATGCGGACCTCCAGTGGACTCCATGGGTGACAGTGCCCCCACAAATATATACAATACCCGGCTAATGTTCGGCGTGCGGTTGAGCACAATAGTGTTCAACCAGCTCACATAGGCAGCCATCGGGATCATGCGTGCGCGAGGGTGGGGAGACAACGTGCTAGTCTACTGCAACAATTTTTTCATCACTCACCCTCAGCTCACCACTTGTAGCCGCATCATGAATGAACTAATGGCACTCCTGGGTGAGCTGGGGTTCGCCATCAATTACACCAAGCTGGTGGGGCCCAGTACCCACATAACATTCCTGGGTGTTACCATCGACACCATCAAGTTTATAACGGCCTCCCACCAGTGAAGCTACCGGCCCTCATAGCGGGGGCCCGACGCAGCGGCGGTGCGCCTCAGCCTCACCAAGCGTTAAGCTTCTGCACTTCTATTAATTTTGAATAAAATTGATGTTTTGCTCTGCGCGTACCGGCAAACTCAATGCATTGTCAATGGCCGTGAGCAATCTTCATACAGAAAAAGTTAAATATCTCTACAATTCCACCACCTAGAAACAAACCGCTTTGAAAACATACAGAAAAATAAAATTTATAAGGTTAGGGCTCTGTATTTCTATTAATTTTAAATCAAACTGACATTTTGCACTGCGCCTATTGACAAACTCAATAGCAGTGTGCATTCGTGCTGCAGCCAAGCTGCGTGCACATACACGATGTTTATTAACTTTGAAAGGGGTCTATAGGTTTGGACTTTAATAAAAAGTCATTTTACTCCCCGCAGGCGTCCGCGTTCATTTAAATATATATATATATATATATATATATATAGTAAAACATCTCTAACCGACCTCCTCCACAGATCGACCACTCCCTTATATCGATCGCTATATTTGGGTCCCAATAATACCATTGTTAGGATATTCTAACTCCCTAAGCCGACCACCTAAATGGGAGTAAATATATATATATATATATATATATATATATATATATATAAGTATGTACTTATAGTTGTCAAAGCAAGCTCCCAGAGCTCCACGGGAAATAAAACGTATCGCGAACACATTACTAGGATAGGGCAAGATTTGGTTCTGTGGTGCTGGCGACACGGTATCCCAGTGGAACAACACTATAAATATAAGTCATCATGACAGCCCTCTGTTGCAAGTCGGTCACCTGTCCTGATATGACGTTAGAGGTAGGTACACAGGCAGCTAGTTGTGTTTGTTTCTTACATTCGTTGATTAAACAGGTGCAATTTCAATGGCGGACATTTGATATCCCTCATTGCACCGTTCCTTGCCCTATGCTAGCAGTACTGCGTATCAGGTCAAGTAGTTATAGTGACAAGTATAAATTGTGTACGTCATTGGTTTGACTCGGCTGGGTTTCAACAAACCCACGACGTGTGCCTTGGGAAGCCAACTAGCGCTATGTTGCTGTTCCGTCGCACGCGTGTTGAGTGGAGAGTGACGTAGCCTACCCTCGGGAGGTGGGGGGTGCGGGGGGGGGGCGTGAGTGGTGGAGGGGAGGGCGGGGGTACATTCGGCGGCGCGGGCTCCTCTCCTCACTCGTGGCCTCAGGTTTAGAGAGGTGTGCAGACGACAAATGGATCGGGCGCTTTTGAGCTCCATCTTTTAGCCGCCAATTATTGACATGGAGGTCACATTACTGGTCCCACCGCACGAACAAATCCACCAACTATATAACACAAGTTGTATCGACAATTCGCCGGTCATTTTCGACGGACGCGTTGACTTGTTATTTATTGTTAACTGTTAGCACAACGCGGTTCCACAATTTCGGCGGGAGTTCATGAAGGGTGCTGACAGACATCTCTTTTGTTTGGTTTGCGCAGTTTTGTTTGATCTCTCTGCAGGGGAGAGATTCGTCTTGTCCCACATCTGTATTTCTACCGTGGGTGCCCCATTAACGGTTGGCCCCGACCAATGCCGTACTGTTAATTTCCGATATGTAACCCAGGGTCCTCACCCCAAACCCCCTAATGGAGCAGTCACACTACGACGTGTATTCCGGCGTGCCGCCAACGCGCTTAAATATATTCAACGCGTCGAAAAAGGTCAAACTTGACCCAATTTCACCAGGTTCCCACGCTACGCAACACGTCGGCGTGCGTCGCCCAGCGCCGAAAGTTTTGTGCTTGCACAAAACTTTCGGCGCTGGGCGCGCGCCGACGTGTTGGTTCAGATGTGCCTGTCACTCAAAGTGTACCGACGTGTACCGACGCGCCGGTAACGCGTCTGTAACGCGTTTGTAACACGTCCCGACGCTTCCCGACGTTTCGCCCAAAAACCCAACACGTTGCCACGCGTTGTCCAACGCCGGACCAAAACGTCGTAGTGTGACTGCTCCATAAGCATGACCTAAGCGATATGGGTATTCCCAGTTCCACTGGTCTCTCAGTTTAGGACCGACGCTCTGATCCAACGTGCCAGGTAACAGCTTCAGCTTATGGAGCAGTCACACTACGACGTGTTGGCCCGGCGTTGGACAACGCGTGCCAACGTGTTGTGTTTTTGGTCGAAACGTCGGAACCCGTCAGCAACGCGTTGCCGGCGCGTCGGTACACGTCGGTACACTATGATTGACAGGTCGCTTTGATACAACGCGTCGGCGCGCGTCGCCCAGCTCCGAAAGTTTTGTGCTTGCACAAAACTTTCGGCGCTGGGCGACGCGCGCCGACGTGTTGCGTAGCACGTTACGGGGGCGTTTGCAGGACGTACAAGCACTTTGGAGGAACGTTGCTCGCACGTTGCTGTGTGTGTGTCTCTGTGTGTGTCTCTGTGTCTGTATGTGTGTCTCTGTGTGTGTGTGTCTATGTGTATGTGTGTGTCTGTGTGTGTCTGTGTGTGTGTCTCTGTCTGTGTCTCTGAATGTGTCTCTGTATGTGTCTCTGTCTGTGTCTCTGTTTGTGTCTCTGTCTGTGTCTCTGAATGTGTCTCTGCCTGTGTCTGTGTCTGTGTCTGTGTCTCTGTTTGTGTCTCTGTCTGTGTCTCTGTGTCTGTGTCTCTGTCTGTGTCTCTGTCTGTGTCTCTGTCTGTGTCTCTGTGTCTGTCTCTGTATGTGTCTCTGTATGTGTCTCTGTCTGTGTCTCTGTCTGTGTCTCTCTCTGTGTCTCTGTCTGTGTCTCTGTGTCTGTGTCTCTGTCTGTGTCTCTGTCTGTGTCTCTGTGTCTGTCTCTGTATGTGTCTCTGTCTGTGTCTCTGTGTCTGTCTCTGTATGTGTCTCTGTATGTCCCTCTGTATGTGTCTATGTCTGTGTCTCTGTCTGTGTCTGTCTCTGTATGTGTCTCTGTCTGGGTCTCTGTGTCTCTGTCTGTGTCTCTGTATGTGTCTCTGTGTCTGTCTCTGTATGTGTCTCTGTCTGTGTCTGTGTCTATGTCTGTGTCTCTGTCTGTGTCTCTGAATGTGTTTGTGTCTCTGTCTGTGTCTCTGATGTGTCTCTGCCTGTGTCTGTGTCTGTGTATCTGTCTGTGTCTCTGTCTGTGTCTCTGTCTCTGAATGTGTCTCTGCCTGTGTCTCTGTTTGTGTCTGTCTGTGTCTCTCTCTGTGTCTCTGTCTGTGTCTCTGTCTGTGTTTCTGAATGTGTCTCTATGTGTCTCTGTCTGTGTCTCTGTCTGTGTCTCTGAATGTGTCTCTGTCTGTGTCTCTGTCTGTGTCTCTGAATGTGTCTCTGTATGTGTCTGTGTCTGTGTCTCTGTCTGTGTCTCTGAATGTGTCTCTGCCTGTGTCTCTGTCTGTGTCTCTGTCTGTGTATCTGTCTGTGTCTCTGTCTGTGTCTCTGAATGTGTCTCTGCCTGTGTCTCTGTCTGTGTCTGTCTGTGTCTCTCTCTGTGTCTCTGTCTGTGTCTGTGTTTCTGAATGTGTCTCTATGTGTCTCTGTCTGTGTCTCTGTCTGTGTCTCTGAATGTGTCTCTGTCTGTGTCTCTGTCTGTGTCTGTGAATGTGTCTCTGTATGTGTCTGTGTCTCTGTCTGTGTCTCTGTCTGTGTCTCTGAATGTGTCTCTGCCTGTGTCTCTGTCTGTGTCTGTGTCTCTGTCTGTGTCTCTGTCTGTGTCTCTGAATGTGTTTCTGTATGTGTCTGTGTCTGTGTCTCTGTATGTGTCTCTGTATATGTCTCTGTCTGTGTCTCTGTATGTGTCTATGTATGTTTCTCTGTCTGTGTCTGTGTCTATGTATTTGTCTCTGTGTCTGTGTGTGGCTCTGTGTCTGTGTGTGTGTCTCTGTGTGTGTCTCTGTGTGTCTATGTCTCTGTGTCTCAGAGAGAGAGAGAGACAGAGACAGACAGAGACAGAGACACATACAGAGACACAGATAGAGACACAAACAGAGACATATACAGAGACACATACATACAGACAGAGACACAGAGAGAGACACAGAGAGAGACACATACAAAGACACAGACAGAGACATATACATACGCACAGACAGAGACACAGACAGATACAGACAGAGACACAGACATATACATACGCACAGACAGAGACACAGACAGAGACACAGAGAGAGACACATACAAAGACAGACAGAGACACAGACAGATACAGAGACACAGACAGATACAGAGACACAGACAGAGACACAGACATATACATACGCACAGACAGAGACAGAGACAGAGACAGAGACATATACATACGCACAGACAGAGACACAGAGAGAGACACAGACACAGAGAGAATGTGCCGATACCACAACGTGGGAACCTGGCGAAATTGGGTCAAGCGGCATTGTTTTTCCACCGGCGGAACACGTTGGCGCCGCGCCAATAACGCGTCAAGTTTTCTCAAAACTCGCCGAAAAGTGTGACGTTTCTCGACGCGTTGAATATATTTAGCGCGTTGGCGGCACGCCGGAATACACGTCGTAGTGTGACTGCTCCATAAGACACAAGAAGTGGGGTCCGTGTCCCTCCCCAGCCCAAACTTCACTATGGACCTAACACTTCAAACTCACATTGCACATATAATCACATTGTAGAGTTGGTCCCCAGACCTGTGCAGTGTAAGTAGTCTGTAGGGAAATACGATACAGACAAGAAGAACGAGAAGGTAAGACTAAAGAGAGTACTCAGTTACAACCCAACCAATACAGCCTGGATATATGCTGTATATCCTCATGTAAGGGGCGGAACACGGTACTCCCCTCTTGCGGTATGCAAGGCAATCTAAATGCAGTTGGTTCATTTACTATCAGTTGGGCGACACTGTGTTCTGTAGTTGAGGCAAACTGTGCCAGGTGCAGTCGACAGTGCTCGCCTAGCCACCGCCGCCGCCATCGCACGCACCTCCAAGCGGTGTTAGAAAGTTCTTCCGTTACATCGCTACACAGCATGGCAAAGAAGTATTGCTCTGTGTGTGGGGGTTTGCATTGCGGAAAAGGGGGCAGCAAGTGCCTGGGAAATCAGCCGATACCGAGACAGACTATGGCGGAGGCGAGATTCATAAACCACTAAAGGAGGAGGTGCATTCGGGGACGGATGACAAGTCCAATGAGTGCCAGGGGGTGGAGTGCATCATGTGACTGTCACCGGCAATAGCACCGGAGGCACTGGAGTTTTTCTTCGTCTTCGCAGGAACACACTCCCAGCAGATAGAGGAAGCGCAAAAGTAGCTGGGCTATAAAAAAATACATTGTTGGCTTTAAGGATACGAGGAAATTATCCTGCCATGAGCTCATTCACAGTTCATGCGCGTACTTAGTTGACCAAAAAGACTTGTGTCTGGAGGATTGTCTTGGCTTTAGCGATATAGCGATATAGCGAATGGTAGACAGGAAGTGTGAACACTTATTTGTCTCTCATTTTTTTTGGTACATTAGTTGTCCCGAGCAGGGGAAATCCCAGTCACAGACGACTGGTCTTCCCCACTCCACTGCTGGTCGATAGAAAGCCCGAGCTTACACTTTTACCGACCCAAGGGATTTTTAACCTCCCACACCACATAGACATGGTATGAGAGCAACCGGCCTTTGATGACACTGTAAGTTATACACAGCGGTGGAAATCCAAATTGGCAGAGCTGGGGGCACGTTTGTTATATGGCTGGGAAGGTGGGGGGAGACAGGTATCTGGATACTGCACATGTAGACTATGACCTGGCAGTAAGGAAGAAGGCATTGAAGGAAGGGTTCCTAGCATTTACACTTACAGGCAGGGATCAGGAGTTAGCACTTGAACATTATGCCTATGAGGCCCTTAAGTCTGAGAATAAATTGAACAATTCTCGAGCCCGAGGGTCTGGCCAGGCACAGAGACCCTTCACCCGGGATGGTAAGCGCCCCTGTTACAATTTCAACAAAGAGAGCCGATGTGCTGCTGACAGTAAGGAGTCTCAATTTGGACATTGTGGTGTTCCCGCTGTGGGAGTAGAGCACACAAGAAGGTGACCTGTCACCCTCACTGAAGTTCGGCGAGGTGGGGGTGCCCCAGATTGGGTCTACGAACGCACCTACTTGGGCCAATCTAAATGCTACAATTACGACCATTAACAGCGTTGAGACTGGGGGTCTAGAAGTTGTTACATGCGCCACTGACTGTGTGAAGGCCTGACCTTCAGAGGGTGCCAGGATTGTGCCAGGGCAGGTGACTGCCCCTCTATTTGATTCAGAAATTGATTCTGACTCTCACTTTGATTGCCAACCACAGCTGATGGCCAGCTTGGCTGTCAATAATTTTGCTAGTGAACATCTCTATTATCCTATTCCTTCTAATTATCCTGGTGATGTAACTTCCCTTGCAGGTTTTCCAGAATGGGTGCTCCTGGTATGTGACTTGTTGTCAGCGTGTAATGATGGTAATTGCTTGGCCGTTTCGGCGACTGACACTTCATCAGCTGATCGTACTGTTTGTAATTTTGTTGTTTCTGCAGCTTGTCCAAACATACTTGCACATCTAGTCACATGGTTGGGGGTCGCATGGCTCAATTAAAGCTCTGCAGAGTCTTTTGCGAATGCTTTTATAGGGGAGCTACAGATGCAAACTGGGAATTTATATTACACAGTGTTATTTTCAGTTTCAGATCAATTAATAAGTCCTGTAACGCATCATATGGTGGGCATACAAGGGATATTTGTAACTTTGATCACTGTAATTGCATTGAGGTCAAATTGCTTAAAGAATTGCACAACGGTAGAATTAGTAGTGTTCGGCGACCCACTACTTGTGTTCATAATAATTTTGCTGTACTGAAGTCAGACGGATTCGGGCTACTCATAATTACAGATTGCAGCAAGCCACATGAGGCTTCTGTGAATAATTATGTTGATGAGGTGGCAACAACTTTTTCTTACAATACAGTTCCTACGTTAGTGGATAATATTGTTCAATACGATTATATTGCCACAGTGGACATCAGTGAGGCTTACAGAGCCTCACTTATACACCCAGATGACCGGACCAGACAAGGCCTCATGTGAGATTTTGGTGGTGGTTTTGAATATTTTGAGGATAACAGGCTTTGCATGGGATTGTCCTCTGCACACTGATACGGTTTCTGTGTATTCGGATGCGTCGGAGGCCGGAGACGACTGGTGCGTAGGTGCCTTTAACGAAAAGTCTCATTTGAAATTGAAACAGATAACTGGCCACCATGTGGCGTCCCTGGACCATGCGTTGTGCTGTGAAGTGTGATATGCTGCTGCTTCCCAAGGAGCTGTTGGTGATGTTTTCCTTTATGTCCAGTAACATGGGACATACTTGCATCCGGGCCGCTATTTTGACCAGCTTCCGGGGACTCCTTAGAAAATGCTAGATTACAGCATCAGACTCAGTCTTGCGCAGGGGTGATTTCTCCTTCTACTCATGGGGACTCATGATCCATGTCCGCAAGTCCGAAACGATACAGTACTCAGAACGGGAGATTTTAATTCCCATCGTGATTGTCCCGAATACTGATTTGTGTGCAGTATATTGGGTGAGAAAGCACTTTTGACCCTGCAGTTCATGATAAAATATTTTGCGGGTCAGTCGGGTCTAGACCCCTCCAAATTCTCCTGCCATTCCTTGCGCAGAGGTGGCTGCACCTAACTGGCTCTCCAGGGAGCTACCATCGACGAAATTATGACCAGGAGCGATTGGACATCAAATGCCGTGTACAAATATATTTCTAAACCTATCTCTGAACGTATCCTATTCGATATGCGGGTAGCTACCGCCCTTTCAGATTTGTCTTAGTTGGTTGGCTGGTTTCGCTCTGCTCATTTGGTGTGTTGTCCAGCCCATTTGAGTGTTTGATTGATTATCTGATTGATTATTTGATTATTCATATTGATGATGATTGACATATGTTGATTGTCAACAAACTATATTGTCCAGTCCTTCCTTGCCTTTTCCTATCTAGCCTTACAGCCTGGATATACGCTGTATATCCTTGTGTAAGTGGCGGAACATGGTGCTCCCCTCTTGCGGTATGCAAGACAGTCTAAATGCAGTTTGTTCATTTACTATCCGTTGGGCGACGCTGCATTCTGTAGCCGAGGCAGTCTGTGGCAGGTGCAGTCAACAGTGCTCGCCTAGCCGTTGCCGCTGCACGCGCCTCCAAGCAGCTGTCGGTGGACTTTACTGTTAGAACTTGTTAGGGCGTGTTGTTCAGCCCATTTGATTGTTTGATTGATTATCTGATTGATTATTTGATTATTCATATTGATGTTGGTTGACATATGTTGATTGTCAATAAATTATATTGTCCAGTCCTTCCTTGCCTTGTCCTGCGTAGCCTTACATATATATACATATACATAGACCTACATATACGTACAAGCTCAGAAGCTCACTTGGCTAGGAACACGAATAACAGCTCACATAATAGCACCCCTCCCCCTGCCGTATATCGGAATATTTTACGACATGCTTCCTGATGACCAATCTTGGTAGGCTTCTTTCCGTACATTTGTTTCTCATGTAGGTTGCAGTGGAATTTGCATCGCAAATAGTTTACATTAAAGTTGCATAGTCCGATGAAAACATCAAATTTTCTAAACCAAAACACTCACCTACATTTGATTCTACATACCTAACTGACACACATGTGGACTTATTAAGCATTTGTTGCCACATAGAACTTAGAAGGGCATGCTGAGTCAATGTTTCTGCATAAGCTTATGGTGTCAGAGTTTTGGCATGCTTGCCTAAATTAATCTTGCATGCTTGCACCTCAAATATCTCCAAGGTTAGCCATTTAAAATAAAAGTTACTGCAAACTAAAGTACGATAGATTATAACAATCAATCTGATATATTTATCTCAGAAAAATGGCCGAAGCTCAAAAGGATCGGACTATGCAACTTTAAAAGACGTATCATGGTATAACTATAAGTGTATTCACCATATTCCCCCACCTTCCCCATAAAAGCTATTATTAGTATTAGAATATGTAGAACATTATTTAGAATTTGCTCAATTTTGTTTGCACTTTTCCAAGCAAATACAGTGCCGTGAAAATTAGGTTTCTTTTTTTCATACAAATTTCTCTTTTTGGCATGTTGTTATTAAAAATCCGCTAGATTAATTTTTTTCACGATCAATATTCTACCTTCTTATATATTTGTAAAATAGAAATTTGTTAGCAGAACACCCCCCTCATATAGATTTGGGGCGGGAGGTCAAATTTCCATTTTTAATTCAATATCAATCATTTACATCTTAAAACTTGATTATCTCAAAAACTATACCAGATATATACTTCCTGTTTTGTGTTTTGGGTTTGTAATGATAATGTGTACAAGACACTGCACTGCACATTGTATATATATTTTTTAATATGGCTGCCGTTGCCTAGGGTAAGCTGTAGCTGTGACCTGGCATGATGTGTGCCAGCTTCAATCAACCTTTCCAGAGGGACCAGCGGAACTCGGAATCTTTCCAGGATCACTACCACCACCACCACCACCACCCCACATCCTAACACCACCCCACTGCCACTCTACACCCACCCCCACACCCACCGGACATCTACCCCCGGGAAGCTTTATAAAACAGTCAGCATGAGTAATAATATGTCATAATAAAGGTTGAACACTAAGTTGGACGTTAATTTGGGCATACACATCGAAATGCCGGACATCTAGGCTTCAGCACTACAACGGGCGAGGGGTGGCGGGCGGGTGGTTTGCGGGCGGTGGACGATGTGGCGCGGGGGCCGGGTGGTGGGCAGAGGGACAACGGGCGGCGGCGGGAGGTGAGAGGCGGGCGGCGGGTGGTAGGAGGACGGAGCACGGCGGGCTGTAAGCAGTGGCAGGCGGGTGGTGAGGAGGGTGGACGCAGGCTGATTATGGGAGGGCCGCAGGCCGGACGACAGGCGGCGGGCGGCGGGCGGCGGGCGGCGGGCGGCGGGCGGCGGGCAGCGGGCGGCGGGCGGCGGGCGGCGGGCGGCGGGCGGCGGGCGGCTAGTGACAGACGGCCGGAGGACAGGTGGCGGGAAGGCGGGCGGGGAATGGCCGGAGAGCGGGTAGTGGGGAGTGCGTGGCCGACTTGGTTCTCACAGGCTGGGGGCGGGCGATGTCTCTCTCCATCAGGCGGCTCCGCTTACCGGCCGCCGTAAGCCGAGCTCGCCCCATATCGGGCCGGGCCGCCGGGTTATCACTGCCCGAGCTGCTGCAAAGTGGCTACGTCGGCGCCCGCCACTCGCGCCACCTGGCGGCTAATGACGGAGGCACTGACCGGAAGGCATTTCAACGGCTCCGGACACCCGGAACTAGCGTCAGCCACTTCCGATTTCCTCTGCACGCTGTCCCCGGGCTCTCTAATGGGCGGAGCGGGAGGAGAGGGAGGTATGGGGGGGGGGGGAGTGGATGGGGGAGGGGGAGTGGGGAGGGCGGGTACTGGAAAAAGCACACTTTATTCACTATTCTAAAAGTCGCATAATCCAATCAGAATGTATGCCACCACCCGTAACCGCCACACAGATACTTGGCCTGAGCATACAGCGCAAACCATCTAATCTAATCTAATAATATACAGTAAAACCTCTCTAACCGACCATCTCCACATATCGACCACTCCCCTGTATTGATCGCTTTATTTGAGCCCCTACTGATCGCCCATACAATACCATTGTAACGATAAAAAAAAACTAAAAAACTTCCTAAATCGACCACCTCCCTAAATCAACAATATAAAGTTGCATAGTACGATGGTTTTGAATTTCTGTACTTTTTCTGAGATAAATATATTAGATCGATCACTAGTTCAAAGTTACTTTTTCTTTTAAATGGTAAGCTTTAGACTTTAGAGATATTTTGAGTGCAAACATGGAAAACTAGTTTTTGCAGGCTTGCCAAAACTCTGACACCATAGACTTCTGCAGTAACAGGTTCTGTTAAATTGGCTCAGTATTGCCTTCTACATAGAAACAAATGCTTAATAAGTGCATCGGTATATAAGTTAGATATGTAAAATCAAATCTAGATAATTGGTTTGGTTTTGAAAATTTGATATTTCATCGGACTATGCAGCTTTAAAGTCGGTCCCTTGATGGGTTGATTTGGAGAGATATATAATATTAGGTTGATCATAATGATTTACTTTCTGACCGACCTTCCGCACGGGAAGTCAGCATCCTTACCAATTGACTACATCACGGTTCCGACTGCGCATGCGTTGAAAACGGCTTTGGGAGCAAAGCAGAGCCGTACGGCCATTGAGTTTGCCAATACGTGCAGTGAAAAACATCAGTTTTATTCAAAGTTAATAGAAATCCAAAACCCCAACCTTATCAATTTAATATAATCTTTCTGTTAAACATGTTTTCTATATGTGTTCCAAGCGGTTTGTCTCTAGGTGGTGTCGTTTTATCAATATTTTACTTTTTCTGTATGGAGATTGCTCACTGCCATTGACAATGCATTGAGTACTCTGGCTATGGCTCTAACACTAGTCTGAGTGCCTAGATCTTTCTAAATTTATATGCACATGACATAAGATGTGCTGATTATATTGATGTAAATGCAATGCTGGATAAAAGATTAATATCTTAATTTATTATATATATTTTTTTAGTTGTTATTCTATGTTTCAAACAAGAGCTGAGATGAGCTGAACCTAGCACATTTCATAGTAGATAAAAGATTCATCCGGTACTTGTAGTACACGGGTGAACGACAATGTAGTGTAAATACAGGCGAAAATAGGTTTAGTATGGAACATGAAGTAGAAACTGTGGCTCCAGTATCAAATGGCTACCCATATAGGCACAGAGTTGGTGAAATGGGAGAGAATGCAAAAAGACAACATGGCGGCCACAGAACGCCCTCGATTTCACTTTTAAATCTTATTAAACTAGATATTATATTATATTTGTCAACTCAAAGGTAGCGGGCTATCAATAAGACATATGTAAAGAATAACTGTTGCTTCTTAGATTGTGAAATTAGGCTCTCATTTCCTTAACCCGCTTTTTCGACCATTTTTATATAGGGTTGGTATTCACCCGTGTACTGCAACTGCGAGTACCGGGTGAATCCTTTATCCAATTTCATAGCTGCACCCAGTGTATTAGCATGTGCCATGTGCTTCTGGGGGGGTTGTTTTGCTCTGATGCGTCCCGCAATGCACCGCGCCGCTGGAACCGTGGTGTAGTCTATTCGGTCATGCCGTCCGGTGATATAGCCCTTGGTCACAGTTTAGGAGGCAGCTTTCCTCACACCCAGTGCCCAAATGGTTGACATATAGTATACTGATATCAAGTATCATGCAATCGTTATCTCCTAGACGCAACAGCACATTGTTGTAAATGGGGTCACACTTCTCCCACCTTCTGACCTTTATTTAAAGCTGCAAAGTCCTATTAAAGCATCACCTTTTCCAAATCAAAACGCTTAGATTTAATTCGAAATAGCCAACTTAGATACTGGTAACCTTATGAAGCATTCATACTTCCGGTCGTCGTTGTTGGGATAAACAAAGCCACGTTTTGCACTGCACGTATGGCCGTGAGCAATCTTCTTACAGAAAAAGTGAAATATCTCTAAAACCATACCACCTAGAAACAAATTGCTTGGTACACATATAGAAAAGATGTTTACCAAGAAGATTATATTAAATTGATAAGGTTAGGGTTCTGGATTTCTATTAATTTTTGAATAAAACTAACGTTTCGCACTGCGCGTACCAGCAAACTCAATGGCCGTGAGCAATCTTCTTACAGAAAAAGTGAAATATCTCTAAAACCACACCACCTAGAAACAAATTGCTTGGTACACATATAGAAAAGATGTTTACCAAGAAGATTATATTAAATTGATAAGGTTCTGGTTCTGGATTTCTATTAATTTTGAATAAAGCTAACTTTTCGCACTGTGCGGACAGGTGTCACCGGCAAACTCAATGCCCGTGAGCAATCTTCTTACAGAAAAAGTGAAATATCTCTAAAACCACACCACCTAGAAACAAATCGCTTGGTAGACATATAGAAAACATGTTTACCAAGAAGATTATATTAAATCGATAAGGTTAGGGTTCTGGATTTCTATTAATTTTTAATACAACTAAATTTTTGTACTGCGCATGGTCATGCACGTGGGTTTTTTATCCAACCACCGCGCGCCCGAGATGTTGAACTTGCTTATAGACTGGATCACCATTCTGACTGCGCATGCGCTGAAAACAGCATTGGCACCAAAGCAAAGGCATACAGCCATTGAGTTTGCCGATACGTGTAGGGCAAAACTTTAATTTTATTCAAAAGTAATAAACAATACATAACAATTTGAATGGATGCATGCAATATAATAATATAATGAATATGTTTAAGACACAACTCTACATAATTAAGCATTTTGAGCTAAGAAACATACAATTTCAGTCACTTTACAAGCTGATGTTTACATCACCATTGATTAGACATAAGTCATTCTTGTTCTAAGTTTTAAAATATCAAATGTGTCAACAAAAACTTGTTTCAAAGAAATATATAACCAATATATGATTAACCCTACTCATTTCTATTTCTACATATGTCATTAACCATAGGAAATAAATTAAACATGAATGAAATAAGTAAAACTGACTTAGTAGTCTGAGTGCCCAGATTTGTCTAAATCTAAATGCACATAGCATAAGATGTGCTGTTTATATTGATGTAAATGCAATGCTGGATAAAAGATTAATATCGTAATTTATTATATATATTTTTTTAGTTAGTGTCCTATGTTTCAAACAAGAGCTGAGATGAGCTGAAACTTGCACATTTCATAACTGCACCCAGTGTATTAGCATGTGCCATGTGCTTCTCGCGGCTTTGTTTTGCTTTGACGCATCCCACAATGTACCGCGCCACTGGGATGACGATGTAGTCTATAGGCTTATAAGTTATATATTGTTATTTTGTTTCTTTTGGGGGGTTTTATATCCTAGCAACATCTAATGTCGAATCAGGACGGACACTGACTTATCGAACTGTGCACTCATGGCGACTATTCAGTGCTTCCCCATTGGGAGACTGGTCCACTGGCAATATGTATCAGTATCTCGCTTAGTCAGATCATCATAATACTGAGCCACCCAGTCCCGAGCGAATGTAGAAAGGCTGAGTGCCAGGCTAGGTAGCTACAAGTATTCAATTTTGTAATTCATTGGCTTGGATGGGTTTATGTTCTAAACCATGCATGACCTCCCGGGAAGCCAGCCATCGCTATTAGTATTACCAATTGATATAGAATATATATATATATATATATATATATATATATATATATATATATAGGCCCTAGATATATGTATATATATGTATATATATATATATATATATATATATATATATATATATATTGATAGTGATAACCACTCTAATGAGGGTAATAATTCCATGAGTGTCAATGGTTAAAGCTGCATAATCCGATGAAAACATAACATTTTCAAAACCAAAACAATTATCTAGATTTGATTCTACATATCTACCTTAGATACTGATGCACTTATTAAACATTTACCAGCACATAGAAGGGACTATTGAGTCAATTAATAGAACATGTTACTGCAGAAGCCTATGGTGTTAGAGTTGTGGCATGCCTCCCAAAATTAATTTAGCATGTTTCCATTTCAAATATCTCGAAAGTTAGCAATTTAAAATAAAAGTTACTTCAAACTAAAGTAAGGTAGATTATAATAAACAACCTAATATGTTTATCTCAGAAAATGAGAGAAACTCTAAACCATCGGACTATGCAACTTTAATAGTTATATAGATCCTCTGTTTCAGCAGGTAATGGGAAAACTGTTCCTGGCATGTACAGTGTTCGTGCCCCGCTACTCGGTCCCCCACATTCCACCCACTCTGAATTTATTTTAAAATAAACAAAGTCGATAGAAACTCAAAAACAGCGGACTATAGCACCTTAGCAGTAATAATCTCCCGGTCACCTATCCTATGAGCTGGAAAGCAAATAGCCACAAACCGTGCGTGGGAAACCGGGTTCAGAGGCACGGGGGGTGGGAGGGGGGGGGGGGCAGTGGGCGCTGACTGTTGGTGGCAGAACCAATTGGTACCTGGGGTCAGCACTCGCCACAGGTGGCGCTCCGATCTCCAGCGGTGCCCCCATTGGAAAGAGCGGGTAAGCAGGTTGACCGGTCTCTCCAGACCATAGACCATGCCAAGCCACATATGGGGTGAGCACGCCCCCGCCCCCCTCCACACATACATACTAACCACCTTACACATACACACAGACACTACACATGCGCACATGCACACATCCACTTATACACTCACATATCCCCACATACAGATGCAACACCATTAACCACACCACATGCATCCACACTCACACACACGGACATATCCACTACACAACCAACCCCCTAACAACAACATACATACACGCACATATTAAATATAGATGCACCACCCCTAACCATCACACATTAGGCACACTCACACACGCACATATGTACCACCCAACCAGCACCCTAACCACAACATACATACACTCACATATTATAATAGATGCACCACCCCTAACCATCACACATAGGCACACTCACACATGCACATATGTACCACCCAACCAGCACCCTAACCACAACATACATACACTCACATATTATATATAGATGCACCACCCCTAACCATCACACATAGGCACACTCACACACGCACACATATGTACCACCCAACCAGCACCCTAACCACAACATACATACACTCACATATTATATATAGATGCACCACCCCTAACCATCACACATAGGCACACTCACACACGCACATATGTACCACCCAACCAGCACCCTAACCACAACATACATACACTCATATATTATATATAGATGCACCACCCCTAACCATCACACATAGGAGCACTCACACATGCACACATGTACCACCCAACCAGCACCCTAACCACAACATACACACACTCACATATTATATATAGATGCACCACCCCTAACCATCACACATAGGCTCACTCACACACGCACATATGTACCACCCAACCAGCACCCTAACCACAACATACATACACTCATATATTATATATAGATGCACCACCCGTAACCATCACACATAGGAGCACTCACACATGCACACATGTACCACCCAACCAGCACCCTCACCACAACATACATACACGCACATGTTATATATAGATGCACCACCCCTAACCATCACACATAGGCACACTCACACACACACATATGTACCACCCAACCAGCACCCTAACCACAACATACTTACACGCACATATTATATATAGATGCACCACCCCTAACCATTACACATAGGCACACTCACACACGCACACATGTACCACCCAACCAGCATCCTAACCACAACATACATACACGCACATATTAATATTATATATAGATGCACCACCCCTAACCATCACACATAGACACACTCACACACGCACATATGTACCACCCAACCAGCACCCTAACCACAACATACATACACTCACATATTATATATAGATGCACCACCCCTAACCATCACACATAGGCACACTCACACACACATATCTCCCACCCAACCAGCACCCTAACCACAACATACATACACTCATATATTATATATAGATGCACCACCCCTAACCATTACACATAGGCACACTCACACTTGCACATATGTACCACCCAACCAGCACCCTAACCACAACATACATACACTCATATATTATATATAGATGCACCACCCCTAACCATCACACATAGGCACACTCACACATGCACACATAGGTACCACCCAACCAGCACCCTAACCACAACATACATACACGCACATATTATATATAGATGCACCCCCCCTAACCATTACACATAGGCACACTCACACACACGCATATGTACCACCCAACCAACACCCTAACCAGCACACAAATAACACAACCACACATACACACATACACAGAGAGACACACAAACATATACACACTCACATATAATATATGATGTACCCACATTTACACACAAACACACACACATACACATATACATGCAGTCCCACCCCACCATAATCACCACACACATACATATAATATATGATATACCCACATGTACACACAACACACACACATACATATATGTGGAGTCCCACCCCACCCTAATCACCACACACATACATATAATATATGATATACCCACATGCACACAAACACACACACATACATGCACATGTCTATATGTGTATGTATATAGGTATGTGTATTTGTGTATATGTGTATATGCATATATATGTATATGTATTTATTTTATGTGTATGAATATGTATGCATATATGTATATGTATGTTGCATATATGTATATATATTATGCATGTGTGTACATATCAATGTTTGCATATATGTATTTACAAATTCATAAAGATGCATAGAGGATCCAAGCAAAGATGTCAAATGCTCTCTGACTGTGAGACCTTCACTGCTGGATTAATATTTAGGGTCGTGGCCGAGCATTCCACAGCATGTACCCACTCTCTCTCCACTTGGTTGGGATAATCACGTCAGCGCCACAGCTACCACAACATCCCCATTTGTGTGATAATGCGGCTCAGTAAGAAATCGGTCAGTTTAGCGCGCAATTATAATTGCATTCAATCACTGCTGTCGGAACATACTTACATAGCAAGACAATGTTACTGTGGGTATATAAGGTATGTGCATACATATACTATAATTATACTGGATATATGCATGTATAATATATATACATATACAGTAAAACCTCTCTAACCGACCACCTCCACAGATCGTCCACTCCCATATATCGATCGTTATATTTGGGTCCCAATAATACCATTGTTAGGATATTCTAACTCCCTAAACCGACCACCTCCCTAGATGGACCACTTAAAGTCGGTGCTGTGGTCGGTCGATTTAGAGAGGGTTTTCTGTATATATATATAATTATATTATTCGTATACAGTATATACATATATATATATATATATTTAACCGTCGGGCCAATCCACCCTCGCTAAAGGCAAGCCTTCGTGTTAATTTATATAATTATTTCCATGTGAATTTCCTGGGCCGGCCGCGGGCCGCCGCTGCCCCTCGTCCCGTCTGCAGGTAGTCCGTGTCCGTCGGTGATCCTCTCGGGCTAAAGTCGGCCAGCCAGAGTATCGTCTAAATACAGAGATTTGCCCCCTCCCGTATTTATCGGCCGAAAGCAATTACTTCGTTATTTCAACTAACTGGCTGGTCTACTCGCCTTACGGTGTATTTAATATGTTTAAATTGATCCAGAACTAAGCAGATGCGCTAGTGTCACTACCACTGTCACTGATAATCAGCCTAAGTTACTGTCTTGTTTTAGCCAAAAGATCTATACGTTAATTCGGTTATATGTCTGTTCTAGTCTCCCCGCAGATGGGCTAAGTAACTGCATAAGGCCTAGTTAGGCTCAAGGCCCTTAATTATATATATAAAGCAATCTAATGTTAAGTTCGACCATAGCGGTTTACTCCATAGAAAACTGGAGGACAGTAAAGAATGCAAGGAACGTTCCAATTTACTTTTCCAAGAGCTCACGGCTTTGTTTATTCTTATCCAAACTAACATTCGATTAAAGCACATAGTGTAGAAACATATTGCAAACCCCTCCCCTAATATTTAATGTCAAACAACTTCAGAATTTCGATAATATAGGCCTAAATCTCGGCTGAAACATCAGAGCGTCATAAAATACGTCTGATCGGTCTGGGTCCGAACGCCCGACCCCCTTTCGTTGCCAGGCGAGTCGCAGTTTGCGTCTCCTAGCAACGCTTTACGGCCGGAAACCCGGTGCCCCGTTAGTGTTTGGCATTCGCGGTCTGCCATGGCGAGTAGCCCGTATTTCCAAATACGGGTTAATCGGCGCACGCCCGTGAATGCCACAAGGCGAGTAGTCTCGCCCACTTCATTAAATTATATATATATATGTATATATCTATATATATATATTAAATATATATATATATATATATAATATATATGCTTTGTAAGGATATTTAATTCACTTGGCAGTTATGATGTGGCGTTTAGTTTTTGTGGAACTGGGCCGAATGCAATGGACGTAAGGGGTCCGTCTCCTGCGTGCGAGGTCGCGCGCGGGCTTAATACTTGGCCGTGTCATACTGCAGACTTGTAAATATCTGTACTTATCACTGCCTGGCGTTTCGTATTACTGTTAGAGGGCAAGGATTGATTGGCTCAGTGTCAGGATAGTGTGTCTGAATGAGGTCATATCACGGTGCTGGTCGCATGGGCCCTACATGGAGGGAGCACTATAAAGCCATTTCAGTGTACAAATTGATACATTTACATGATGTAATGATGACGATAGTGATAATGATAGTGGTGGTGATGATGATGATATCAGACCACCGACACCATGACCCGATATCCCACTGAGTTAAATTATCCTGATATTGAGCTCGCCAGTCCATGCCCTACCCTAGTAATGCCTCCCTCTCCCTCCCTCTTTTCCTATCTCTCCTTCTCTGTTCCCTCTCTCTGCCTCTCTCTTCCCTCTCTCTCCCTCTCTCGGTTCCCTCTCCCCTTCCCTCTCCCCCTCTCTCCCCCCTCTCTGTATTCCTTCTATCTTCTTCTCTCTCCCCTCTCTCTCTGTTCCCTCTCTCTCCTCTCCCCCTTCTCCCCCTCTCCCCCTCTCTCCCCTATCTCTGTTCCCTCTCTCTCCTTATCTGCCCCCCTCCCCCCTCTCTCTACCCCTCTCTCTGTTCCCGCTCTCTCCGTCTCTCCCCTCTCTCTCCATGTGTCCCCTCTTCCCCTCTCCCCTTTTCTCCCCTCTCTCTCCCTCTGTTCTCTGCTCTCTCCCTCTCTCTCCCTCTCCACCCATCTCTTCCCCTCTCTCGCCCTCTCCCCCTTTCTCTCCCTCTCGCTCCCTCTTTGCCCCCTTCTCTATCTCCCTTCTCCAGGTCCTTTCTCTCCTCCCTCTCCCCTCTCCTTTTCTCTCCCTTTGCCTGTCTGTATGTCTGTCTGTCTGTCTGTCTGTCTGTCTCCCTCTCTCTCTCGCTCTCTCTCTCTCTCTCTCTCTCTCTCTCTCTCTCTCTGTGTCGCGGCCCTTCCACAGAGTGCGCGTGTAATAGATTAAGATGTAAATAGTGGGAGTAAGTGTCAGAGGTCCTTTCTTGGTGTAACAGAAGAAGGGATATGTCGCCACCGAGCTCGCCATGTGTTGACGCCGATATCAGGGCTGAAGATATAAATAAAAATGTTGATAAAAACACCCCCCAAAAAACAAAACAACCTAAAAAACTCAGCCTCGGTCTTTGGACTAGAAAAGCTGGATCCGTTGATGAAGGAAGAGGAAAGAACCAAGCTTGTGAATTTAGCGCTGAATCTCGGGACGGACAGAGGCGGGAGTGTTTGTTGTTGCAGAGTCCAATGAAGGCATCAACTTTTCGAAACCAAAACACTTATCTAGATTTGATCCTAGATATCCAACTTTTATATCAGTGCACTTATTAAACGTGTGTTGCTGCATAGAGTGGCATACTTTGTCAATTTAATAGAACCTGTCACAGCTGAAGAATATGGTATCAGCTTTATGACGTGCATGCCAAATTTAATTTTGAATGTCCTAGCTTCAATTATCTCTAAAGTAAACCATTTAAAATAAAAGTTACTTCAATCTCAAGAAAGGTTGATTATAACAATCAATCTATTTTCTATAAATAGCTCGACAATAGGTCTAAAAATAGAAAAATAAATGAAGCTCAAAACCATTGGACTCCATAACTTTGCCGTTGCATAGTTCGATGGTTATGAATTTCTGCACGTTTGTCTTCTGTTATAGATAACTAGATTAGGATTATCGTTATAATGTCCCTTACTTTAGTTTGAAGCAACTCTTATATTAAATTGCAAACTTTGAAGATGTTTGAGGTGAAATCTACTAAATTAATTCTGACATGCATGTCAAAAGTCATGCCCTGTATGCTTTAGCAGTGACACGTTCTATCAACTTGACTTAGCCTTCTCTTCCAGGCAGAAATACATGTGTAATAAGTGCATCATTATGTAAGCTGGATATGTAGAATATAATATAAGTTCTCATTTTTATTTTCGAAAATGGTCTGCTTTCATCTGACTATACAGCTTTAAACTAGTCACAGTCGCACCCCGATAAACCGTGAGTACTTTCTATTCAAACGCTTGGCTTGGTTTTGCAAGTCGCGAAATAACACCCTTTTTCGCTGTTTGCATAGTTTTAATGTGAGAGAAATCTTGCTGGGGCGATAGAAATATTGATGGAACATGCCCCCATCAAGCATCAAATGGCACGGACTTGGGAACCATGTTTGGTGGTGGTGTTTTTTAGTTGCATCGTGGTGCGTCTACTTGTTCTTTTTGTTGTTTTTTTAAACCGTGGAGTCTTGCGGGTGACTCATGATAGTGTCTATCTGGTATCGCCACTTCACACACATTCTGCCAGTGCACCCGGTGGAGTAGAGTTGTGCAGGGACCGTCTTAGAGGTTCCCCTGCGTTCCGTTAGGGTGGAGAGGGCGCCACTGGAGGTGCATGGACGTGTAGGATGAGTGGGACAGGGAGGGAAAGGGACAGGGGGGTCGGAGGTCAGCTCAGCTTAGCTTGAAGTTGCATAGTCCGATGGTTTTGAATTTCTGTAATTTTGTCAAGATACATGTATATTATTATTAGGCGATTAGACCTTGCTCCACTTTGAAGTCACCTTTATTATAAGTGATTAAGTTTGGAGATATTTAAACTAAAAACACGCCAAATTAATTTTGGTATGATTGTCAAAATTCGGACACAATAGGCTAGACAGTACCAGGTTCTATTACATTGACTCAGCTTGCATTGTTATGCAGTAGTACTTGTTAAATAAGTAAGCCAGTGTCTAAATTGGATATGTAGGTTGAAATTTAGATGAGTGTTTTGGCTTAGAATAGTTTATACCTCGTGAATAGTCGAATTCCCCATGTGCTATCAATATCATTGTTATTATTATTATTATTATTGTTATTATTGTTATTATTATTATTATTATTATTATTATTATTATTTTTATATTATTTTAATTTTATTATTATTATTATTATTATTATTATTATTATTATTATTATTATTATCAGAAACGAGCACAGACACACTGTTAAATCAGACACAACCATATGTTCGGCTGGACCTTGAAAACCCCACCGTTTATAATAATCACAATTAATTTTAAATGACTGTCAGCAGTCACAAAAATACACTCACCCTAGCGTGCGTTTTGGATGGAATGCTTCAGCAGTCATTCCTCTGGAAGCGGTTTGCTGCCTGCAGACCGTATTGAATCAAGCTACTCTAGAAACATGCTTGGACACTCACCCCTACAATAATTTTAATAATAATAGTAATATAACAAAATAGTTTCATTAGCATTTAACTAAATAATTCCTTATTATTCTTTCCATTATTTCTCATTATTTTTCATTATTATTATTATTATTATGTTTAACTGATTTGCTTCCTCTGACATTGGTCCTTCGAGACACTGGTCTTCCAGCCATAATGAAAACAGCCGCCACACATTAAATAAAGACCGGACCGGGTGACCCAATCAGTGGAGCACTGGCTTCCCAACCAATGACTTACAAACTTGATACTTGAATGTACTAGCGTTTCGCTCGGCATTAATAAGAATGCGAAAGGACTGGTTAGCTCAAAGTCAAAATAATGCGACCGAGTAGGATATTGGGTGACAATGTCCTAGTCTCCGAATGGGGAAGCATTATAAATTTGCTATGAGTGCACACTATCAGTGCCCGTCCTGCTATTACCTTAGACATTGCTAATGTGTGAGGGGGGGGGGGGGGAGCCAAAGCACTAAGCAAAAGTAAAGCAATATAGGCAGCGCTCCCCTTCCTTGCCCTCCCTTCCTCTCCCCTCCTCTCCCTGTCGCTTCCCTCCCCTCCCCTCCTCTTCTCTTCTCTCCTCTCCTTTCCTCTTCTCTCCTCTCCCCCGCACTCCTCTCCCCTCTCCACCCCTCTCCTCTCCTTTCTTCCCCTCTCCCTCTCCCCTCTCCCCTTTCCCCTCTCCCCTCTCCCCTCCCCTCTCCTCCCCCCGTCTCCCCACGCCACGTCTAACTCTCGCAGTCAACGAGTTAACGCGAGGGTGTGGCTTCGATCAACGGCTCCCGATACGCAGCCATGATGGATTCGCCGCAGTTCACCACCAGGTGGCCGCGTCGTCACGCCTACCCCCGGCAGATGGCGCTAATGAGTGTCACGTGTTCGCCGATGGCGCCCCATGGTGGATGTCCACTCCCTCTACCACAACCAGCGGGCAGCCCCTGGCGGGCAATTTTTAAAATATGCTATATTATCGGGGTCACCATATATAGGTCTCCAGCAGGCCGCTGGCTTCTCTCGGGGTTTTATTTTTGGGCTTTTTGTTTTGTTTATTCTGTGTTGGTTGGGATAAACAATTAAGCGGCCATAGCACCTACACACGCGTCTGTATCTATCGGCACGCTGTGCCGATTCGCCTGGTATTTACAAGCTGTCTGAGAGGCGAGGTGAGGTGTTAATCAACAGACGCGATGGGGCGGGGGTGGGGCGCCGGTTTGGCGCCTGAGGGCGCGTAGGTAGATGGGGCTGGGGGCATTAGCTCTGAACAGAGTCTGGACACCTTATGGGGCAGACACGGTGTGACAGGTGAGTTAGAGGGGGGGGGGGGGGCTACCGTGACAAGGGGGAGTACTAGGGGTGAAAGGGGGAGGGGGAAGGAGAGGGAGAGGGGAAGAAGAGGGTGAGGGGGTAGGGAGAGAAGGGGGAGAGAGGGATGAAAGTACTGAGAGGAAGTAAATAGAATAGACCCCTTTCAATGTTTATAAACATTGTGTATGCGCATATTTATTTTGGCCACATCATTCGTCAGAGTTCAATATACCATACATTGTTGGAAGGGAAGGTGAATGGCAGCAGAGGGAGAGGGAGACCAAGAACATCATGGTTTATAAATATTTCAAAGTGGACAGGCTTGAATTATTCACAATCTATCAGAACAGCACACCATCGGGACAAGTGGAGAACCATTGCATCCAACGCTCGACTAGAGGATGGAACTATTGATTGATTGATGCGCATGCATCTTGGCTGCAGAACGAATGCACACTGCCATTGAGTTTGCCGATACGCGCAGTGCAAAACGTCTATTTTATTCAAAATTAATAGAAATGCAGAAGCCTAACCATATAAATTTAATATAATCTGTTCGTTGGATATGTTTTCTATATGTGTTCCAAGCAGTTTGTTTCTACGTGGTGTGGTTTTAGAAATATTAAAGTTTTTCTGTATGAAGATTGCTCATGACCATTGACAATGCATTGAGTTTGCCGATACGTGCAGTTCAATATGTCAATTTGATTCAAAATTAATAGAAATGCAGAAGCCTAACCATATAAATTTAATATAATCTGCTCGTTTAATATATTTTCTATATGTGTTCAAAGCAGTTTATTTCTAAGTGCTGTGGTTTTAGAGATATTTCACCTTTTCTCTATGAAGATTGCTCATAGCCATTGAGTTTGCAGTATGACAGCGTGTCATCCTGCAGCCAAGCAGCGTGCGCACTGACCTAAATACCTATGATGACGTCATATGAAATAGGTCTATAGGTAAGGTAGAAAGAAGTGGGTACGGTAATAAAGGAGGGAAAGAGGGAGAGGGGAGAGAGGGAGAAGGCTACAGAGAGACAGAGGGAGAAGTGGGGTAGGGGAAGTGGGATACGGTGAAGAAGGTGGGGCAGGGGTGTGGCAGAGGGAGACGGGCAGAGGGAGAGGGGGAGTGAGTGTGGACAATTGTGAAGAAGAAAATGAAGAAAAAGAAGAAGAATAGGGGGTAGTGGTGTGGAAGAGGGGCAGGCGGGGGGGGGGGGAAATGATGGAGATAAGGAGTAGGGGGAAGAGGAGGGGTAAGGGAGAGGGAAGGAGGGGGGCTACTGGACTGATGGATGAGGGAGAGGGAGTGGACTAGTGTGGAGAATGAGGGACATAGATGAGGGAGAGGCAGGAGGCTAGTTGCGACGAAGTAAAGGGAAGGTGTAGGACTAGGAAAGGGAAGGTGTAGGACTAGGAGAGCGTGAGGAAGCTACTGGTCTGCGCGGGCAGCAGGGGTGGACGAGGGGCGGGACGGGGTGCACTGCGGGAGGGCCGGCTGAGGAGGCATTGCGGAAGGCATTAGGGGAGAGGGCAGATATATGGTCAGTTCGCAGTGTCCGAGACAATTAGAGGGGCCGAGTGGAAGGGGCGGTGTGCGTGCGTGTGTGTGTCGAGGAGGGTATGGATTGTGTGGATAATCATATAATTGTCACATATCAGGTTTGTCACTGCCTCTGAAAAGCAGTAGGGTGGTTTTGTTAAAAACCGTGGATATATATATATATATATATATGTATATATATATATATATACATATATCTATCTATATATATATATATATATATATATATATATATATATGTATATATGTATAATATTTGTGTATGTGTGGATGTGTTGTGTGGTGGTAGTCAGAAGGAATAAAAGGTTTCCGACGGTGTCGAGCGACTGTCAGTTTCCTGACCACCAAACTACCGAAGCCCGCCACTCATCTCACCCCGCCGCTCACACATACACACACACTACAGACATACCCACTTACCCCACCCACACACACACATCCACAAACACGCTCACCCGTACACATACACCCCACCTACTGACACCCCCTTCATCACCCACTCACACATACACTCACACTACAGGCGTACACACTGACCCACACACATACACACATACACTCACACTACAGACGTACACACTTACTCCACACACATACACACTAACCCACATACATACATACACACATACACTCACACTACATACGTACACACTTACCCCACACACATACACACTCACCCACACACATACACACACATACACTCACACTACAGACGTATGCACTTATCCCACACACATACACACTCACCCACACTCATACATACACACATACACTCACACTACATACTTACACACTTACCCCACAGACATACACTCTCACCCACACATATACACACATACACTCACACTACAGATGTATGCACTTACCCCACACACATACACACTCACCCACACCTATACTCACACACTCACCCCACCCCGCTTACTGACAACCCCCTGATCACCCACTCACACATACACTCACACTACAGACGTATGCACTTACCCCCCCCCCCCCACACACACACACAAATACACACTCACCCACACACATAGACACTCATGTAGCAGTCACACTACGACGACAAGCAGCGGCGACAGCCCTGCGACACCCACTCCCGGTCTGTCGTCGATTATCGCCGATCGCCTGTGTGTGTGTGTCTGTGTGTGTGTGTCTGTGTGTGTGTGTGTCTGTGTCTCTGTGTGTCTGTGTCTATGTGTGTCTATGTGTGTCTATGTGTGTGTCTGTGTGTGTCTATGTGTGTGTGTCTGTGTCATTAAGTGGGAGTTTACCTATACAGTAAGTCATTCTGTGGGAGTTTACCTTTACTGTAAGTCATTATGTGGGAGTTTACCTATACTGTAAGTCATTATGTGGGAGTTTACCTTTACTGTAAGTCATTATGTGGGAGTTAACCTTTACTGTAAGTCATTAGGTGGGAGTTTACCTATACAGTAAGTCATTATGTGGGAGTTTACCTATACAGTAAGTAATTATGTGGGAGTTTACCTATACTGTAAGTCATTCTGTGGGAGTTTACCTATACTGTAAGTCATTATGTGGGAGTTTACCTTTACTGTAAGTCATTATGTGGGAGTTAACCTTTACTGTAAGTCATTATGTGGGGGTTTACCTATACTGTAAGTCATTATGTGGGAGTTTACCTATACTGTAAGTCATTATGTGGGGGTTTACCTATACTGTAAGTCATTATGTGGGAGTTAACCTTTACTGTAAGTCATGTATGTGTCTAGGTGTGTGTCTGTGTCTATGTGTGTCTATGTGTGTCTATGTGTGTCTTTGTGTCTCTGTTGCTGTCTGTGTCTGTGTGTCACACACAGAGACACACACACAGACACTGTCGTCCCGCTGTCGTCCCGTTTGTCGTCCGGATGTCGTCCGGAAGTCGTCCGATTGTCGTCCAACTTAGCCCGAATTTGCATATGCCGTCGGGATTTCACAAAATCCCAGCCGCCGGGCTGTCGTCCCTCCCTTGTCGTCGTAGTGTGACTGCTACATAACCCACTCACTTACCCCCCACATATACACACTCACTCACCCACACACACACATACACACATACTCACTCACCCCAACACAAATACACACTCATCGCACACATATACACTGATCCC
>CM059188.1:55561838-55583521 GCA_030323885.1 Branchipolynoe longqiensis | reverse complement strand
CCCACTACAGTCACCGCCCCCCAGTCCCTATTGAAATGTAACGACATCGTCTGTTTACCACCAGCCACGCTCACCTCAATCCCATGAGTAAACAACTCAACTCACCACCACCAAGCCGGTCCCTAACTACACGATTGATTGTTTGATTGGGGTTTGCCGTCCTAAGCAACATCTGTGATCATAGCAATGGGATCAATAGTAACCTGTTCTATTAAATTGAATTGGTATTCACTTCTAATTCTATGCAGCAATAAATGCTTGATAAGCGCATCAGTATCTACCCCCCCCCCCCCGACAACACAGCTACAACAACAACGACGCACATCGAGGTAAGCAACGAAAACGACGACATCTAATAACTAAACAAAAAAGAAGGAGGTGGGGGGGGGGGGGGGGGAGATGATGTACAATATCAAGAACAACGAAATTGGAATAAAACTAGCCAGACAAACTGTTGAAGAGACAATCCAGCTATACATCGGACAGAAGTGAGTGCAAAGAATGTGTCAATGAAATGAGACCGCGGCACACCACTTTTTCCCACCCACCCTCCTTTTATGTTAAAGTTGCACATTCCCATAGTTTTGAGCTTTCTACCAATCTCTCTATATATGAAAATATAAGGTTGATCATTATAATCTACTTTATTTCAGGTTGAAGTAACTTTTATTTTAAATAGGTAATCATGTCATGTCCAGAGAACACATACATTTATTGAAAACATGCCAAATTAATTTTGGAATCTGCAAACCAAAATTCTGGACATGATGTTTCTGTAGTGACAGGTTCTATTAAATTAACTTATATTCCCTTCAGTGCAACAATTAATGCTTAATAATTGCACCCGTATTTAAATTACATGTGGAATCAAATTGACATGTTTCAGTGCTGAAATTTGATGACTTCATCAGATTATGAAACTTTTACTGTTTTAGTAGGTTCCTTTAAAAAAAAAAAAAAGACGATAGCATGGAATGCCAAGTTTTCATAGCATTTATCCAATTATTCATGCATGCTGCAGTAGCTGTGTTCTATGATAAAAACACAATGTGGAAAATCATTAATTGGACTCCGTGTTGTGTGTTCTATAGATCGGAAAGACCCCCCCCCCCCCCACCACCACCACCACCACCACCACCACAACTACCCTCCACCACACGCACGCCTCAGTTAGAGTCTATGCCGCTTTAAAGCTGCATAGTTTGATGTAAGTCTACATTTTTTTCTAAACAAAAATACTTACCTAGATTTGATCCTATATATCCTAACTATATACTGGTGCACTCCCAACCAGACGGGATGGTCGAATGAGTTAGAGCGTCCGGCTCCCGTGTTGATAGACCGTAGGATCGTGGGTTCGAACCCTGGTCGAGTCAAACCAATGCCTTTAAAATTGAAACTTGTCGCTTCCTAGCCAGGCACTTGGCATTATTAGGATAGGGCAAGGACTGGTTGGCTCAGAGTCAGGATAATGTGACTGAGTGTGATATCAGGTCATGGTGCTGGCGGCTTGGTCTCCCAGAGGGGCAGCATTATATAGTCGCCATGAGTGCGCACTGTTACAAGTCGGTACCCTCCCTGATATGACCTTAGATGTTGCTTGGACGTAAAACAACAACAAACAAACAAAAGGTGCACCCCGTGCACATATTTTTCCAGTCTGGTGTTCCTCTGCTATGCTGCGAAATGGGTAAACAAAGATTGTCCATCTTAGATACGGTTGCATTTATGGTAGTTTGGTGCCTCTCCGCTATGCCAAAGGTTGCGTCCAGCATTTCGGTGTGCACACCAATATTGACATCCCATAATTTCACTTTAAAATATCTATAAAATTAACCCCTTTGAAATAAAAGTTAACAACTAATTAAATAGATCAACTTCATATATTTATCTAAGGAAAAATAGTGAAACTGAAAATCATTGGATTATGCAACTGTTATTTTTGCTAAGTTAAACACCCGCCCCCCCAACACCGCCCCCCCCCCCCTCACATACACGCACATCGGACATGAAGAACCACAGAGGGATGTTGGAGATGGAAGCTTTCAGCTTGGTTTATTGCGGTTTTATGTCCTGGCAACATATAAGGTCAGATCAGGATGGGTATTGACTTGCGACAGTGCACACTCATAATCACCTTATAGTGCTGTCCCACTGGAATAGTACCCCACCGCAAGCACCATGACCTAATAATAATATCCCACTCGGTCACATTACTATCCCACCACTGAGCCAACTAGTCCTTTTACCTTATCTTACTTAGTGATGCTGAGCGCCAGGCGAAAGTTGGTGACAGTCAGCAATTATTGTTAAATCTTTGTACCAACTTGGCTGAATCCAGACAATAACTGTCAATATGATCTAACACTAAGCACCCCATCGTGCCACTGACATCCGTAAGCACCAACATCAATTATAAAGTAGCCAATGTACATCTCCTGTCATCACCCATCACATTCTCAAAATAAAATAAGTTCATTTTATTTAATGATGCCTCTCGAGCACATTAAGTTTTATCATTGGCTATTGGAGATCAAACAAATGGTCATTCTGACATATATCTTTGGAGGAAACCTGCTGCCGCCATATAGGCTACACATTCCGATAAACAGTAAGGGGTCTTTTATATGCACTTTCCAACAGACAGGACAGCACTTTGATGAACCAGTTGTGGACCACTGGTTTGAATGGAAAATAGCCCAAACTGCAAATGTGTCCACTGAGCAGGATCGATCGGATGACCCACACCTTCACAGGTAGACCACCTTACCTCCTGAGCTACGTGCCGCTCCTCTATCACATTCCCATTCCTCAGATTAGTCATCATTAAAATGACTTGTGTAAATAACTAACATTGTTTATGATCGGAACACCGGTGTCTCTGAAGAATAAACACTATTCACCCCACCCACCCCCACCCAAACAACAAAATTGATCGTACGACCTCCCGCATGAGATGTAAGTGCTGTACCTACTCGGCCATGGCGGCCCGACTTCTGCTCCAGTTCCAGCGCTCTCAGTGACTGACCATGCCTGACTCTAACCGGCCCGAGAGTCCGACAAGACTGTCGGCTGGTACACCAGCGTCTCGGGGATAATAAATGCATTTTCTAATTATGAAATAATCTTTTTTTAGGTAAACATTTTTATTCATCTGATTACAAGCTTTCTTCAGCGCCGAGGCACTGGTCCTCCGGCCATGCTTAACTTGAGTCATGCACACTATTTAATTACTAGAACAGTTTTAGGCTAATAACATACTAATAATGCATGATTGAGGAGGGGTGTTTCTTGTTATGGCGATTGCTATTCCTCCTTAGAAACTCTTCCAAACAAAGAATTAGGTAGATATTCACGTAGATATTAAATGCGCATAAAGGAATTTTTGTGTGGGTTCACTTCAAATATCTCTAAATTTACTTGTTCATAATAAAAGTTATTTCCAACTAAGGTAATAACTTTTATATTTATATCAATCAACTTAATATATTTATATATTTATCAATCAACTTAATATATTTATCCACAAAAAAAAAAACACGGCGGAAAGCTAAAAGCATCGGATTGTGCAACTTTGATGTATGAATCAATGGCATTATAAACAACGATAGACACAGGGTGGGGTGGGGGTGGGGTACACATGGACAGGATGAATAAGAAATAGAGTGTGGGAACAAAAACACCCTCACTAATGGATCGAGGACTACTCCGTGACTAAGGTCAAGGTCAAGGTCAGAGTTAATCCAGCTGACATGCCGTGCAGACGTCATCATGGAAGGTTAATGGCTTTTCCGAGTGGCGTAGAAAATGCAAAGAGCAGTATTGAGCAGACTTGTCTTATCGTAACTGTAGACAGAAGCCGTGTAACTGGGTCACGTGGCCAACCTACGGAAGACAGCTTTTTTGCGGCCCTTGCCGACAAGTGCGATTTGTGAGGATAGCTTGAAACGTTGTTCATGATCTGGATATATGTGTGATGTATAAGCATTATACGATTATAATTAATCGGAAGCTTTCACTCCTTATTATATTCTAAGTGATCTACTGTACTGATCTGTTATTACTTGTTCATCGACTCTTCAACTGGGCCGATTGTGTCACCCCTCTGCCTGCAAACACTGTAACTTGTCTGCCGGCGCTAAGTCACTCTGCTCGTAATTTTTTTATTTAGGTTTGAGGCAGTTTATTAGCCGGAGATTATATATATCTTCAACCCACTTCCATTCTTGTTCCTTTATTCTATGTAGAAGTGGATATGTAATATTTTCATGTAGCTCGTCAGATAACTTACATGCATATGCCTATGTGTATAAACAAAGTGGAGATGTCATTATGTTATGTAGCTCATCAGATAATTTACATCCATATGCCTACATGTATAAACAAAGTGGAGATGACATTTTGTTATGTAGCTCATCAGATAATTTACATGCATATGCCTACATGTATAAACAAAGTGGAGATGGCAGTATGTTACGTAGCTCATCAGATAATTTACATCCATATGCCTATGTGTATAAACAAAGTGGAGATGTCATTATGTTACGTAGCTCATCAGATAACTTACATGCATATGCCTACGTGTATAAACAAAGTGGAGATGTCATTTTGTTACGTAGCTCATCAGATAACTTACATGCATGCATGTATAAACTAACTTACATGCATAGATGCATAAATAATGCGAAGATGTAATTTTGTTGTATATTTCAACAGATAATGTACATGCATACATGTATTTATAAATAAAGTGGAAATGCCATTATATCATGTAGCTCATCAGATAATATACATGCATATGTCCATAAATAAGGTAGAGATGTCATTTTGACATATATTTCATCAGATAATATACATGTGTAAATAAGGTGATGTTATCTCCCCATGTATCTAGCGCCAATTGAGCGCTTGTGAGATCCGGATCGAACTCATAAATCCGACAATCTCATAAATCCGACATTGGATGCTGGGAACAGTGTAATCTGGATTAACGAGGGCTTACTGCATAATCTAATGCACTGAATAGCAGAGGGTGGTATATTATATTATATAGCCCGATATGGGTTCTGGGGCATCAGTACTGACTGGATACAAAATACCCACTTCCTATGTGCCAAGTTAAACCAAAAACTTACAAACTTGATACTTGTCCGAAGTTATCGCTACAGCTGTAGGAGTGTCTTTGTAAATGGGAAACATTGTGGCTAGTGCAATACTCAAACCCATAGTGCTGCCATTCCGGAGGTAGCGTCTAACTATTATAAACTATCTAGGCTCCCTGATGCAGTCCCGTGCATGTGGCATTTAATCCGAGAAGGTGAGTGAACCCATTACACTCGTCCCCTCGGAATTGTAAGTCCCATACTTAGAATTACAAATATCCAGGTAGCATATTTAAGGCCCGGTCACATACAGTGGACGTAGTTGAACGTAGATAGAATAATGTGGGTGAAACATGCTGTCACTACGTTCAAATACATTAAGGTACTGCAGGTTTTGTTTGATGACCCACCTAATGGTACAGATAAATACGTTACAGTACAGATCCCGGTATGTCCAACCACATTCAACTAGTTCAACTATGTTACCCTCCACTATGTTCAACTATGTTCAACTTTGTCCACTAACGGCTATGTGACCATGTCAGAATGGCCAAGGTTTTATGTGGGTCGAAGTATGCTAGGGTACAATAGAGTATGCTAGAGTACATTATCATCATGGAGGCTATGTCTGCCTCAAACGTACCTCTCTTTTGAACATGTCCAAAGCTTAAATCAGAACTCACGGCCCACACACATTCTTATCACATTCTCATCACAGAGAAGTATGGATGCTGGTAGGTTGCACTACATTCAACTACGTTCAACTACGTTTAACTACGTTAGCCTCTACTAGGTTCAACTACGTCCACTAACGTGTATGTGACCAGGCCTTTACAGTATGTACACAGGGATTGTTAAGTACTGCATAGCATTTAGCTTCGACAGTAGCCTGGTCACAACCCCAATGTCATGTCAACATTAGAAACAAATGAATGGCAAGAACCCTACCAAGTTTGGTCGTCAGGAGGCACGTGGTTACAGGTGCACAGTATGTTTAAAGTGTCAGGCCTACAACGAAGCACAGAGCCGGCCTGGGCCACCAACCCCAACTTCCGGTGTGTAAGCTGCAGCTGTGACCCAACATGCCGGCTCCGAGCAGCTTCAGGCTTTCCCGGGGGACCAGTGAAACTTGGAATACGCATTGGTTGTTGGAGTTTTACGTCATGGCAACATATATGGTCATATCAGGATGGGCACCGGCTTGTGATAGTGTGCACTCATGGTGACTTTATAGTGCTGTCACACTGGGAGACTAGACCACCAGGGGGCGTATGTATGGGCTGGTGCTACGTGTAGCCGGTGCAACACGCTAGCTCTGGGGTAGCTATCCGCGGCTAGGAGGAGGTTGGTGAATTTGGTCAAGCCGTATGCACCGATGTCCAAACCAGTGTGGATAGCTAACCGTGTAGTAATTTATAGATTTGGGAAATCCCTCTGAGCCTGTCGCTTCGATTATTGGTTTAATTTGACCATAATTCAGCTGCGGCATTAATATCGGTTCGATTTCTGGTTTAATTTTATCAAATTTAATTGTTTCTGAACCGCTATTTGCCAATATCGCCGCCGATTCAGTGGCGGCGGCGATTTGTTTTGTTTATATTCGACACTGGTGGCGGTGGTGGCGGCGATTTGTTGTCATTCGACAATATTAATATCGCCGCCGATGTAGCTGCGGCGTTAATATCGGTTCCATTTAGGGTTAATTTAATGAAAGTTCACTTATTGCATATGTAATTCTGTCGAATATGATAGCATTGAATAGATTGACACCCACACACGCACACTAACCGGCGCGGATAGCAGTTAAACTTGACTTGAAAGCAGGGTAGCTTAGCCTAGGCTATGGTCGGCGGCTAGCGCTGGCACTGGCTCATGCATGCTGATTTTCCACCGATAGCTGTGTGTGCCCCCATAGCCGCGGTCAGGGCCCTAGCACCAGCCCATGCATAAGGCCCCAGCACTATAACCTGATATCCCACTCAGTCACATTATCACGACACGGAGCACACCAGTCACTGCTCTATCCTAGTAATGCTGAGCGCCAGGCTAGGAAGCGACAAATATCAATTTTGTAAGTCATTGGTTTGACTCGACCCGGAATCGAACTCCCGATCTCCCGCATGGGAGGCCGCCTGCGATCTACCGATTCGGCCACCGCGGAGTACTCGTGGACTGTTTGATTAGATGGTGATCAACACTCGGCGTGGTGAGGGACACACATAACTTGGGCGCCACTAACAAGGTTATTTACTCACGCAGTGGGCGCAGTAAATTACTAATATTAGATAAACGTCGGTAACTTATCCAGTTCTTGTGCGGACCGCTTTTCTAGATCAGGGCCGCGTTCAATTGTGCGCCTCGGAGGCGCCTCGGAGAAATCCGGACGTTGTGCTAGTCAGAACGGCATATATACTAGCTGTCGGGTGCCTCGAAAATGGCGGACTCCATAGCGTGCAGCCATTTGCAATTGAAAAGTACAGCTCTGATTAGTAGAAACATGCAGCCATTTTGGAGGCGTTTTTGCCTCCTACCTGAAAAGTGTTAGGTCTCAGAGTGAACTCGGAAGCGCACATTGAATGCAAGTTGGCCAAAAAGACATTACGGGTCCGTCTCAGAGTCGACTCTAAAGGCCCGGTCACATACACGTTAGTGAACGTAGTTGAATGTAGTGGAGGCTAACCGAGTTGAAAGTGTTTGAACGTATTTGAATGTAGTTGGAACGTACCAGCATCTGTACTTCTCCATGATGAGAACGTGATAAGAACGTGTGTGGGCCGTGAGTTCTGATTTAAGCTTTGGACATGTTGAAAAGAGAGGTACGTTTGAGGCAGAAGTAGCCTCTGTGATGATAACATGCTCTAGTGTACTCTAGCATACTCTAGCATACTTCTTAATGTACTCTAGCATACTCTAGCATACTTTAGCATACCCTAGCATACTTTGACCCACACAAAACCTTGGCCGTTCTGCCATGGTCAGATATCCGTTAGTGGACAAAGTTGAACGTAGTTGAACTTAGTGGAGGGTAACATAGTTCAACGTAGTTCAACGTAGTTGGATGTACCGGGATCCATACAGTAACATACCGGGATCCATACCATAACGTATTTATCCATACTATTACGTGAGTGATCAAACAAAACCTGCCCTGCCATACCTGGCGTGTTTACACAATACAGTTATTCCAAGTTCCACTGGTCCCTCAGGAAGGACAGAAGATGCGACCCAGTGTGTTTACACAATACAGTTATTCCAAGTTCCACTGGTCCCTCAGGAAGGACAGAAGATGCGACCCAGTGTGTTTACACAATACAGTTAATCCAAGTTCCACTGGTCCCTCAGGAAGGACTGAAGCTGCGACCCAGCGTGTTTACACAACACAATTATTCCAAGTTCCACTGGTCCCTCAGGAAGGACTGAAGATACACAGTCCTCTGGAATCATACGTCTCAGACTAAAGCGGCTGTCACACATCACCGGATTGAGCAACGGACAGAATTGTCTATTCCGGTGGTGTTCAGGCATGATAAGTATCAAAATGTATTAAAATGTGTCAAAATGTTGCGATATCGGGTCAAAGGCCGCTGGACGAACGGACATGAAACGGACATGAATCAGACATAAAACAGACATGAAAGGATAGCCAACGGACGAAACAAACTCAAACTGGACAATAATTGTAGACGTCAATCCGGTGGCATCCATTCCAAGTTTTGTGCATGTTCAAAACTTGTATAGACACAAACTGGACTATCAACGGACTTTGTTCGGTTTCTTTCCGTTTCCTCCAATCCCATGATGCGTGATAGCCACTTTATGATTACAAATAGGCAGGTAGCGCACTCAATTACATACACGGGGCAGGTTCAACAGCATGCCGTGCTCAGTATGTACAGAACACTCGTCATCGAGACAGCATTGTGGGGATGCTTCAAACAAATGGAATACTACTAAATTACTAGGCCTACTACATTGGTACTTGAACCCACATTTCTGTCATTCTGGAACGAGAACCCTACCATTACTCTATCTAGGTTCTCTGATGCAATACGCCTACACAGACACACCTGTGTAAGTGGCATTTCACCTGGGGAGGTTAGTGCATCTCATTGCATTAGCACAACAATGCAATAGTATACAAGTGATGCGGGACATTGACGTAGCAATACGTCACATTAGTGACGTCAGAGCGTCAGGCGTGTCGCCTATATAACACACCGCCAGCACACGATCTCACAACCGCGTTGTACTAATAAATCATCGGTTTCAACAGAAATAAATGTCCAATAAGAGCAACGCGGTGCTTGATTTGTCAAAATCAATGTTCACTAAATGTATTTTACAGCAGATATAGTGTTTGCAACAGCTCACAATATTGGTTTGTGGCCGCTGTACCTTAAATGGAAACATCCGGTTAAATAATCAGGTGTGTTTTTCTTGTCTTTATAGTGAATGTTATTTATTATAACACTTACACATGCTGCTCTGCGTTTGGCTTCGGCCGAGCTCGATCACTGGACTCACTCATTCAGACAATTAACCACTCGTAGGTAAAGTCTTCTCATTGGGTTATAACATATAGTTTTGTTTGTTTGTTATTTTGTGTGGGTGTGGTTGGAATTTCACATATAACCGTTTCATTAGCAGGAAACAATATTTGTTTAATTGTTCGGAGAATAGTTGCTTGCGGGCTCACACATCAGCAGACCAGACCCATATAGATGCAGCCCCTCATACAGGACACTGAAAGCACTAAATCACCGGGCCAGATTGATCTTGCCCAACTGTGCCCACACGTCCTTCCATTATCGCCCACTTTATTTCTATTCTGCCGGACAATAGTCATCTGAATACATACACTCAGCACCCAGTCCCAGCCACACAAACACCGCACACACACACATATATATAATATATATATTATATTATATCAGATATGTATACCACATATGCATATATCACATGTATATCATAAGTGCATACTCATATCACATATATATATCGCATATCTATTAGATATATATCATATATGTATATCGGATAATCACATGTGCATATCATTATCACACATATCATTTATATATGGCATATATGTACATCACAGCCCCAATAGCCGATGTCTACCCCTTTCTGTTGGGGGGTCGTTAAACAAAATATGTACATCACACATATATATCATATATCGAGTATATAGATATCACATATATATTATATGTATATCACAAATTTATATCACATATATATTGCATATACATAACATATATAGAATATATATCACATGGTTCATACATAACACATATATTTAATAAAAGAGCGCATATATCATAAATGTCAACATGTACATCACATGTATTGCATATATTGTGATATATACTGCATTATTGGAATATAAATAGAGGACATTTCACATTTTAGTTATTACCATCATGGCTACTTCTTTGCCGTATCTGTATTTGTGACGGAGAAGCTAATTATTTGTTTATATTAGTTTGTTTGGGCTTTGTATCCTGGCAACATCAAAGGTCATGTCAGGATGGACACTGTGACGTATACCGATATATCATCATCATCATCATCATGCTGTCGGTTGGGATGCGACAAAGACTGCTATCATTACTTGACTGCCACTCTCCATTTAGCTCTCTGCTGTGAGAGTTTTGTCCATGAGTTTCATGAAAGCTGCCTGCAAAAGTGTTGAAGTGCTGCTGGCTTTTGCAAGTTACCAGCGGCACTCTCTCGGGGAGCAAATAGAGGTTTCACACCGGCAAGAACTTCGATCCCACTCAACATTTCGTAGAATGAGGAATAATAAAATCTATCTGACTCTAAACCCCCCCCCCCATTCCCCCACCATATATGTTCAGCTCCAACTTTTGCTCCCACAATTAATTTTAGAATTGTATATAGCTGAACCCTATGGCGAGGCTCCTGATCAGTGTCTTCGTATTTGCTAGATTCGTAAGAATCTAAGTAATACGTCAACTTACAGGTAAGTCTAGTTTAACTGTAATATTCTTACTTCATCTATGGAATACCAGAAGCCACTTCCAGGGGAGAGATTTCGTAGCTTGATTTTATTATTCCGAATCTTTCTCTATTTTTCTTTTTTTTTCATTTTCCTTCTTTAACCATTACTTCGAGTTCATTTATATTCTTATTCTTTAATGATTAACACAAGTCTCAACAAAGTTCAAGTCTGAAGAGTTTTCCCCATTCGCCAAACATTATTTCAGATGGAAAATCATCAACACAAGTTTCCAATTTACAAACAATTGTAATTCAAATTTTCCCCAGGGTTGTTCCAATATCGCTATGTACCTGGCCTGGATCATTTATGGTTTTATTATAATAAACCGCGAAAGATCTTGGATCCTTCCAGGATGTATTTCTTATAATAGCATTCAGACTAGCCCCCATGGCTCCTGCTGCAGGTGCCGCAGCACCTCGGGTGCTATGCGCTTTATATTTATCTGTAGCTATGCCTTCTAAATTCAACGCATCCAACGGGCCAATGTTGCCTTCGATATCGGCCCATAAGGGCTATATAGGATAATAATAGTTGGCTGTTACCCCTTCTGATAGCACTAGTTCTCTCTAAATATCTAGTAGTAGTAGTCACTATACACAAATTCTTATTCTTCGAGTAAGCAAATAAAGTTACTGAATCAAGTGGCTGACCCAATTGATTATGCTTTAATAGTATTTCCATTTTGAACATTATGCTTACTCTTGAACAAATCCTTCTATCAACTTGTAAGTTTACTAGTGTTTGTCCACTTTGAGGCGATACCAACAACAACAACAATGTTAATTTTAGTGACAACAATTTTATTGACATTTTAGAGTTGGATCCTAGATCTTCCAACCAAATCAGCACCCTATCCATGAACCACATATCGGGATAATCAGGTTGTGGGGGTCTTTGTATATAGCAACTCTTTGTAAAACCACTTTGTAAGGAAATGTTCCCCAATTGACCTCCCTTGAAATCTTGGTAGGATAAAGCCAATATGTGTAGCTGGGAATGGTGTGTGCGCCAGTGGGGAACCAGCGGATACGGTGAGGTGAGACAGAAATAAACCAGTTGATGCACAGACATTATGTCGTCGAGTCATCCTTACATGGTGTCAGATCCAGAACCCGAGACCGACATGGCTCTAACAGGCTTGAAGCCACCCAGCCACCTCAACCTAGATGAAAACTTGGCCGCCAACTGGTATAAATGGTTCAGCAGCTACGAAATTTAGGCAACGTCAGCAGGTGTAGCAGCCAAACCGGAGAAAGTGCAAACATGTGTGTTCTTGCATGTAGCGGGCCCGGAGGCCCAAAAGGTTTACCGCACGATGAAATTCATGCCAACCCAACAGGACAAGCTAGCGCCCTTAGTCGAGGCCTTTCGCGAATATTGTGAATTCAAAACCAACAGGACTGTTTTGTGTTACAAATTCAACTCCTACAATCAAGGAGCTTAAAAAATGGATAACTACATCAGGGAGCTGATAAACCTGATTCCACACTGCGAGTACGGCGAAATGGAGGAATCATTACTCTCTGACCGCTTAGTCTGTGGCGTCAAGTGTGATACGTTAAGGGACCGCCTGCTTCAGACTGCAAATTTAACCTTACAACAATGCGAGGAAATGTGTCGTATGAGCGAGCATACAGCCTCTCAGCTGTCAAAGGACCCGAACAGGGCAGGAGCGGCTGTGGATGCCATTAACAGGCTACAGCAATACCACATGGCAGCACCTGTGACAAGACCCAATCAAGCATGGAGTCGCAGGACCCAACCAGGCGTGTCGAACACCGGACAAGCACCGTGCATTTGGTGCGGATCCATGCATCGAAAGGGACAGTGCCCAGCCAAGGGAAAAACATGTGCAGGCTGTAATAAATTGGGTCATTTTATTCAAGTCTGCAAGAGTACACAGCAACCAAGGACGCCGGGAGATGCAATAGTGGTGGACGAACACAACATGCCAACCCAGCAGACACGCCCCCTCCAGATGAGCCAATGGATGACGACCTATTAGTGGGCGAGTACGATCGAAGAAGTAGTTTCCAAATTGGATGATGCCAGATACTTTTCGGTCCTAACAGTGGCTACTGGCAAGTCGAACTAAATGAGGAAAGCTCAAAATTGTGCAACTTTAACACTCCTTGGTGCAGGTACAGGCACACCAGACTACCGTTCGGCATCAGTACCACGGGTGACATATTCATATATGAGATGAACAAGATCCTCGGTGATCTGAAAGGGGTAAATGTTGTCACCAATGATATTTTGGTTTCAGCAAAACAATCGCCGAACATAACAAACATCTCAAGGCAGTAGTAGAAAGAGCTTGCCAAGTCAATCTAAAGCTCAATCCTGCAAAATCGAAGATTTGTAAGACGGAAGTCACATATGTAGGGCATACAATCACACAAAAGGGACTAAAGCCTAGTAAAGAAAGAGTGCAGGCAATAAACGACATGCCGATTCCAACAAATGTATCCACAGTACAGAGATTCCTAGGGATGGTAGGGTACGTTAGTAAGTTTATACCAAACCTAGCAACAGTAAGCAAACCCTTGCGAATTCTAATTAACTAAACTAAAGCATGGCACTTGGAATCGGAACAACAAAACGCTTTTGATACTTTGAAATCTATGTTAACATCAGCACCTGTATTACGTTTCTACAATGTCAACAAAGAAGTAACTCTGCAGGTAGTCCATCCAACTCAGGCCTTGGCGCAGCTCTGATACAAGAAAGTTGACCAATAGCTTTAGCCTCTAAATCCTTAGATAATACACAAGCCAATTACGCAACAATAGAAAAAGAGCTACTGGCAATATGCTTTGGATGTAAACAATTTCATAACTATATATTTGGTAAAACTGTAAATGTCCAAACAGACCATAAACCACTAGTCTTGATTCTCAACAAACCATTACATGAATTGTCTGCAAGAATGCAGAGCATGCGTATGTGCCTACTCACATATGATCTGAATGTTGCATATATTAAGGGATCTGAAATGTTCATTGCAGATGTGCTGTTCTACATATATACATGCACATACAGAACGCTCACATCATAGTGTGTATTGAAAGGTTAGGTTTAAAAATTGAAGGGACAGTATCATGACCTAGAACAACATTACTAATCATAGCTATTATGATTGAATATATCTAGTTATACTTATAGTTTGCACAACCTGAAACTACCTATACTCTTAGATTTATTTAGGGTCCAATCAAGACCAAAGGCGACTGTGCTCAAGGTGCGACTTTTAGAGCTTTACAGCCTTTAAGAAATCACTTCAGTTGTTACTAGTGTTACAGTGGCATAAACCAGGTTCCACTCAGACAACTTGGTAGGGTCCCTCTATGAAACAACACCGCACTCTTTCAAGCTCACAGGTAATTAATTATTTAAGAGTTTTGAACGAGCAATCAAATGCAATAGAAAGGTATCATAAAGCACTCTCATGAAAGTATCACAAGCCTTCTTTGAATAACAGTGAAACCATTTATCTATATTTGATAGATTATGCGATTCTACCAATCCATTCCAAGCCTATTACCCCAAAATATGTACAGCTTCAACCCGGTGGGGAGAGATTGATCCTCCCATTAAAATTGGACAAATGTTCCCATGCATATTTTTCGCTATTCGATTTTCAATATCGTTGATACTTCTTAAAGGTGAATGTTGCACTAATACATAGAGAAGATTCTAGGCACGAATATATGCTAATATCAGTTGACCCGATCTTTAAAGTGCTTGGTGCATGGATCCCGGGTTACCCATAGGTAACAGTATTGCAATGGCTGGAGCCAGCCCTTAATGGGATTCCCATGAAAGGGATTCAGGTGGGCGACGGGATGAATCCCTCCTCTGCAGAGATCAAATAAAACTGTGTGGATCAAACAACACTATTGTCATTCAGCAGTAACGCCCGGAAAGCATTCACCCACACCTAAAGAGGGGTTGGCAAAACTTTGCAGGAACTATTTTCCATTATATCAAGCTTCATATAGGAGGCTAACACACACTGAATGATGGTGGTGTGGCGTGGTGTGTGTGTGTGGGGGGGGGGGGGGGGTAGGAGGCTAGGAGTTCAGACACCCATGGTGCTTTCCGTGATAGAAGTACATTATGGTGTTGTGGCACGTTTTCTACAATCCGGCCTTACACCGACCGCTATGTTGTTTTTCTTGTCTCCAGTGAAGGCAGAAAACTAAGGATTACCCTCTACGTACTTCGAAGGTGTTTCTATAACTTAGAAGTAGGCACCTGTGCATATATTAGAGTTGCTTAATCCAATGGTTTCGCATGTGGCATAGGTTTTAGATAAACATATTAGATTGATTGTGATAATCCACATTATTTTAGTTTGAAATAACTTTTCCATTAAAGGGTTAACTTTCAAGACGTTTGAATTGAAAATATACTAAGTTATTTTCAATATCCATGCGGGAATGTTTGTCCGTTTGTTTCACTCAACTAGGGTTCTAAATAACACCCAACTTCCCAAACGGGAAACCAGCCAGCGCTTTTAACAATCCCCCCCCCCCCCGCCCATTCGGTCACACATGAGCACCAGACTGCAATAAATGTTGAATGAGTTCGCCAGTATTAAATCTAGCCAAGTGGGGATTTGTTAAGTAAAACTTTCATCGGTGTATGCAGCTTTAAAGTCTACACCAATATGGCGTATACCGTGCTGCCAGCTCTGATTAGACTTTAGCCCCCCCCCCCCTACTCTACCCCCACCCCCACCGCTACCCCCACCCCACACTCCCCGCCCAGTAGCATATGCCAGGCTATTAATACTTCCAGGGAACCGCTTACCTTTAAAATATGCAAATCAGTAGCTGGATGGCCATGTTCGATAGCTGTACTTGTGAATACCTAAAGTAGGCCTGTTTTTACCTGTGTGAAAACAGGCAGTCGCACTATATAACAAGACATGTTAATCAGCTGCAGTCGATAATTGGATACATTGGTCATCCTCACTTTTGTCCTTTCTTTATTGTTTTGTTGCAAATCTTATTTTTATACTCTGAACTTCTTTTTGTTCAGTGCTGAGGCACTAAGTTTCCCGGCACAGGTGCAATCATGGTTATTTACATAACTTATTGAAGAGCGTAATCTATGCTGTATATGGAATACATCATTCAGAATGAGCATTAAAGTTGCATAATGTGTTTGTTTTAATTCCTTTTAAAGTTAAAGCTGCATAATCCGATCGTTTTGAGTTTCTGTCACATTTGTTTTGATAGAAATATATTAGGTTGATTTATCTTACTTTAGATTGAAGTAACTTAAGTTTAAATGGATACCTTTGGAGACATTTGAAATGCAAACAAGCCAAATTAATGTTGGCAGGTGCCCAAAATGTTTTGAATAGTAACCGGTTCAACTAAATTGACGTAGTAATCTCTTCTATTCAGCAACGGATATTGAATAAGTTCACCAATATCTAACTTGGATAGATACGATCAAATCTAGATGTGCTTTGGCTGCGAAAATATATGCTTTCATCGGACTATGCAGCTTTCAATTTACTAGAACAACAAGTATAACCGACTCTACTGTAAGTCCACCAGTATGTAAGTTAAATATGTAGAATCAAATTGTGGCAAGTCTTCAGGTTTTGAAGAAAAAAAGTGCATTCATTCGAGTATGCAACTTTAAGGATGCTGTTGCCTACGGTTTACTGCGCATATTTCTGCGCATGTAATAAAATAGCAGCGGCGCATGCACATCGTTCCACCTTTCGGCTGACTGACGTCAATTTATCGACGTATTCAATCAGCTAACGAAGAGTGGTGTGTCAGATACAATGCATGCGTGTTACCAACCAGGCGAGGTACACTGTTCATGTCGTTAGCCTTTTTTATATAGAATAATAATTTGTAAATCTACAAAATATTTAAAAGTTCTGAGTACAAAGTTGTTTGTGATGTATAATTGCAAGTGAAGATTTAATTGTGGGTGAATGTTTAATTATATGGAAATATGCACAGTTTTGCTATTTTGCTACCTAGCATGCTTACACACATGTGAAATCCACTTACCCCCCCCCCCCCTACCACAGTACCAGTGGCCAACTCAACCGACCATAGACTTTGTTGGTCTGCAAGCCGTATTCAACAAACAACTGCTTAAGTATTTCACTGATAGGCCAGACCTGCTGGCTGAGGTAGATGCAGATATTGGAATAGACTGTCTTCCCTAAACTTATGCTTGTGTATCTCGTGTCCGGTAAGCAATGATTACAGCGGGCAACGTTATAGCTGTGATGAAAGCATCAACAGTTTCGAAAACAAAACACTCACCTAGACTTGATGCAACGTATCCAACTAAAGCCCCAGTCACACTACAGCTTGCGACCACTTTGTGACCACTTTAGACCAAAGAATCCAGTCACCAGTGATGCCCAGACGTAGAAAACCATCGTTTTGGTCACAAGGACGTCACTGGTGACTGTGGGTTCTTTGATCTACGGTGGTCACAAAGTGGTCGCAAGCTGTAGTGTGACTGGGGCTTAAGATACCAGTGCATGCATTGAACATTTATTGGAGCTTAGTGCTCCTATGCTGTGACACTATGAAAAAATAATAGATGAGCAACGCTTATAAGTTATAATATCCAGCATTTTGGTTTGCACATAAAAATTAATCTGGCATGACTTTATTTCAAATATCTGCTAAGTTAAGCCGATAAAAGCTACATCAAACTGAAGTAAAGGTGAATGATAACGAGAAACCTAGTACATTTATCTCAAATAAATATGGCGGAACATCAAAACCATTGGTTTATGAAACTAAGCTGCGTTCCTTACTACAGCACAACCCCGTTAAACCAAGCTCGGTTAAATGAAACGATCGGTTAATCCAAACTTTTTTCGGCAGCCCGGCAAAATACTACCATTTATCATATAAAAAAGTTGGTTAAACCAAAGTCGGTTAATCCAAATTATTGATTAATCCAAACAAAATTGTCGGGCCCCAGGCTACTTCCGTCATGATTAAACCAAACTTTCATGTGGTTATAATGTCATCTGAGACCCCACCAACTTTTTTATATGATAAATGGTAGGTAGTATTTTGCGGGGCCGCCAACAAAAGTTTGGATTAACTGATCATTTGGTTTAACCGAACTTGGTGTAATGGCTGTCCAGCGTTGAAAACAAGCACCCTCATGGGAGCTTATACGTTATGGGAAGAAAAAAACGGGGTTATACTGTATATCCATAAAAACACAATAACCAAGGTGTCCACATACATTGTATATTACATTCATAATGCACCCACGTTTTTGCCAAAGCCAACTCAAAGTCGAAGCCAAAGCTTGGTTAAACCAATAATCGGTTAATCCAAACAAATTTCTAGGGCCCCTTCAAGTTTCGTTTAACGGGGTTATAGTGTACATAGTTGGCTTATGTGACCTAGTTATTGGACATTGATCAGTGGCTTTAAAGTTGCAGTCTAGAGGTTTTGAGTATTTTATCTCAAATATATTATGTTGATCATTATAATCTAACTTGCTTTACGCTGAAGAAAATGTCGTCATAAATGGGTAACTTTGGATATATTTGGAATGAAAAGATTCCAAATAAATTGTGGCATGTACATTGAAATGCTGCACTCCATATGCTCCATAGCAGTGACATAATCTAGTACAGTGTTCTGCATTTCCTTTGATGCTTCAACAAATAGTCAATAATCGCATCAGTATCGAAGTTGGATGTGTAGGACCAAATCTAGGTAAGCGTCTTGGTTTAGAAAATGTTATGTTTTCATCGGACTATGCAGCTTTAAGTTCTCGGATCAATGGTGACCGTCTGGGTTGTGTGGGTTGTGGGATGGGGGGGGGGCACTAAACTTCACTGTCGTTCCTCTGCTATTTTGCTATTTTGCTACCTAGCATGCTTACACACATGTGAAATCCACTTACCCCCCCCCCTCCCCTGGTTACATCGCCACCCCCCCCCCCCCCCTACCCCGTGCCCCTGCCCTGACGCACGCCAATGCAGGGTGTTGACCACAAAGATGGTAAGTAGCCGACCTAGCCCGTCTAGTGAGAAGGTTTGCATGAAGTGCAGTCATTCGATGCCTGATTTGTTGCCCCTCCCCCCTTGACCGAACAGGATAGTCAAATCCGAAAGACTACTGACTGGCTTCCTGTGCGGGAGGTCGTGGGTTCGAACCCAGGCCGAGTCAAACCAATGACTTACTAAATTGATACTTGTCGCAACTTAGCCTGACGCTCGGCATTAATAAGATAGGGCAAGAAGTAGTTTGCTCAATGTTAAGATAATGTGACTGAGTGGGATATCAGGTCAGAGTGCTGATTGAGCGGTCCCCACTGGGACACCACTATAAAGTCGTTATGAGTGTGCACTCTCACAAATCGGTACCCATCCTGATACGACCATAGACGCTTTGAGGACATAACCACCCACCCCCATCCCAACCCCCCACCCCAACCTCCTCCCCCAACCCCACCCCCAACCCCACCCCCAAATAAAAATGACAAACAGCATAGCTAAGTTCGATACTGGTGCACTTATTACACATTTGCTGCTGCGTAGAAGAGACTACTCAGTCAGTTTAATCGGACCTATGAAGCCTATGACGGAATTTTGACAAAGTTGGCACCTTTGCACTTCAAATATCTCCAAGGCTAGCCATTTATAATTAAAATTACGTCAAGCTGATATAAAGTAGATTATAATAACTAAGGTAATGTATTTATGTAACAAGAATGGCAGAAATTCAAAACCAGCAGACCATGCAACTGCAAATCTGCATAATCGAAATTAGATATAAGTGAATTAGTTAACAAAATTTGATTCTTTCATCGGACAATGCAGCTTTAATGAAAATAACCAACTGTCAACTGTAGCGTATGCTAACAAACTTCACCAATGCATGTTTGTTTCTTCTGACAATCGCCCCCTGCCTTGTTGGCTTTACTCATTAAGTGACAGTAACTGTCAACTGTCAGTCAGCAGTGCAGGGTGCACTAACAGGGCTGACGACGGCTGCCAACTGTCGACAAACTCCTCGAGGGCCTGTCGCTTCTAGTTTAAGCAAGACCCTGCAGCTGTTGCTAAGCCTGCCTCACACACACCCCGACCCCGTTGCTCCTCATTTCCCCTCATCTCCACACCTTAAAGTTGCAGAGTCCGATGCTGTTGAGTTTCTGCCATCTTTTGAGACAAATATATCAGTTCTTAGTTTGAAATAACTTTGATTTAAAATGGTTAACTTTATTTGAAATGTAAAACTTGAAGTGTAAACTTGCCAAATTTATTTTTGTTTGCTCTCACCCTCAATAGGCTTCAGTGGTAACAGGTTCTATTAAATTGACATAGGTATGAATTCCCTTCTATGATGCAATATTATATGCTTAATAAGTGTATCACTATCAGTATCTAAGTTGGATATGTAAAATCAAATCTAGATAAATGTACTGGTTTCGAAAATTTGATGTTTTCATCGGACTATGCGGCTTTAATTCAAATGCCGACAGTCGACTGTCAGAAGTCGCTGTCAGGTCGGCCTCTCGGCTTGGTCTTGATCCAGCACTGCCTCACCCCTCCCTTCACCCTCATCCTCGCCGCTAAGCGACCTACCCATGTAAGCCCTGATCACTGGCGACACGCATCCGATGCCTGCACGGTTAGAGAATACGCTTAACTGAGTTGTTCGCCACCAGATGCCCCCACCCCACCCACACCACACCCACACCCCACCCACACCCCACCCACACCCCACCCCCTTCACACAATTACGTTTCCCTCCATCATGCTTTCTCCCCTCTCCCCCCTCCCTCTCTCTATCCCCTCTATTCTCTACTATCCCTCTCTCTCCTCTTCTCCCCCTCTCCTCCTAAACCCCCCTTTTCCTGTCTACTTTCCCCTCTCCCTGTACCCTCCCCCCCTTTCCACCACTCCTTTTCCCTCACCATCCACTCACTCTCCATCCTCTCACTCCTTCTCCATGGCAACCTCGCCCTCCTTCCACACTCTCTCCATTTTCCTCCCTCCCTCCATCTCCCCTATCGGCCCCTTCCCTTTAGCTGCCTCCCTACCTCTCATTCTCATGGCCACCTCCCCTCCCTTGTCGATCCCATCCTCCCCTCACTCCGCTCCCCCCACCTCCTCTCCCCTTTCTCCCCTGCCTTCCCCTCTCCGTTCCCACCTCATCACTCCCCTTGTTTTCTCCCTCCCGCTCCTCATCCCTCCTGTTCCCGCTCGCTCCCCCCCCCCCTCCCCCCTCCCCCTCCCACCACGTCCCACCTCCCTCCATACACAAACCAGTACCAAGCAGGGCGGGTCATGATCGATTTGAACGGTGGGAACGTATTGATCTCATTGGTTGTTGGTGTGTGGTAAGATGATGTGCAGGTGGGGATGGGGGGACTGAGTCAGTCAGTCGATGCTCAAATTAACTACAAGGAAACTCGGCCAGGGGCCACGTGAATCAGTGTGCAGCCCCGTGAAATCGATTCAGGTCACGTGACAAACCGGATCTTAGCGCTCGTCGTGGGTATGGCTCCGGAGTAGGTGTGGGTGT
>CM059188.1:55437151-55561338 GCA_030323885.1 Branchipolynoe longqiensis | reverse complement strand
AAATCTAAGAGCATTGCTTCAGCCTTGGGGTAACACAAATTTGAGTTACCGAAATTGCAGGAATTGCAGGAAAGTAGCATTGTCTCTGTGCAGTGTTTGGTGAAGAAGTAATTCCTCTTCCTGTTTTAGTATTCTTTTTTTCTTTTTCTTGAAGATTTATACTGCCTATTATGGATAAGTCTGAATAGACTTGTTTTCACCATTGGACAGTTTGTCGATAGAAAGCCCGAGCCTACACTTTTACTGAACCAACGGATTTTAAACCTCCCACACCACATAGACATGGTATGAGAGCAACTGGCCTTTGATGACGCTGTAAGTTATCCACAGCGGTAGAAATCCAAATTGGCAGAGCAGGGGGCACGGGGAATCAAACCACCGAGCTTCAGATTAGGAGTCCGACTTAGAAAAAAGTCAGACACTCTAAGCACTCCGGCACAGAGAACACCAATTAAAGTGTATTAAAGTAGTACTAATCTGCATGATAATGTATGCTTTCCAGACAATAGTTGCTGCAGTATACAGCAGTACAAATCAACATGGTAATATATATAATATATAATGGAAACAATGGGGGACATCCGATTTTTTAGTTCAAATTCCTGCCGTTGGCATCACCACTGAACTAGTGGGCCTAAAGCCGGACGGACCGACCATCAACCGGACACGTACCGGACTGTAAATATATTAGGTTGATCATTATATAATCTATCACACCTACACCCCCACCACATCCCTTAACCCCCACCACACACCTACACCCCCCCACCACATCCCTAAACCCCCACCAGACATCTACACCCCACCACATCCCTAAATCCCCACGAGACACCTACACCCCCACCACATCCCTAAACCCCCACCAGACACCTACACCCCCAACACATCCCTAAACCCCCACCACACACCTACACCCCCACCTACATCCACATCTACACCCCACCACATCCTAAACCCCCACACACACCTACACCCCCACCACATCCCTAAACCCCACCCACAACCAGCCCTAACCCGACCACATCCCTAAACCCCCACCACACATCTAACACCCCCCGCCACACCCCTAACCCCCACCACACACCTACAACCACACACACACCCCTAAACCCCCACCACACCCCTAAACCCCCACCACATCCCTAAACCCCCACCACACACCTACACCCCCACCACATCCCTAAACCCCCACCACACACCTACACCCCCACCACACACCTAACCCCCACCACCCACACCCCCAACACCCCACCACATCCCTAAACCCCTACCACACACCTACACCCCACCACATCCCTAAACCTCCACCACACACCTACACCCCACCACACACCTACACCCCACCACATCCCTAAACCCCCACAACACACCTACACCACCACCACATCCCTAAACTCCCACCACACACCTACACCCCCACCACACACACCACACACCACACACCTATACCCCCACCACATCCCTAAACCCCCACCACACCCCTAAACCCCCAAACACATCTACTTAACACCCCACAACACACCTACACCTCCACCAGACCTCTACACCCCCACCACACACCTACACCCCCACCACACCCCTAAACCCTCACCACACACCTACACCCCCACCACACACCTACACCACCACACACCTACACCCCCAACACACCTACACCACCACACACCTACACCCCCACCACATCCCTAAACCCCCACCACACACCTACACCCCCACCACACCCCTAAACCCCCACCACACACCTACACCCCCACCACACACACCACACACCTACACCCCACCACATCCCTAAACCCCCACCACACACCTACACCCCCACCACATCCCTAAACCCCCACCACACACCTACACCCCCACCACATCCCTAAACTCAATGAATCAATGCATTGTCAATGGCCGTGAGCAATCTTCATATAAAAAAAAAGAAATATCTCTAAAAATACACAAGTTAGATACAACCCTTTTGGAACTCATATAGAACATATATTCAACAAACAGATTATATTAAATTTATAAGGTTTGGGTTCTGAATTTCTATTAATTTTGAATAAAATTGACGTTTTGAACTGCGTGTATCGGCAAACTCAATGCATTGTCAATGGCCGTTTACGCCCACTAGTACCGACGCGCCACCAAGTGTCGGAAAAATGAACTACGCCAAATTTCCCCCATTCCCGTCGTATTTTTATACTCGCATCATTCGTTGTACATCACATATACACATGCTTTTCAAACTACAACTGTTATATTGTATTTCCAAAAGTAGTAAGCTGCATAATTATGTATGCTTCCAGACTATAGCTGTTACAGTATATTCTTTCTAGACTATCATTGTAAAACGGTATTAACAACAGTAACCTGCATGATGATGTAGGCTTACCAGACTATACCTGTTACAGTATATTCTTTCTAGACTAGCATTGTAAAACTGTATTAACAACAGTACTAACTTGCATGATGATGTATGTTTACAAGACTATAGCTGTTACAATATATTCTTTCTAGACTAGCATTGTAGCACTGTATTAACAACAGTACTAACCTGCATGATGGTGTAGGCTTTCCAGAATACATCTGCTCTATTACAATAACAACAGTACTAACATGCATGATGATGTATGCTTTCCAGAATACATCTGCTCTATTACAATAACAACAGTACTAACCTGCATGATGATGTATGCTTTCCAGAATACATCTGCTCTATTACAATAACAACAGTACTAACCTGCATGATGATGTATGCTTTCCAGAATACATCTGCTCTATTACAATAACAACAATACTAACATGCATGATGATGTATGCTTTCCAGAATACATCTGCTCTATTACAATAACAACAGTACTAACCTGCATGGTGATGTATGCTTTCCAGAATACATCTGCTCTATTACAATAACAACAGTACTAACCTGCATGATGATGTATGCTTTCCAGAATACATCTGCTATATTACAATAACAACAATACTAACATGCATGATGATGTATGCTTTCCAGAATACATCTGCTCTATTACAATAACAACAGTACTAACCTGCATGATGATGTATGCTTTCCAGAATACATCTGCTCTATTACAATAACAACAGTACTAACCTGCATGGTGATGTATGCTTTCCAGAATACATCTGCTCTATTACAATAACAACAGTACTAACATGCATGATGATGTATGCTTTCCCGAATACATCTGCTCTATTACAATAACAACAGTACTAACCTGCATGATGATGTATGCTTTCCAGAATACATCTGCTCTATTACAATAACAACAGTACTAACCTGCATGGTGATGTATGCTTTCCAGAATACATCTGCTCTATTACAATAACAACAGTACAAACCTGCATGATGATGTATGCTTTCCAGAATACATCTGCTCTATTACAATAACAACAGTACTAACCTGCATGGTGATGTATGCTTTCCAGAATACATCTGCTCTATTACAATAACAACAGTACTAACCTGCATGATGATGTATGCTTTCCAGAATACATCTGCTCTATTACAATAACAACAGTACTAACCTGCATGATGATGTATGCTTTCCAGAATACATCTGCTCTATTACAATAACAACAGTACTAACCTGCATGGTGATGTATGCTTTCCAGAATACATCTGCTCTATTACAATAACAACAGTACTAACCAGCATGATGATGTAGGTTTTCCAGAATACATCTGCTCTATTGCAATAACAACACAACAGTACTAACCTGTATGATGATGTATGCTTTCCAGAATACATCCACTATCTTACAATAACAACAGTACTAATATGCATGATGAAATATGCTTTCCAGACCATTGCTGTTCCACTGACTTAATAGCAATACTAATCTGCATAATAATTGATGCCTTCCTACCTGTGTGTGTCTTTCATTAATTACTACCTGTACATCACTGCCATTGAAAAGCACAGCCCCGCAGCCTGACCTTATTACGCAACAATTAGCCTGGAATGTTAAGCAGGGTGTTCATGAGTCATCCTAGTCATAGGCCAAGCTGCAAGTTCTTCTTTATTTTGTTTATCATACATTTTATTTTCGTTCGAGCTTTATTCTGTTTTCTTCCCATTATGTAACTTTGCTATGGTCTGTTGTGGTTTTTAATTTAATTATTTAATATAATTATCTTTTTTATTTATTTATTGAAATAATAGCAGGTCGGATTTATTTGGCCACACCTTCTCAGCGGGTCTGGGTGGGTTCGTTAGAGGGATTTTTGATAAAGACCGACTGACAGCATACGACAATTGTGGTTAAATGCACTGGTAACATTGATATTATTTGTTAGGGTGTTACAGTCCTAGCAATGATCAGGACGTATACCGATTTCCTGCTAAGGAAGTTCGCACTCATGGTGACGTCATAAGGCTGCCCATCTGAATCCAGGCAACTGGCAGTATGACAATATCCCACTCAATCACATACTCTCGATACGAAGCAAATCAGTTTTCGTCATATGTGCTTATCCTATTAAATTTCAGGGATGAAAGTGGTCTTCGACAAAAAATGCAGAAATCAACCAGGGACCTTGACGCTAATGACGAATTTCCGCGAAAACGCGGATTTCCCCCCTATCAGCCTATGGGATTAGGACTGTCAGGGAATCGCGGGGAAAAAATGCCGGAACTCATGTTTCAACTGTCCGTGTTGTGACTATATTATCGCTCATGCCTAACCCTTTCTTGTTTGGGTGTTATGTTCTAACAACATCTAAGGTCATAAGAACGGAATTCAGACAAATCCATTTCTGTCATATATTATAGGCTATATATAATATATTGAGATTTTGTTTAACGCTAATCACTGCAAATATCAAGAATCGTGGTTGATTGCGTTTATCAGTGAATTGTTGTAGTCACATTTTTCAACATTAATTCTTCTTTTTTTTACAGCTTACGCAAATCTCCCTGGTTTGAATCAATATATCAGAACAAAAATCTTGTTAATGTCTTTGTCCTGAGTTTTATTCTCCTTATTTCCCTACACTCACAGATACCCACACACTTTGCTGCAAGGGAGTGGAGTTTTATGCAGCTGAATTCTTTGCTCTATAAAAATGGCTGCGTGTAAAATAATAAATCACCAAACTAAAATACAACCTCCAGAGTGCATACATGGAAAAAATAAAGCTCCCCCATTAACTTAATACCCCATCCTCAATTGTAACTCTTATCACATCTTATTCTTTTTCCCCATTTAGTTTCTTCTTTTGTTATCAACTAGAATCTGTGGAAAATCAGCTATAAATCTTGGCCAGCTTGAATACTCGCGCCTGAACAGTTTAAAAAAACGATATAAACACCCAAAGGTTCAACAAACCTCAAGGCAGCTTATCATGCTTATTAAGTTTGCGACAGAAACTTATCAACTTAAAGAGGGGGAAAACCACCGTTTTCGATCATTTTTATTGGTGTTCCCAGTTCCGCTGATTCCTCATTAAGTATTGTAGCTGTGACCCAGCACGCCGGGTCACAGCTATGGCTTATACAGACGGGTTGATGGGGATTGATGGGGGTTGATTGGGGTTGATGGTACAGATATACAACAGAAAATGGTATTTTATCTCAAGAAAAATATGTGCCAAATTGGGTTATCAGGAGGCGTGTGGCACATACGTGCAGCGTAGGTTTAAAATGGTGGGTCTATAGTGTTTGTTTGTTTGTTGTTGTTTTACATCCTAGCAACATCTAAGGTCATATCAGGACGGGTACCGACTTGTGACAGTGCGCACTCATGGTGACTTTATAGTGCTGTCCCACTGGGAAACCATGTCGCTGGCACCATGACCTGTATCCCACTCAGTCACATTATCCTGACACTGAGCACACCAGTCCTTGCCGAGCACCTGGCTAGGAAGCGACAAGTAGCATTTTTTTATCTCATTGGTTTGACTCGACGAGGGTTCGAACCCACGACCCCACGATCTACCAGCACGGGAGACGGACGCTCTAACTCATTCGGCCATCCCGTCTGGTTAGATGAAGAATGAGTGAGTGAATGGGTGAGTGCGTGAGAGAGTGAGTGAATGAGTAAGTGAGTGAATGAGTGAGTGAATGATTTTGTGAGTGATGCGTGAATGGTTGCGTGAGTGAGTGATTGGGTGAGTGATTGGGTGACTGAGTGAGTGAGTGGATGAGTGAGTGGGTGAATGATTGGGTGAGTGGTGCGTGAGTGAGTGATTGAGTGAGTAAGTGATTGGGTGAGTGAGTGATTGGGTGAGTGAGTGATTGGGTGACTGAGTGATTGGGTGACTGAGTGAGTGAATGAGTGATTCATTGAGTATTTGGGGTGAGTGAGTAATTGGGTGAGTGAGTGATTGGGTGAGTGAGTGAGTAATTGGGTGAGTGTGTGGGTAAGTGAGTGAGTGGGGGATTGTGTGAGTGAATGGTTGGTTGAGTGAGTGTGAAGGTGACTAAGTGCAAAGGTTAGTGAAGGGGTGAATGTGAGTGAGTGTAACAGTTAGTGACTGAGTGCGTATATAAGTGCGTGTGAGGGAGTGAGTGAATGACTGGGTGATGAACATTTATGTTCAATGGTCGATTGAGAATGTGTATGCGGAAGTGTTCGCATAAAAGATGATGAAGAGCTTTTATAAGTCTTCCAGGAATTGTCTAGTCGATGAGTTTTGTCAAATATTTAAACAAACCTATATGAAGAAGAACACAAAAAAGAACCCATATTGTCTACCTCTCCTACTTTCTAACACCACTAATGTGTCCCTCGTTATATTTATCTGTCTATCTATCTAACTATATATATATATATATATATATATATATATATATGCATAGACATGACTGTGTGGAGAACTTTTGTAATGTACAAATTGTTGTTGTCTCATTAGATGGTTGGTTATTAGAGTTTTACGTCCTGGCAACATCTAAGGTCATATCAGGATGTGTACCGACTTGTGGCAGTGCACACTCATGGCGACTTTCCCACTTTGAAATCAGGCCACCATCACCATGACCTGATATCCCACTCAGTCACATTATCCTGACACTGAGCTAACCAGTCCTTGCCCTATCCTAAAAATACCAAGTCCCCGTCTAGGAAGCTTGAAGTATCAATTTTTAAGTCATTGTTTTGACTCGACCATGGGTTTAAATCCCACGATCTACCAAAACGGGAGACGGACGCCCAACTCAATCGGCCATCCCGTCTGGTCTCATTACACCGTCTGTCTGATCTTCGTTGATTGCTTATAATGAAATTCCACTTATTCATGTGATTGTTGACTGGATTGACCAGGCTGCTGGTACAATGATCTGATATTCCACTCAGTCGTAGTATCTCCACACCGAGCCAGCTAGTCCTTGCATTATCCTAGTACAGTGGTACCTGTCTTCAGCGACGCCTCTGAAGGAAATTCGCACAATTTCATCTGAGTGGTTGTCCCTCCGATGACAGGACATCTGTATTGTCGAGACAACATAGGTCCGTTGATTGATTGACTGAGTGTTGGTATGTTTACGCCGTGACAGCAGCAAAGGACATATGCGTGGCAAGAACTGAAGAGAGAAGAAATTGATTTGAACCTATGGTGTCTGTTAAAGCCAGAAGCTACTGTAATACTCACCACGCTAGGTAGCGACGGATGTCAATTTTACAAATCTGTGGTTTGACAGGGGTATGGATCGAACCCACGACCTGCCACACATGACGTGAACATCTTACTCTCTGGGTCATCCCTTATCTGACTATATATTAATATATAAATATCCCATCTCAACCTACATATATATGCATATATATGTATGTTAATATATATATATGTATATATATATGTATGTGTGAAATATATGCTATATACTGTATTATGTGAACATATATTACAAAGGCACTGACGCATTTGATTACATGTCTCTATTTCCCACGTCATCCCACTCCACTTTAATTTACCACTGGCGCCACCTGGTGTAATTTCGTGTAACAACACTGACTCCAACCTCAGTCATGCCAAACAAATTCCACATGTTGCATCTGAATAAAAACACAAATAAAAACCAATCTAACAGTGGTATGGCCATGCCTGGCTTCTGCAATTCTGAATGTCTAAGTGCGATGTTGTATGTACTCGTTGTGTGATTTGGGTGTGTTTTTTTTCAGGTGAATTTTTAGTTGGCCGCTACCCGCTGGCCATATGGTGACTTGGTGACTTGGTGATGTGGTGTCGTCAGACATCACCATCCGGCCCTCCTCGTCATGTGCCACGTCGATGGCACCGAGAGATTAGAAGGAGCCTAAATTACACCGCGCTCCCGTGCATGTCGATGCGGAGAGAGCGACGGGAGGTGCGGGGGTGGGGACGGGGTGGGGGCGGGGTGGGGGCAGGGTGGGGCGGGATGGGGGGACTCACTGACACACTGTCAGCTGTGTGACGCGCTACAGCAAAACTGCCATTGCGGGTGAGAAAAGCTGTGTTTGTGTGTTGGGGTTTACCATCCTAGCAACATCTAAGGTCATATCAGCGCAGGTATCCCTACCAAGGCATGACATTGTACACTCAAATACACACGCTGTCTGTTTTGGCTTTATGTACTAGCAATCTCTAATGGGGCTGTCACACTACGACGTAACGACGTCAACGTAGGGAGAACGTGAAGAACGTTGAACTTCTCGGCGTAGTATGCAAATTTGGGCACAAGTTGAACGTGGATGGAGCGTAGTGGACGAGAGCGTAACGTTGGTAAAGCGTAGTGATACCGTCAATCACCGAGAGAGGACAACGTCACTATGCTCACGGAACGTTATGAACGTTATTCCATCGCCAGAAGAACGTTACGTGACGTTAGCTATGTCATGAGACGTTGAACGTACGTTGAATGCATGTTCTCCTGACGTTCTCCTGATGTTCTCCTGACGTTCTCCTGATGTTCTCCTGACGTTCTCCTGACGTTCTCCTGACGTTCCCATTAAGCCTCGTAAGGCATTTGCACTTGGTTTAATGTGGGTCAACGTAGTGGAACGTAGTGGAACGTAGTTGAACGTAGTGAGCAGCGTTGAAATAACGTCCGTTTAACGTCATTGACGTTCACTGAACGTGAACAGAACGTACGGCGAACGTAAACCCTTACGTTCGACCTACGTCGAAAGTTTTGAACATGTCCAAAACCTTGACGTAACTCGACGTAACATGACGTACTGTGACGTAGCTCGACATCATTCTAACGTCATTCTGACGTCATCATGACGCAACCCAACGTAATGACAAAAAATGACCACGTTAGGCTCACGTTGGCTCGTTACGTCGTAGTGTGACAGGGGTATAAGGTCATATCAGCACAGGTGAAACCCTGTGACAATGTACACTCAAATACCCTGGGTGTCTGTTTGTATTGTTCGATCTAGTAACATATAAGGTCATATCAGCACAGGTAGGCCTATCAACTTGTGACAGTGTATACTCGTATGCACCTCCTGTTTGTTTGGGCTTTACATCCTAGCAACCTCTAAGGCCATGTCAGCATAGGTACCCAACCAACTAGTGACAGTGCACATGTCATGCTGTTTCTTTTGGCTTTATGTTATAGAAACATCTAAGGTCATCGCAGGACGGGTAGGCCTACCATGTTGTGACAGTGTACACTGACCTGATTGTTTGTGGTGTACGTCCTAGTAACACATAAGGTTATATCAGCACAGGTAGGCCTATCAACGTGTGACAGTATACACTCATATGCACATGCTGTTTGTTTGGGCTTTATGTCCTAGCAACATCTAAGCTCATATCGGTACAGGTACCAACTTGTGACAGTGCACACACATATACACATCTTGTTTGTTTACAAACAAACAAAAATAACAGAGGCCCGTGCCAAACAAACAAAAATACCAGAGGCCCGTGCCAAACAAACAAAAATACCAGAGGCCCGTGCCAAATAAACAAAAATATCCGAGGCCCGCGCAGTTTGAAGGGTTCTGTGCCTGGCTAGCTTGCGGAGTTCTACATTCCTATCTCGGAAATAACACCAATAAATGGGCCAAGCCCTCTTGAGAGATGAGTTTTAGACAAATAAAAATGAATTAAATACATAAAAGAAATGCAACCCTTTGTAAAAGGCGTATTCCTGTGGTGTTTCCATAACCACGCAGCAAGAGCTATACGAAACGGTTCCAATCTATTCCTTTTTTTCCCGTTTTTTTTGTGGGCCCCTCTTGGACATTTTTCTTTGTGCCAACAAGCCACCATATCTTCTTGTCCACTCTCACGTGCTCCTCTGGACCCAGGACTCCCAGAGGGACGTTTGCTGCCTGAAACCAAGAGGGGCTCCAGCCCCGCACCCACTAGCCATGTTACAAGAGAATGGTCTCTGCTAGCGTCCTCAAATCTAACCTAAAAGGGCTGTCACACTATGACGTAAGAGCCAACGTAAGCCTGGTGTAGGTGCCTTTTCATCATTACGTTGAGGTACTTTGGGTTACGTTATGATGATACGAGCTACGTCACATTACGTCATGTTACGTCAGCACGCGTCAAAGTTTTCAACATGTCCAAAACTTTCGATGTAGCTCGACGTGAAGCCGTTACTTCAGGACGACATTACGCTGACGTCACGCCGACGTTAGACGACCGTTAGAGGTGCGTCGGTGACATTAGATCTATGGTGCGTTGGTTGGTTGTTTGGTTGTTGGTTGATTGTTGGTTGGTTGTTGGTTGGTTGTTGGTAGGTTGTGGATTGGTTGGTTGTTGGTTGGTTGTTGGTTGTTGGTTGGTTGGTTGTTTGGTTGTTGGTTGGTTGGTTGGTTGGTAGGATGGTGGGTTGGTTGTGGATTGGTTGGTTGTTGGTTGGTTGTGGATTGGTTGGTTGTTGGTTGTTGGTTGGTTGGTAGGTTGGTTGGTTGGTGGGTGGGTTGGTGGGTTGGTAGGTTGGTTGGTTGGTGGGTTGGTTGGTGGGTTGGTTTGTAGGTTCGTTGGTGGGTTGGTGGGTTAGTTGGTTGGTTGGTGGGTTAGTTGGTTGGTTGGTGGGTTAGTTGGTTGGTTGGTGGGTTGGTTGTTGGATTGGTTGTTGGTTGGTTGGTGGGTTAGTTGGTTAGTCGGTGGGTTAGTTGGTTGGTTGGTGGGTTAGTTGGTTGGTTGGTGGGTTGGTTGGTGGGTTGGTGGGTTGGTTGGTGGGTGGGTTGGTTGTTGGTTGTTGGTTGGTTGGTTGGTGGGTTGTTGGTTGCTTGTTGGTTGGTTGTTGGTTGGTTGGTTGTTGGTTGGTTGTTGGTTGGTTGGTTGTTGGTTGGTTGTTGGTTGGTTGTTGGTTGGTTGTTGGTTGGTTGTTGGTTGGTTGGCTGTTGGTTGGTTGGTGGATTGGTTAGTTGGTTGGTTGGTTGGTGGGTTGGGTGGTTGGTGGGTTAGTTGGTGGGTTAGTTCGTTGGCAGGTGGGTGGGTTGGTTGGTTGGTTAGTTGGTTGGTTGGTGGGTTAGTTGGTTGGTGGGTGGGTTGGTGGGTTGGGTGGTGGGTTGTTGGTTGGTTGTTGGTTGGTTGTTGGTTGGTTGTTGGTTGGTTGTTGGTTGGTTGGTGGGTTGGTTGTTGGTTGGTTGGTGGGTTGGTTGGTGGGTGGATGGGTTGGTTGGTGGGTTAGTTGGTTGGTTGGTGGGTTAGTTGGTTGGTTGGTGGGTTGGTTGGTGGGTGGATGGGTTGGTTGGTGGGTGGATGGGTTGGTTGTTGGTTGGTTGGTTGGTTGGTTGTGGATTGGTTGTTGGTTGGTTGGTTGGTTTTTGGTTGGTTGGTTGTTGGTTGGTTGTTGGTTGGGTGGTTGGTGTTTGGTGGATTGGTGGGTTGGTTGGTTGGTGGGTTAGTTGGTTGGTTGGTGGGTTGGTGGGTTGGTTGTTGGTTGGTTGTTGGTTGGTTGTGGATTGGTTGTTAGTTGGTTGGTTGTTGATTAGTTGTTGATTGGTTGTTGATTGGTTGTTGGTTGGTTGTCAGTTGGTTGTGGATTGGTTGTTGGTTGGTTGTTGGTTGGATGGTTGGTGGTTGGTTGGTTCTTGGTTGGTTGGTGGGTTGGTTGGTTGGTTGGTGGGTTAGTTGGTTGGTTGGTGGGTTGGTTGGTGGGTGGGTGGGTTGGTTGTTGGTTGTCTGTTGGTTGGTTGGTTGTGGATTGGTTGTTGGTTGGGTGGTTGTTGGTTGGTTGTTAGTTGGTTGTTGATTGTAGGTTGATTGGTTGGTTGTTGGGTGGTTGGCTGGTGGTTGGTTGGTGGGTTGGTTGGTAGGTTGGTTGGTGGGTTAGTTGGTTGGTGTGTTGGTGAGTTGGTTGGTGGGTTGGTGGGTTGGTGGGTTAGTTGGTGGGAGGGATAGTTGGTTGGTTGGTGGGTTGGTTGGTGGGTTGGTGGGTTAGTTGGATGGTTGGTGGTTGGTGGGTTAGTGGGTTGGTGGGTTGGTTGGTGGGTAGGTGGATTGGTTGTTGGTTGGTTGGTTGTTGGTTGGTTGCTTGTTGATTGGTTGTTGGTTGGTGGATTGGTTGGTTAGTTGGTTGGTTGGTGGGTTAGTTGGTTGGTTGGTAGGTTGGTTGGTGGGTGGGTTGGTTGTTGGTTAGTTGGTTGTTGGTTGGTTGTTGGTTGGTTGTGGATTGGTTGTGGATTGGTTGTTGGTTGGCTGTCGGTTGGTTGGTTGTTGATTGGTTGTTGGTTGGTTGGTGGTTGGTTGTTGGTTGGTTGGTGGGTTGGTGGGTTGGTGGGTTGGTTGGTTGGTGGGTTAGTTTGTTGGTTGGTGGGTTAGTTGGTTGGTTGGTGGGTTGGTGGGTGGGTTGGTTGGTTGGTGGGTTGGTTGGTGGGTGGTTGGTTGGTTGGTTGTTGGTTGGTTGTTGGTTGGTTGTGGATTGGTTGTTGGTTGGTTGTTGGTTGGTTGGTTGTGGATTGGTTGTTGGTTGGTTGGTTGTTGGTTGGTTGTGGATTGGTTGTTGGTTGGTTGGTTGGTTGTTGGTTGGTTATGGATTGGTGGTTGGTTGGTTGTTGGTTGGTTGTTTGTTTGTGGATTGGTTGTTGGTTGGTTGGTTGTTGGTTGGTTGTGGATTGGTTGTTGGTTGGTTGGTTGTTGGTTGTTTGGTTGGTTGTTTGGTTGTTGGTTGATTGTTGGTTGGCACGTCCTCTCTCATTGCGACGACCCTTTACCGACGTTACGCTCTCGTCAACTATGCTGCATCGACGTCCAACTTGTGCCGAAATTTGCATACTACGCCGAGAAGTTCGACGTAATATAATTATTTTCACGTTGTGCCTACGCTAACGTGGTTACGTCGTAGTGTGACAGGGCCATAAGGGGACAACCTAACTAAATCAGTACTATTCCTATAATCGCGCAGCAACCTCGCTCTCAAAACTATATATAGTAGTAGTTGCCTGCGGTCAATGCTGTTGCTGTAATCGCGCAGCAACCCCACTGTCAGAGACATATAAAGTAGTTGCCCACAGTTAATGTTACCGTAATCACGCAGTAGGCCTAATCCCACCTCGGAACTATATAAAGTAGTTTTTATTTACTTTTTCTTCAGTCAGTAATGTTTCAATCCTCAAATTATTTTCGTCTATAGTTCCTTTTGATGAAGTAGCAAAATATTAATATTTTCTCTGATGATAGTACTAAAATGTAGTTAAATATAAATATAAAAGGTCAACTGAGTTACAAACTAAAAAGGAGGAACCCAAATAATTAAAAGCAACAAAAATAACAACGCAGTGATTTACAACTTTCTACTACTGCCTGAAGGTCCGTGGACGTTAGCGGACGTAATTGAACGTAGTGCAGGCTAACGTAGTTCAACATAGTTGAAGGTAGTTGAAGGTAGTTGAACGTACCGACATCCGTACTTCTCCAGTACGTTCAACTAGGTTCAACTACCTTCAACTACCTTCAAGTACGTGAGCCTCCACTACGTTCAACTACGTCCACTAACGTGTATGTGACAGGGCCTTAACAACCAATCCTTCTTCTTATCTGTGTAATGCCACTGTCCAGATTACCCCACAGACACAGCGGTTGTTAACTGATTACAAAGGCAATACAAAACAAGCGTGGCATAGGAGGCAACAGATGTAAATTGAACCTTCTTGTGCCGATTAAATGGATTATGCTGACACCATACCCGAGGTCGGAGAACTAATTCACCAGAGACCGGATGTGGCGGCCGAATCGGATAGAGCGCAGACTTCTCGTGCGGAAGGTCAGGATTTTGAATGTCCCTAAGTCAAACCAATGACTTACAAAAGTGATACTTGTCACCACTTGTGCCTAGCGCTTGGCATTACTAGGATAGGGAAAAAGACTGGTTAGCTGAGTGTCAGGATAATGTGACTGAGTCGACAGTTGGGTCATGGTACTGTTGTCCTGGTCTTCCAGTGGGACAACACTATAAAACCACCCTGAGGGTGCACTGTCACAAGCCGGTATCCCTCCTGATAAGATTGTAAAACACTAACAAGCAAACAAACAAAAAGGGCCTCATGCCTCCTGTCTCCTGCCTCCTGCCTCCTGTCTCCTGCCTCCTGCCTCCTGTCTCCTGCCTCCTGCCTCCCTCCTGCCTCCTGCCTCCTGCCTCCTGCCTCCTGCCTCCTGCCTCTTGCCCCTGCCTCCTGCCTCCTGCCTCCTGCCTCCTGCCTCCTGCTTCCTGCCTCCTGCCTCCTGCCTCCTGCTTCCTGCCCCCTGCCCCTCTGCCTTCTGCCCCCTGCCCTCCTGCCTCCGCCCCCTGGCCTCCTGCTCCGCCTCCCTGCCTCCTTGCCTCCTGCCTCCTGATTCCCTGCCTCCTGCCTCCTGCCTCTGCCCCCTGCCCTGCCCCCCCCTGCCTCCTGCCACCTGCCTCCTGCCTCCTGCCTCCTGATTCCTGCCTCCTGCCTCCTGCCCCCTGCCTTCTGCATCCTGCCCCCTGCCTCCTGCCTCCTGCCTCCTGATTCCTGCCTCCTGCCTCCTGCCTCCTGCCTCCTGCCTCCTGCCTCCAACCCCCTGCCTCCTGCCTCTGCCTCCAGACCTATCAAGGCTAAATGACACATATGGTGAAGGTCAAAGCTCAAAATCATAAAAAGGGGGCAATGGAAAACAAAAGCTGAGCTAAAATTCAATGGTACCATTTAAAAAATAATAAATTGCAGTACTATGACGTGGTACAGTCCTGCTGTTCTCAAGAAGTTAAAAATGGTTGCAAGTGGTCGATGGTATTTGTGTAATTGAAGAGCCACCCAGCTCTGACAGTTATTCAATTGACTTAGTATTCCCTTCTATGTGGCAACACACGCTTAATAAATTTGCCAGTATCTAAGTTAGATATACAGAATCAAATCTAAGTGAGTGTTTTGGTTTTGAAAAGTGGATGCTTCCTAAGCCTAGATTGTAAAAAAAAAAAAAAAAAGCAAACACAAAAACACAAGAAACGCCTTCTCTCACACAGGGCGATAGTTTTCAGCAATCGCACAGGAACCCCGCTCTGAAACATAAAGCATAAAGCGGGTAGGCTCAGTCACGTGTTGTTTCGGTCGTCTGCGTGGTTGCCTAATTGTCAACGGAGAGACTCGAAAAGCAATGGCAAGTCATATATCTGTGTGTGTTGGGGGGGGGGGGTGTAAAGTAAGTGGTATTCCCCGACACCCACTTTGGACAAAAGGTTCCCCGGGGTGACAGCCAGGTCAATATGCGCTACAGAAACCTGACAGACCCGAGCCTCACCACCCCACCCACACCCACACACATTAGGGTGGTAAATAAAGTGTTTACAAAGTTGCAGTCCAATAGTTTGTGAGTTCCTGCCATATTTTCTCCACCCTAGCCCCGCCCAACAATATTAGGGTGATAACATGTTTATTCAAGTTTCATAGTCAATTAGTTCTTGAGGTTTTGTGATATATTTTTCAGAAAAATATATTAGGTTAATCGTTATAATCTACCTTAATTGTTAAAACTCCTTCTGGGCAAATATGAATATTTACTGAGTGTACTGGTGTCTGGGGATCCTCGCAGCTGCCTAGGAACACCAAGATCAGGATATTTTGCTCCATGGTAAATAAAGCCTGTTCTTCTGTATGGTGCAGAGACTTGGAGAACAACGGTCACCACCATGAAGAAAATCCAGTCCTTTATCAACACCTGTCTCAGACAAATCCTAAGAGTACGCTGGCCAAACACCATCAGTAACCTGGAGCTATGGCAGCAAACAGAACAGCAGCCTGTTGAGGAGGAGATCCTTCGGAGATGCTGGAGATGGGTTGGCCATACACTTCGCAAGCTTGCATCCAACACCACTAGACATGCCCTCTCCTGGAATCCACAGGGGGAAAAGGAAGAGAGGCAGGCCAAGAAACAGTTGGTGCCGTGACCTGGAGGCAGATGTGAAGAGGTCTGGCCATACATGGAGACAGCTGGAGAAAATGGCCCAGGACCGGGATAACTGGAGAGCCCTTGTTCATGGCTGATGCCCAAAGTTGGGCGGTAGGCGTAAGTAAGTAAGCACTGGTGTCTGAAGGGGATATGTGCGATCAAATTTCGGTGAGGGCTTTGTTTTTTTTAACAATTTAATGCTTTTCAGCGTACAATACACTTTTAACCATGTATTACAGTATGGGACTCTTATGCCATTTGGTTACACTCACAAATGCATAAACAAAGTTAATTTGGCATGGCTTCACTTCAAATATATGTACTGTTAACAGTTTAAGATTAAAGTTATTTCAAAGTAAACTAAGATAACCTAACTTATAATGATCAACCTAATATATTTATCTAAAAATAATAAATGGCATGAACTCAAAATCATTGGTCTATGTACCTCCTGATCTTCCAGCCAATCAGCCCGGATATAGGATGCATAGTCGGTGGTTCTGCGTTTTTCTTCCATATTTTGCAGATAAATAGATATGTTGGCCATTGTTATCTATTTTAATTTATTTTGAAGTAACTTTTGTATTAAAGGGTTAACTTAGAAGATATTTGAAATGGCAACATGCCAAATTTATTTTGGTATGGATATCGAAATGCTGGACATCATAGACTTCAGCTGTAACATGTTATATTAAATCACCTCAGTACATATAAATTTGTTCGGATTTCTGCTACTCAGGAAGGACTGAGGCTGCGACCCAGCACACCAGGTCGCAGCTTCAGCTAACAAAGTTGTGGTTGGTGCCCCTCCCAGCCACAATCATTCAGAATAGTCCATATGCTTGTAACTCACTTTCCACCTTCAACCTCACACCTATTGATGACTCAACTTTGGTCAGAGTATTGCCATACATTTAGGTCTAATGTAGATTGCAATGAAATTGCCATCACAAATATTCTACATTAGATAAAATACCACTTTGTGTATGTGAATTCACCACTTCCCCCACTTGCCGCCGTCTGGGTCGCATCTTCTGAGGGACAAGTGGAACTCAGAACACATGTGTAGTAGTCTGAACATGAGCTCTACTACCGGGCGGTAGCAGCGGAGACTACGCCGTGCACCAGCACAGTACCTACGCACTGCGCCAGGTGGCGGCACGGGTAGCCACCGGTCAGACCCCAACTGGGCTGACCTCTACTGCGTGTGGCTGACCCACCCCCCCACACACACCTATAGAGTCGATGTGGGATCTGGCGAGTCAGGGGGCGGGTCAGACAACTACTGACGCCGCGAAGAGCAGAGGGTTCAATAAACCAAGGGTGAAGCGTACACTGAATTGAATCTTGGTGTTCTTCCGTGTGTGACTGTGAGTCAGAGGGCCGTGGGCCACTACATTGGTGCTGTGAGCCAGCTTGCCTTCTGCATAAGGGGGTGAGTATTGGACCTGGGCCATGGACTCCATATTTTATTATGGAAGGGGCGACGGCAGGTCAACTGCGCAGTGGGCGCCAGTATCATACTGATGGTGCTGGGCGGGCCGACGCGGTGGGACCGCCGGTGAGCGTGGACGCTTCTGTGGTGAGTACACTGCACCGCGCTCATGATAAACCTGTTGGGGATGTTGATGTAAATACGTCCGTTCCTAATGCAGGTGCCGGCGTCATAGGGGAGCGCCGCCGGGTGTCAGTGAGTGGGGGGGGGGCGTAGCCACTCCGCGCTGGTGCCGGTGGGGCCGCCTACGGGTGCTGAAGGCGTTGATAGCTATTGGGCGCAGTTAGCGCAGTTGAGTGGCACTCCGCCGCCAGGCATTGCGCCGTTGTTTACACCGGTAGCGATGCAGGGTGGGGGGGGTGGTACGCAGTTGGGCACGCGTTCTGATAGTGGTGGCGTGGCATTGGGTAATGTTGCGCCATCGACTGTGGCGCGAAATGTTCTCTCAGTGGAACGAGGTGGTCAATGGTGTGGGAGTTGGTGGGTTGACACTGTACATTTCACACTACAATATTTTCATATGCAGTGTCGTCCTGGCTCTTGTTTTAAACTGCATTCTTTAATTTAAAATTACTACTATTGTAAGCGCTTCTGGCAGAACATGAAAGACGGCGTGTGAATCGGCTCCTGTTTGATCAGTTGAGGATGCACATGGGTGTGATTTGCTTTGTAGGAGGCCGGGTTCTTGCTGGCACCCAGTGCTTCTTATGAAATGTATTGCATACCGAACGTTGTATCTGCGGAGACTTTCTCGATTGTTGTAAGTAACACCGCCCTTCTACTTTCATGCACTCTGCACCGGAGCGGGTCACCGAGCGTGGCGGGTCCTGGGTGTGGCTGCTTGACGTGTCCGCGGTGTAATACCGTCTGTGATCTACTGGCCAGGCGACGCGGGCACAAGAAGGACGGACTGAGGAAGCTCGAAGAGGAGCCGCTCCGCGCAGAAGGAAGAGCGCCCCACTAACGGTTCTCCTGAGATGGGGGGCGGTGGGGGGCGGACTGAGCAGTTCCCTGCTTCCTTCTGTCGAGGGGGTTCCACTTGTGGGGTATGAACTCTCTCCAAGCAAAATACATTCTATACACCAACTACATAGAGGCTGGGAGAGGTCGTTTCTGTGCGACTCATTTAAAGACTCTTTCTTCACCTAGATTGATGACATGTTTGCCTTGCAGCTAGCTAGATACATTTCGCTATTCGCTGCAGGCAGGTCTAGGAATTGCGCATAAGGATACATAGCTTTGTAAGGCTTCCCTCCCTTTCAAGTTAGTTCTCATGTTGACTTCTATCATTTCTCGATTCTCATCGGTTTGCAGTTTGCAACCGGTGAGACTCTAGGGGGGGCAGTGTAGTAGTCTGAACATGAGCTCTACTACCACGCAGTAGCAGCGGAGACTACGCCGTGCACCAGCGCAGTACCTACGCACTGTGCCAGGTGGCGGCACGGGTAGCCACCGGTCAGACCCCAACTGGGGTGACCTCTACTGCGTGTGGCTGACCCCCCCACACACACACACCTATAGAGTCGATGTGGGATCTGGCGAGTCAGGGGGTGGGTCAGACAACTACTGACGTCGCGAAGAGCAGAGGGTTCAATAAACCAAGGGTGAAGCGTACACTGAATTGAATCTTGGTGTTCTTCCGTGTGTGACTGTGAGTCGGAGGGCCGTGGGCCACTACACATGTATTGATTGGGTGGGGATGTGTGTGTGGGGGGGGGGGGGGGTGGATGGGGGAGGGCAAAGGTGGCAAAGGGTGAGTTGGGGGCAAAGGGTGGAGGGGGCAAAAGGTTGCTTTTTTTCATAGATAAATATATTAGGTTAATCGCTATAATCTACCTTATATTTTGTTTGAAGTAAATTTCATTACAACTATCAAACTTTGGAGATAATTGAAGTATCAATGTTAAAAGTTTATTTTGGCGTGCATGTCGAAATGCGTAAGCATCAGCAGAAATAGATTTGGATAAATTAACTTGGTATTCCCTTATGTATGCAGCAGCAAATACTTACACTTAAAGCGCCATACTTCTCCGCGTTTGACTTTCTGCCATTTAACAAATATATAGGCCTATACGAGGTTGATCATTATAAGACAACACCAACACTACAGCTGGCCAGCATTGAAAACAAGCCTAGTTACCCGGGCTTACATGCTATGGACAGTATAAATACAGCCTCAATAAAATTTTAAAAAAATAAAAAATAAAAAATCTACCTTGCTTTAGTCTAAAGTGACTTTCATTTTAAATGGCTAACTTTGAAACGAAAGTATACTGACTTAATGTGTGCGTACATGTAAACATTCTGACACCATAGGCTTCAACGGTACCTAGTTCTATTAAACTGACTTAGTATTCCGTTCTAGCTGAAAAACAAATGCTAATACGTGCAATAGTTTCGAATATAAGTTGGATACTTCTGATCAAACATTGATACATGCTTGGGTTTCGAAAATTTGATATTTTCATCAGATTATCCAACTTCAAAGGCTGGGTAAGAATAAAAGGGTTGTTGCAGAATCGCATTCTGCTTCATACATCTCTGTCTCTCTCTCTCTGTCTCTCTCTCTCTGTATTATATATATATATAGAGAGAGAGAGAGAAAGAGATTTATGAATATATATAGAGAGAAAGAGATTTATGAAATAGAGAGAGAGAAAGAGATTTATGAAACAACTTTACGTGCGTATGTCCATTTACTTTTACATCTTTATCTATATATCTATCTAGAGTCATATATCATGTTTCTGTGGCGTGCACAGAGTTGGGCGAGTTCTATCAACAAGTCATCAGCCTCCTGCCACACTGTTTCATAGACAATTAGCCAGCCTCTCTTCGTGATATATAAATTGACTCCCATACATTTAAAATACATTAATTTTGGTAGTTCAAGTAGATTAGCAAGAGTGGTCTAATGATGTTGCATGAGAGGAGTGTTGTGTGATTTTGTTTCTGCTTAAATTTCAAAACAAAGTGTTTCGGTGACTGATTTTAAGGTGTTTTGTTGTTGTTAGGATCCTGTGTGTGAGGGGAGGGTGGAGAGGTGAGATTACGAGATGGGGATGTCGCGTGTATGTATGTGCATATGTATATATCATGTGTATTTGCATGTATGTCTATATGTATGTCTATGAGTATGTATGTATATGCATGTGTATGTCTGCATGTGTGTGTATGTGTATGCGCGAATGGTTGGTTAGTTGTTGGAGTTTTACGCCCTGGCAACATCTAAGGTCATATCAGGAAGGGTACCGACTTGTGACAGTGCACACTCATGGTGATTTTACAGTGCAGGTCAACTGCGCAGTGGGCAGTCAGGCCACTGGCACCATGACCTGTGTTCCCACTCAGTCACATTACTCTGACACTGAGCTAACCAGTCCCTGCTCTATCCTAATAATGCTGAGCGCCAGGCTAGGAAGCGACAAGTATACATTTTTAAGTCATTGGTTTGACTCGAACAGGGTTCTAACCCATGGGTTCGAATCCCACGACCTGTATGTATGTATGCATGTATGCATGTATGCATGTATGCATGTATGTATGTATGCATGTATGCATGTATGCATGTATGCATGTATGCATGTATGCATGTATGCATGTATGCATGTATGCATGTATGCATGTATGGATGTATGTATGTATGCATGTATGCATGTATGCATGTATGCATGTATGCATGTATGCATGTATGCATGTATGCATGTATGCATGTATGCATGTATGCATGTATGCATGTATGCATGTATGCATGTATGCATGTATGCATGTATGCATGTATGCATGTATGCATGTATATAGGTATGTAGGTATGTAGGTATGTAGGTATGCATGTATGCATGTATGCATGTATGCATATATGCATATATGTATATGTGTATGTGCAGGTGTGTGCCAGGTAAGTAGGTATGTGTGGGTGAGGTGGGTGCGGCGTAAAACCCATAGCTACCCGTGCCCCCTGGCGGCGTTTTGTCCCCGCCGTCGCTTATCGCCGGGCCGTGCAGGCGCACGATCCGTCAGCGTCAGACCGGGACGTGGCGCCGCGCCCGGCGGGGCAGGGGTCGCCGGTAATGGCGGCACCGCGCAGCCGGCACATGCTAATTCCTTGTCGTCTGCCCCGCGCCGCGCTCCCGCTGCCTGCCCGACACTGGAGGCCTTGTAGCCGCCCTACCACTCACCCCACCAACCCACCCCCACCCCCACCCCACCACCACCATGCAGCACCACCATGCAGCACCACCACCATGAAGAGCTCTTATGGCCCTGTCACACTACGACATAACGCGCCAGCGTAGGGACATGAAAATAAATTTAACTCATCGAAAATCTCGAAGTAATATGCAGATACGTGGCGAAGTTGGACGTCAATGACGCATAGTGGACGTGAGCGAAACGTCGGTATAGCGTCGTACCAACAAGAGAGGTCAAAGGAATTATTTATTATGTAAACGTGAGGCTTGCAAAACGCCAGCACGCGACGTCAGCCTAGCATGACAATAGCAGCCGCTTAGTGTCGCACAACGTTGTCACGTCCGACACAATCGTTTTCCCGGACGTGAGTCAACGTCGACCAACCGAGAGGCTGGCGTCAGTCCAACATTGCCGGCATGAGCCGCAAAGTCCTCCTTACCTTCTGACCTGAAAGAAAAAATAGCGTCATTAGTTTCGGTTTTCGGAGACCCTATATGATGAACCGAGAGTCAGCAAAAATACTTGATGAGGATACTTGCCGGTGTCCATCCGGAAGGCACATGAGTCAGAGTCAAACCCTAACTTGTCAACCGGAAGTGAAAACCTACACTTCCAGTTGCTTTGTAAGTGTCATAAATCAACTCAGCATACCTGAAAACCTACAAATCGACACTTCAAGTATGAAAATCAGTCAATAACTTCCAGAGATAAGTGAATGGTCAGTTGCGGGGTGTCTCAAAATGGAAATGACCCCCCACGAAGGGGGGGGGGGTGTCTCAAAATTTGGACCCCATCATTTTCTGTTAGCCTGAACCCTATTGAAGCCAGAACTGCAAAAAAATCAATTTTAGCACAAAAATCCTATGGGAATACATATCATACCGCACTACCTCCCTGTGCATCACTATGACATAATGCAACATTGATCTAATGTAGCCGACGCAGCCCTCCCGCACGCCTAACATTGGCATAACATGAGTGTTACGTCACCCGAATATCAGAGCATCACGTCGAGCTATGTCGAAAGTTTTCAACATGTCCAAAACCTCGACGCGCGCTGATGTAACTCAACGTAACCTGACGTAACTCGACGTAAATCGATGTCAGTCTAACGTAAGCATGACGTAACTCAACGTACCTCAACGTAATGACGCAACATTACCTACATCAGCTTACATTACCTCCTTACGTCGTAGTGTGACAGGCCTATTACACACAGAGACCCGGCGATGAACTAATAACATCTAACAGTTACCCACACCCACCAGACACCTCCACACACCCACAGTTACCCACACCCACACCAGCCACACTACGCCCACACATACCTAGCTACGATGCGCGCGCACTCTGTCTCATAGAGAGACTCAGGGCTGAACCAATCGAAGGTAATACCTGCTAAATTAAATTAACATAGTCTTATCAAACCACCAAAGTCATTTGAATATACGTCAACGTTTAATGTTATTGTTCAGCCACCGACAATTCAATATTTGAGGCTATGTGTGTTATGTCTCCACTTAGTGTGAGCGATATGTATTAGATATATATATATATATATATATATATATGATTATTATATATAATTAGCCATGCATATATAGAGAGCGCAAGAGAGTATATATATATAATCAAATATGCGCACACAGAGGGTGGTATTTAGTTATGTATTGGCTTGTTCTTATGAAATTAATTAATGGTGTTTTGTTGGGAGCCTATAGGGCCTATACATATCATACATGTATATATAATTCAAATATAAATAAATATATTATATATGGCTGGCTATTGAATCATGATGTCGTTGTATATATATATATATATATTTTTATATATATATATATTGACACAAACTGGATGCATACACATTATTATCGAGTCTTACTTATTCATATAAATATTAGATATGAATATTGCATAATATTATATAGGTGCCATAATTCATAGTTACCCAAAGTATATATTGTTATTCTAATTATATTTGGGTGAAAGTAAGCTGTGAACACTTAGTGATACTAGTTAGTAGTAGCCAGGGGCGACTACATCAGCGTTTCTTCCCATGGGTGTTCACGTGGTGTCTTTTTTGGGTGTCTCACAAGGCTGCGTCACAGGTAACTAAGGGGTCATCCACAGTTTTCAACATGTTCATGATCGTACAAAATGTAATACTTTTCCAGACACACCCCCACCCCCTAACCCCAAGAAGTACACACCAACATTTTAATACAGAACCTAAAGTCTCCTGAAAAATATCAACATTGTATTACATGATACAAGTTTTACTTGACTGAATCTCCATTTCCCCCTGTCATTCACTTTGTACGACTGTGAAAATGTTGAAAACTTTGGATGGCACCTAACAAATATGTCGGTTCTTTTAAAATGAATTTGATCAATAGCTTGCTGATGTCACGGAACTCAAAAGTAATCAAATCTGTTTCCCCGAAGACCTTCCTTTGTATTTGCTTTGTGATAAATACGCAAACCACTTCTCTTTTCTTCCACGTCGGAAGTATTGACTTCTAAATAACACTTTCACTTTTTTGTCTATCTTTCTTTACTTTTCTCTCCCTTTCTCTCCGTTGCTTTCTCACTCTTCCTCTTTTTGCCGCCTTGTCTTCGAAGGTTGGCGGTAGTCAAATAGCCTACGGTTCAAATGTTCACACAGTTGGAGAGGCCTGGTCAGGGAAGCTCTGTTTCAGGAGAGAGGCGTGTGTGTGTGTGTGGGGGGGGGGGGGGGGGGGGGGGGGGTAGGTGTGTGTGTGTGGGGGGGGGGGGGGGGGTAGAAGACACGGGGGATTCCCCTCTCACGCTGTGAGGACACAAGTCTCACGTCGTGCACATTACACATTCACATTGTTAACAGAAACACAATACAGTAAAACCTCTCTCATGCCTGGTACACACCTACCATTTGTGCGCACCCACCTACCGTATACGATCTAAAACTGCCCGTTTCGCACACAAAAATCGCTACGTGTGCGCTCCCTGCGCACACCTAGCGATTGCGATTCGCGCATAAAACCTCAGTTTTAGGGCTAAAAACGGCCGATTACGATTGTGATTCGCGATTCGAAAAATGAATCGGCCCGTTTTCAGTTTTAAGCTGGTCGGGTTGAGTCGCACAGTTTTAGTGCGCGAATCCTATACGGTAGGCGTGTACCGGGCATAACCGACCACCTCCACAGATCGACAACTATATCGATCTCTTTATTTGGGTCCAAAACAATACCATTCTAACCATATTACCTCTCCCTAAAGCCCCAGTCACACCTACCCGGATGAGCCCCGGATTTTGAGCCGGACCACCCCTGGACCAATCGCCCGGACTGTCCTGGACCGCCCCAGATAAAATCACTGTTTTCGTCGTTTTTTGCCTCGCAGTGACACCTTCCCAGACGAGCCCCAGACCAGAGGCTGGAACGCCCCAGACCTCCCCGGACGACCCCCGGACTCCCCAGTGTAGCCACTGATGAGCCGGGAGTGATCCGAGAGTGATCCGGGAGTGGCCCGGGCCGATCCGTGGCTGATCCGTGGTGATCTGGGGTGATCCGGGTGATCCGTGTCTTATCCGGGCAGTCCAGGAGTGGTCCGTGGCTATGCCGGGGGTAGTCCGGGATAGTCCAGGGGTGGTCCTGGTTAAAGTGTGGCTCATCCAGGGCAAAACGGCCCCGGACCACCCCCGAACAGCCTGGACTGGCCCCGGTCCACCCCCGGACCACCCCCGGACTGCCCGGACCACCCCCGGATCATGCCGGATTGAGCCCGGATCACAAAATCGCCCGGACCGCCCCGGATGTTTTAAATATTAAAAAAATTCCGGGGCGGAGCCCGGACGGGGCCGGACGAGCCATGGATCAGGCCGGATGGCTACGGATGAGCCACAGATCACCCCGGATCGCCACGGACCACCCCGGATGACGCTCCAGGGCTCGTCCGGCCCCTGATCTGGGTAGGTGTGACTGGGGCTTTAACCGGCCACCTCCCTAAATGGACCACTTAAAGTCGGTCCCAAGGTGGGTCGATTTATAGAGGTTTTACTGTATATAGATATGCTTACTGTACAATATGTGTGTGAAGACAAGGGTGCACTCCTAACATGACAAACACAAATCTCATAATTCACGACGCTGGAGACTGAAGTAGTGCAACATACAAACTTTTATTTTTCACAATATGCATCTCAGACCTGATTTTCATTCAAGTACACAATTTTCAGTTTCAATGACAATACAGTATGTGCACGTATATCAATAAACAATTTTTCTCTCTGACACTATATTTTTTACACAGTTTCAGTTTTTATTATGTATTAGAGTTACATCCAGCCTACACGTCCATATTATCATTCTTATTTTAATTTTGTTATGCTGTGTTTATACTGCCCATAGCATGTGCTCGGGCTTGTTTTGAATGCTGGGCAGTTGTAGTAGTGGTTTAAAATTATCACACAATAGGAGGTGATAAGATGTTGTTGTTTCTCACACAGCATCCGGTGCATGGTGATTATTTAAATATCTGTAGATATTTCAGCTTGTTTTGTGTTGGGGTTGGCTATCCAAGGTCGATCTGAAATAGGGAAAGACTGCTAGGTAGCTGTTAGGTGTGGCAGTTAAGCGTGTTCTTGGCTCGTAGATGTTTGAGCTTCTTTTGTGTTGGGTTTGGCTATCCAAGTTCGCTCTGAAATAGGGAAGGACCGTTAGATAGCTAATGGTTTCAGTTCTAAGTGTATGTATTATTGGTTTTATTTTCTGATCATCCTTGTAGTGGATGCAAATAGTATATTAGTTTTTAGTTTTTTAGTTTTTGTTTTACTACTACTTATGAAATAGCCTACACTACATTTATAGGCTTGTACATAGTTTGTAGCTGTTCGTTATGTACTGAGGGTGGTCCAGATTACCCCCTTGGGGAAGCCCAGTTTGTGGGCCGTGACCTATCACATGCCCTTCTGGTGTGCCCCAGGGTGTTTTCAGGGTCTCCCTTTTTTTACATATATATTGTTCTATGTTTTCAGATCGGGAGTCTCTGTTTTTGATGGTTTGTGGTTGTTTGTTATCTACTGAGGGTGGTCCAGGTTTATCCCTTGGGGCAGCCCCTTTTGTGGGCCGTGACCTATCACTTGCCCATCTGGGGTTTTGGCCCTAGGATGTCATCAGCGTCCTCCCTTATTTTTTGTTTGTCTTTAGATCAGGGATCTGCCTTTCTTTTACTGATTGGGCGTTCCAAGCCTCAGCAGCCATTTCTAATGTGCTTCTTTCATGTGCCTTTATGTGTCTCCTTGTTTGTTTTATTAGTGGTGCATTGTTTATTCGTGTATCTCAATATTTGTTATTGTCACACAGAAGGGAATACTGAGGCAATAGAATAGAACCTGTGACTGCAGAAGGCTATGGTATCAGAGTTTTGGCAAGCTTGACAACATTAATTGTGCCTGGTTGCACTTCAAATATCTCACAAGTTAGCCACTTAAAATAAGCGTTACTTCAAGCTAAACTAAGGTACACTATAATGATCAACCTAATATATTTATCTCAGAAAACCATCGGATTTTGCAACTTTAAGGTATATCGCATATCTATCTAAGGATCACAGGGTAAGAATCAGGCGACCAGATCTATAAATGGTACCACAAACAAACTGAGTAATGGCTGCATTGCCCACTCATGATATATATAAGCCGCAATCGTGATTTGACGGCTCTACTAAAAGCGCTGTCTTCGAATTGACAGCGAGCAAGAAAAGAAGTGTGTTGTTCAAAGCGTCTGACTTAGCTTGTCAGAGCCTTTTATACACAACACTTGATAGACTTCTGGGATGTTAGCTAAGTGACATACTAATGGACTCCCTCAATGCGGTGAATGTTTGTTTTATTATATATACTGGGTTAGTTTTTCTTTAATTGTGAAGATATACATAGCAGAGGAAATGGCGTGTGTATATACATATAGGCATTATAAAAAAACCAGTATGGCCATATAAACAAGGACACGACTGCCATCAAGTCTTCGTCTCCTTACACCTAGTTCCCTCTCGAGCTCCGACGGCGCCACCTACGAGTGGTTGCTTTCGCCCATTAACTAGGACAGTTGGCCGGGTTCTTAAACTGATAAACGAAGACATACAAATATATACATACACGTAACAATAGTGTAAGTTTCTGTTATGCAATCATATATATATATACAATATGTTATGGTAATATAAACAAGGACACCACCACCACCAAATCCTTACTTCTTGTTAGTGTAAGATCGAAGTGGAGAGAAAACTCTCAAATCTCATACTCATAGCCTTTATTTCATTAACACAAACGAACCAATTTGGGTTTCTGTATGCAGATTGCTCACGACCATTGACAATGCCTTGAGTTTGACGGTACACGCAGTGCAAAAATTAGTTTTATTCAAAATTAATAGAAATCAAGAACCCTAACGCTAAAAATTTAATATAATCTGTTTGTTGAATATGTTTTCTGTATGTGTGCCAAGTGGTTTGTCTCTAGGTGGTGTAATTTGAGCAATATTTGACTTTTTCTGTATGAAGATCACTCACGGCCATTGACAATGCATTTGAATGGATGTGTCCCTCGTAAACTGGTATGCAGCGGAAACTGCAACACCGGCACTCAACCCTACTAATTGGCTGTCTGGTGTAGGGCTATGTGGGTCGGTGAAGAAAGTTGGAGGGTGCTGATTATGATGGTAATCAGGCCACGAGGGCCAGCCGCTACTGGATGTTGCGTCGGTCGAGCTCTCATCACTTTTGGACTAGCTATGGAGAGAGCAGGACGTCATGCGACGCGCTGCGCGGCAGGAGGGCTCGACCCCTGTGCGCAGCAGCGTTCTGATAAGGTATCAGAGGGTTGCCTCTGGGCACCCAGCCTCTGAGTTGCGCGCGGACAGTGTAAACTGTACCGGAGGCTAGGATAATATCACGGGAGCTGATATTATCCTGGTAAGTATGGCACCCACTGGGTACCACTGCCACGGCGGCTTGGCCTTTGGCCAGACCTACAGGTCCGTTCTATACCTCTGCGTTGCGCACGGTCAGGCTTGCCTGTACCGGAGGTTAGACTTGCCAGTCTCGGGGTGATGGTGGGCGGAAGTGAGGTCAGATCGGGGTCGCCGGATACCAGCGAAGGGTGTGTGTGGGGGGGGGGGGCACCCGTGTCGCCGCCTGGAGGATAGGGGCGGGGCGGCCACCTGCCGGGTTTTGTGGTGCGCTGTGTCAATTCGCGTATCGGTTGGCGTATAAAGATAAGTAGTTCCCGTCTGTCTCGTGTCGGTCGCGAATTATCCATGTTGCCTAAGCAACATGTCCAATGCTTGGACCTACATTCCCACCCCCCTGAGAATTTCATAATATTTGAATGCCCCCTTACAAGGAACTGGGGAATGGGGAAGATCAATTTTCCGCAGTTGAAACTTCTGCTTAATCAGTGAATGAAACCAAAACAAACAAAAAGGCAACGGTGAAGAGAGGAAAATACCAACTTTCCATCCAGGTTAAGAAAGTTTGGTAAGATCATTTTAATCTGAAAGCACCAGTGACATGACCAACACAACTTTACTTAAGTTACAATTATCATGATCGAATATGACTATTCGGGGTTTGTATGTCTTGAAAGAACCTTTTCTCTGCTAATTATTGAGTGCCCATTCAAGGATGAGGGTTTCTGTAGTCAAGTTGTGAATGTTGGTGTCATTTAGCCCTAATGGCTCTTCTCAGCTGAGTTAGTTGTAGTAGTTCTACGTGCAATGTATCACCAATGCAACAATCAATATTTCAAAGATTTCAATATTTTCTTAAAATATAAAAAATATTCATGTAAAAAGTAGAAAGGTAAACAGGTCTTGAAAGTTGGCCAATCCTATGAATGCGCACAATTTTCTAACTATATTTTATCCTAAATATCCAATTGAAATAGTGGTACACTCATTAAACATATATTGCAGTTTGATGCTAACGTGCAATAGTGGTATACTTGAAAACGAGTAAACAAAACTATCTGCAGTATTTCAGTATACACTCAAATTAATATTGCATGTTTTCACTTTAAATAACTCCAAAGTTAACCCTTTAAATTAAAAGTTAAATAAACCCGAATATATTTATTTAAAATAATATGGCAGAAACTAAAAAACCCGGACTATTCAACCTTCAACGATGAAGGCTGACCTCTAACCTAGATTCGTTTAGAGCCCTCAATCTATCAAAACCGTTCTCGGTTAATTAAAATTCGGCTTAATTATACTGATGATACCTGCTTTAAACATCTGACATCTGACCTGCTTTCTGTTAGTATGGTTTCCATTGACAGAAAGAAGGCAACCAGTCAAATAACATAGCACATGGTCGAGATTAGATGTTTATACTGCACCAGATTATCAGTGAAATTCAAAGCATAAGAACAAAAATACTTTACCCATACACTTTCTGTTCTGTTACTCGCGCAACTTACGAGTCCATTACTGACATTACGTGTGGTAGCAATGTACCTTAAATGTTACTGCTAGATTTTTATGTTGTTTTAATGACTTAAAAAAACGACAACCGGTGCATATATCAAGTAAAATCCAACCAATAGACGAGATGACTGTTCCGACTGCGCATGCGCTGAAAACGGCGTTGGCAGCAAAGCAAATGCATACGGCCATTCAGTTTGCCAATACGCATAGGGCAAAACTTCCATTTTATTCAAAATTAATAGAAATACATAACAATTTGGCATAAACATGTATGCATACATGCAATATCTGATGAATATAACTAAGACAAAACTAGCCATAGTTAAACATTTTGAGCTTAGAAACATACAATTCCACACAAAACAATCAGTCACTATCCACATCACTATTATTAATTCTTGTTCTAAATATTAAAATGCCAAATGTATCAACATACACTTGTTTCAGAGAAATATATAACCAATATCTGATTAACCCTACTCATTTACTAGTTCTACACATGTCATTAACCATAGGATATAAATAAAAACATGAATAAAATAAGTAAAACTGCCTCTGGCTATGGCTCTGAGTGCCTGGATTTCTCTCAATCTAAATGCACGTGACATAAGATGTGCTGATTATATTGATGTAATCAACTGAAAGAGGGTTAAAGCCCTTTCATCCTCTGAAGCGCTCTTATCCCAGTGGCCTCACTTACTCTTGGATAAAAGATTCATATCTTAATTTATTATATATATATTTTTAGTTGGTATTCTATGTATCAAACAAGAGCTGAGATGAGCTGAAACTAGCACATTTCATAGCTGCACACAGTGTATTAGCATGTGCCATGTGCTTCTCGTGGGTTTGTTTTTCTTCCTCGCATCCCACAAAGCACCGCGCCACTGGAATGGTGTTGTAGTCTATTCATGGTGCACATATGTGAATATATAGGAGTTTACCTCCTCTAAGATCATATCAGGACGGGCACCGACTTGTGACAGAGCACACTCACGGCGACTTTATAGTACTGTCGCACTGGGATACCAGGCCATCAGCACCATGACCTGATTTCTCACTCAGTCACATTATCCTGACACTGAATTAACCAGTCCTTGCCACATCCTAGTAATGCTGAGCACTAGGCTAGGTAGCAAGATGTATACATTTTGTAAGCCATTCGTTTTACTCGGCTAGAGTTCAAACTCCTGACCTTTTGCACGGGAAGTCTGTGCTATACCGATTCAGCCACCACGTCCGGTCCTAATATATGGCAAAATGTCTATATATAGACAGAAAGAAATAGAGACGTAGTAGTCCATGATGAGCCTCCAACACCACAAGGTGGCAGTCTCGACTGGGCTGATCCATGGCGGTCAGAAATACCAGCAGGTGGCAGCACGCTAGGTGGAGCACCCCTATGGCGGACCATTCCGCCCATGGCTAGGCTCCCCCTCATACTGTACCCCCCGCTGAAGGTTCCCTGTGACTTGGCTGGGCAGTGGCAGTAAAAAACAGGGTAGGACCGCAAGGTTTGAAATAACTACAGTGTTATCGCCTTAATCCCCAGGCGTGGCAGAAACCGATCAATCACATCTTATATATATATATATATATATATATATATATATATAAATCCGAGCGTCTGAGCGGGTCTGGCAGCAGTAGTGACCAGACGCAGCTGGTATCAGGGCGGTCAGGAGCCACACACAGGAGGCAGACTAGTGGAGGATGAAGGAACTAGACTAGGTAGCAGCAGTGGCAGTACTAACTCAATGACTCTAGTACAGTAGGAGTAACTAATAACATGGCAGTACAAGGTGTAGTAACTAATATAGGGAAAAGGTAGTTGGTCGTGTCCTTGTTTATATTCCAATAATAGATTATAGAGCACATATATATGTATTTATATATATTTATGCATATATATACATATATATACATATATATACAATAAACGGACGTGGCTCTGCGGTCTGGATTCAGATAAAACCACTGCTTTCAAGGGAGATTTTATCTTGATGAAAGTTTTACCTCGCGTCGAAATTAACCTTTTCTATAATGACATGCCATATATATATATATTTATATATATATATATATATATATTTATATATATATATATATATATATATATTTAACCGAGACTGTCTTAGAGTCGTTTTGCGTTTCTGCCCGTTTTTCTTCTTCTTTAATATTACATAAATGTTATGTGTTTTTCACATACATGTTATATTTTCACATACATTGTTAGAATCGCCTTTACTTCAGATTGAAGTAACTTTATTATACACTTTTAACTTTGGCGATATTTAAAGTGAAGATATGAAAAATAATTTTGGCATGACACGTCAAAATTCTTACACCATAGGTTTCAGCAGTAAACGTTCTATTAAATTGACTTAGTATTCCCTTCTATGCAGCAACGAACACTTATTAAATGCATCCAATCTTAGTTGGATATATAGGATCTAATGGTGCAGTCACACTACGACGCTTCTCCCAGTGACCCGTCAGCGTTGAAAATAAAATATTGCACGTCGAGAAACGTTAAAGAAATCGGGGAAATATGGGGAAATTTGACGTTGGCGCAGCGTGTGGGTAGCGTGTGAGTAGCGTGTTGTCAACGCGTGGACAATGAGCTTCGACACGCGCCCAAAACAAATACAAACTTGGTTTATGCTTTACCCGCCGGAACTGGATGGCGCGCGCGGCGTGTCGACAGCGATACGTAAGCGATCAGTCAGCGGTCGGTCTGTGTCTCTGTATGTGTCTCTGTGTCTGTGTCTGTGTCTCTGTCTGTGTCTCTGTATGTGTCTCTGTATGTGTCTGTGTCTGTGTCTGTGTCTGTGTGTGTGTCTCTGTGTCTCTGTGTGTCTGTGTGTGTCTCTGTCTCTGTATGTCTATCTGTCTGTGTCTCTGTCTGTGTCTCTGTCAGTGTATCTGTATGTGTCTCTGTATGTGTCTCTGTATGTGTCTCTGTGTGTGTCTCTGTCTGTGTCTCTGTGTCTGTGTCTGTGAGTCTGTGTGTCTGTGTGTGTCTCTGTCTGTGTCTCTGTCTGTGTCTCTGTATGTGTCTCTGTATGTGTCTGTGACTGTGTCTCTGTGTCTGTGTTTGTGTATGTGTCTCTGTCTGTGTCTCTGTCTGTGTCTCTGTCTGTGTCTCTGTCGGTGGCTCTGTCTGTGTCTCTGTCTGTGTCTCTGTATGTGTATCTGTCTGTGTCTCTGTCTGTGTCTCTGTCTGTGTCTCTGTCTGTGTCTCCGTCTGTCTGTGTCTGTGTCTGTCTGTCTCTGTCTCTGTGCCTCTGTCTCTCTCTCTCTGAGACACAGAGACACACACAGACACACACTGAGACACATAGACACACACAGATACACATAGACACACACATACACAGATACACACACAGAGACACAAATACACACACACAGACACAGAGACACAGACACACATAGACACACACAGAGACACACACAGACACACACACAGACACACATACACAGAGACACAGACAGAGACACAGACACAGAGACACAGACAGAGACACAGACAGAGACACATACAGAGACACATACAGAGACAGACACAGACACAGAGACACAGACACAGACACACAGACACACAGAGACACACACAGACACACATACAGACACATACAGAGACACAGACAGAGACACACACAGACACAGACACAGACACATACAGAGACACATAGAGAGACAGACACAGAGACACAGACAGAGACACAGGCAGAGACACAGACACACAGAGACACAGACAGACAGAGACATGGACACAGACAGAGACACATACAGAGACACATACAGAGACAGACATAGAGACACAGACAGAGACACAGACACAGAGACACAGAGAGAGACACAGACACAGACAGAGACACAGACAGAGACACATACAGAGACACATACAGAGACAGAAACAGAGACGCAGACAGAGACACAGACAGAGGCCCAGACACAGAGACAGAGACACAGACAGAGACACAGACAGAGACACACACACAGACACACAGAGACACAGAGACACACACAGAGACACATAGACACAGAGACATACACACACAGACACACAGACACACACAGAGACACAGACACACACATAGAGACACAGAGACACACACAGAGACACACAAACAGCAACGTGCGAGCAACGTCCCTCCAACGTGCTTGTAACATGTGTCGACATCCGCCTAACGTCCTCCTAACGTCCTTACCCATATATTTGCGCGCGCTGTCGGTCGTTGTTTTTTTTTGACATGCTTAAAACGTTGGGCGACCGGCAATGCGCGCCGACGTTGTCCGCCGACCATCAACGTCAAGGATAGTGTACCGACGTGTACCGACGCATGCATAACGCGCCCCCAGCATGTGTCGCCGTTTCCCTAATTATCACCCAAAATCACCACATGTCGACGGGTCGCCGGCGAGAAGCGTCGTAGTGTGACTGCACCATAATCCAGATATGTGTTTTGGCTTAGACAATTTTGACACCTTCATCGGACTATGCAACTTTAATAGTATCGGTGGTATCAAGCATCAAGTAACAAGATTCAAGTTGTATCAAATATCAACTAATTTGTATTCAGGTTCTGATTGTTATTGACTTCCGTGCTTTGGATTCGAGGGGTTCTAAGCTAGTAGCGGGGGACTGGTCGGACCAGTTGAATATGGTCAACATGTTCAAGTTAACAGGTCATCAATTACTCAGTAACAGGATAGTCTAGTTACCTAATTGTCAATGGTATCATAGTAACAGGCATGTAATCCGAAGTAGCAGGAAACAATGAGTAACATGCCTCATCAAAACAAGAAACAACAAATTAACAGGTTAAAAAATCAACAGCTAGAAAACAACAGTACTCAACCCAACATACTAGCAAGTGCTGAGGGCGCCTTGTGGATAGCAGTGTTGGAAAGGTACACGTGTACTGAGTTACTGGACCAGGACCCAGCTTCTTTAATATCTTCTACGTCTAAACCTTTAGACAGACAAGCTTGTGCGGCCCTCCTATGAAGGTTGTGCAAGGTAAGACCTCACAGGTCCCCAAAGAGGTCAGTCAATGCTAGCCGAAGTACTTTCAGAATTAACGGTGCAGTGAGAGGGGCACCCGACATGAGCACGAAGGCAGGAGCATCCAGCAGGTGCTCAGACAGTGACGAGTAGTGCCTCAAAGCAGTTACAGGGCAACATAACAAGTAGGCACTGCTGGGAGTCAAAACACCAAGGGGTTATTCGAGGAGAACCTCGTCTTAGTCGAGTGAGCGACCACTATAAGCTCAAGTTCAGTTTCTAACACATCTGAGTACCGCAGTGCATGGGGTGAAGAAAAATGATCATGTGTGCAAAGAAGGTTGCTCTGACGCAAGAGTGGCATGTACCCGACTAACAGAGCAGAGATAACCACATTAGCTTGGGGGCTTGTGCCCGAGAGTCTAGTGATTATTGCGATTAATTGGCCAGGGGTCAGAGGGTACACCCAAGTTACTATGTGCAATTGAGTTTTTTACTATGGTGCATTTCATCAATTTTACTTGATACGAAGCAAAGACTTCAGCATTGCCCGTTACTCCCTTGAGCCAGGTTTTAACGCCACTTAGATAGTTAAGGACTGAGCCCGGTTCCCTATGTTTGTCTGAGAGGAACAGGATGAATGACAGGAGATTGTACACCTCTGGGGAAGTAGGGACCACTGCATGTTGCTGGCAGAAAACTAGGTAAGTTTGTAGATGTACTGCCTTGTTCTTCCAGGTTTGTGTCGACACACGCCGTTGAGTATGCATTGAGCAGCCTGAGGTGGTGAATTAGTGTGTAGCCTGGAAGATAGAACCAAACAATAAACTATCTTCCAGGTACGACAAGAGATCTAGATTTCAAAAGTTATATTGTCAAGAGAAAAAATAATGGAAACAGGTGACAGGTTCAGTTCTCTGCAGTAGGTGTCTGCCAGCTGTCTGGCTGTAGCGCTGTGGTGTGATCTGCTTAGTGCATCCGCTACGTGTAGGAGTTTGCCTGGGTTAAAACTAATTTCTAGCTCACAATTGTTATTAGCCGAGATGAGCCAGAATTGTCTGGTGCATGCATAGAGGAACCGGTCCTTTCCGGTGCCTGATGCCAGTACCTGCTGGGAGGTGGCATTGACAGTGTTAACAATGACCCTATAATTTTGTGGGTTAGTAGGTAGCAAGAAGGTTATTGCATAGATTAGGTTTAGAGCTTCTAAGTGAGTTATTATTGAGAGGCTGTCTTTGATCTCTTTGGGGTACAGCTCAGCATAATAATGCAAGGGAGAGAAGGCCCCACCAGCTTCTAATCTAGAGTCGCACTCAATCGTCCAGATCTTAATGGGCTCCTGGGGAAGAAGAACTAGCCTGTTTGAGTTTGAGGCAAACTTAAGGAACCAATCTATATCTTTTAACAGGTCTTTCATGAAAGAATGCTGGCCTTTGAAAGGCATTGCCCTTACGTTGGCAAGGATTCTGTTCATGAACCTGGAAGTGGGCTTAACGCATTTTGACACATGCTGAAGTTTTCCCGCAACGCTTTGCAACTGCCTTCTAGAAGCCGTGGACTTTGTAAACCAAGCTTGACAATCTTTCAGAACCGCTTCCAACTTTTCTTCTGGTACTGTCATGAGCACCGAGTTTATTGTAAAGCCTAACCAGGTAATGCTAGTTAACGGAGGGGAGCATTTATCAAGGGCCAGTGCTAAGCCTAGGCTAGTTGTCAGTGAGTGGAAGTAGGCGTAAGCCTGTTCTGCTTTCTTTCTGGCTGCTTCTATGCCTACAAAATCATCAAGATAGCAGAGACAAAAGAAACCTTGGTTCCTCATTAGCCAAATTACTGCACGGGTGGTTCTTATACAGAGGAGAGCAGATGTCCTGCACCCGAATGGAGGGGCTATGTCTATGAAATAAGCGCCGTTGACCGAAATGCCTAATAATGGGGTGGACAGCGGACAGACCTGAGCTGCCTGTAGGTGCATGATAAATCAGCGCTCCAAAGCCAAGTCGTTTGGCCTAACTTACACATACGATCGGTTGCGGTTGAGACTGAAGGGAGGGAAAACGCAAACTGCCTACCTTGGTAACAACCCTTACTATGACAGCCTTCACACTTTTTCCTAGCGGGAAACTTAGATCTATTATAATGCACTTCGCAGAGAAATTCTTTTTCAGCCTGGTCATGATAGGGCTGAGCTGGCACCATGGAACTTAGGGGGGGCTGCTTGAATAGGCCCAGTAAAGCCCCCAAACTACACTCTTTTTAAAAAAAGATTTAAAATGTGGAAATCTGCATCTGCACCCAGGGCATGGTTTTTCAGTGTGAAGGTGGGGGTGGGGGTGGGGGTGGTCCGCAGTGTAGTCAAGTGGCCACCCATAATTTCAGTGCTCTACTATGGTTTCATAGTGGGGGAAAACAACGCAGTACTGTATACTCCAGGAACACCCAAGCGGAGAGATGTAACTTGGATGTGGTAAGACTGCTTAGTTTGTCCAGTGTGTAAATAGAGAAATCGATGCTCTCCTGCCCGCTGTTGTGTTAGAAGTGACATGAGCACCGAGTGGGCATGACACGTGGAACAGAAAACCCATGAGATCTCGTTCCCAAAGCAGCCATGTTGCATGACAACATAGGTAATGCACTGCTTGCGCTTGATGATTTATACATAGGGCTATCGAATGGACAACTGTCTGTGTATTATAAATGTATATGTGTATATAAATAAACTATACTAGTTATATAAATAATCACAGGTACATATATGTGTTATATAATGCATGATGTGAATATAACCAGGCCTGTACTATCTATGCATTATAAATATATACTCTAATAAGTATATGAACATAAATAGGTGCATATATGTGTTGCATAGTTCATTATCTTAATATAAATGGGCTTGTGCATGCGTTATGTATAGATGAAGTGATGCATGGGCAGCACCTGCTCCATACGGGTGTTTCCAGTCCTGCTGGTCCCTCAGGAAGGACTATAACTGGGCCCCAGCAAGCCGTGTCGCAGCTTGAGCTAACAGACCAGAAGTTGGAGTTGGGTCTCCCCCCAGGCCTATCATTCACTATAGACTCCATACGTTAAACTTACTTTTCACCAACAACCACATGCAAACTTGGTAGGGTTCTTGCCATACATTGGTGTATGATGTAGATTGCAGTGTAATTGTCTGAGGAAAATAAAATAACGCTTCATGTACGTGTATTCACCTTCTGACAGGTAAACTGTAGCTGTGACACAATGAAAACATTGAGTCAATTTGATAGAACATGATACTACTGAAGCTTGTAGTGTCCAGCATTTCCAGCATTTCGATATGCATGCCAACAGTTTTTGCTGTTTTTTCACTTCAAATATCTCTTAAGTTAGCCGTTTATAATAAAAGTTACTTCAAACTAAAGTAAAGTGGATTAGAAGGACCAACCTAATAAAGCTATTATAATTTAAAAGATGGCTGAAACTCAAAACCATCGAGCTATATGCATGTTGGTCAGTGACGTCAGTATCACGTGACTCACACCTCGGAATGGAATGATTGGTAAAACGAGCAAACAGGTGATGTTTGTATGGAAACTAGTGAAGCATTTGGATTAATCATCGTCATCATATTATTTATATAAGCTTAGTGGTGAATTCCAAATAACACGTCTTTATTATGCATCTAATGTTATTACTGTCATATCCAGAAAAACAATAGATAGGGACAAAAATGTTCTTGGTGGACTGACAAAATGGCAAACACACTGAATGTAGTGAATCTCAGTTTACTGGGTTTTTTTTGTCACTGGGTATGCCTGTCCAATGGTTCCAAAGCACAGTGAAGAACAAATAAATATATAAAGAAAGAAATATTTATAATATATATATATATATATATAAATATATATGTATACATGTATATATATATGTACATAGACCTATACTTTTTTAACCACATAACTGAAGCCATAACCCATGTTCATTTCCTATTATATCCTATGGATACTAATTTCTTCTGCCAACCAGCCAACGCGCATGTGTGGGAATTCTATGATGTAAACGTAAATAATCAAAATGTCTATACAATTTTAATGTGCTCCTTGCTTTCCGCCAACCTGTCCTCATTTGCGTTGGTTTCAAACTGCAGTGAGGGTGGCATCTATTGCTAGAAACTTTTCTTCTTGTGGTGTGGAACTGGGTGAGGGATTGGATTAAATATGTTTTTGGGGTGTTATGCGATGGAGGTCGATCCAGTTTTTCTTTTGCTAAACAATTGTTATTCACCTGTATAGAATCTTTCTTCAACGCCGAGAAACTGGTCTTCCAATCATGTCCCACTTCAGTTATTTACCCTGTTTAATTTGAAGAAACAAATGATACAAGTGATTAAGTATAAAACATTGGTTGAAATGAGTGGGAGTGGTCATTTGTGGTCATTGTTTTTTACACCTACCTCTCTAAGGTAATCATTCATGATTAACACTATTTGTTAACACTAATCCTAACTCATCATACGAATGAGAAGCAATAACTACTAAATAACTACTAAATATGGATGGCTGACCATGTCCAAACCATTGATTGATTGAGCATAATGTGTCTGAATTATTCTCAGCATTGTGAAAAGAAACACTTTGTTATGGGGAATGAATATATTTATCAAAGAATGGGTGGGGAGGGGGGGGGGGAGTGGGCGTTGTGAAAGACCAGAATGAAGGGCGTATTCTATGACTGGCCACTGATGTAGACTGCCACAATACAGATCCATTATTATCTGAATCACCTATCTGCATGTACACGCAGAGTGCATAGCCGATACAGCCGCCCTCTGTGGCCGGCAGGACAATGCAGGCACACTGCAGTGCCTCCCCGCAGGCGGAGGCGTTCAAGCAGTGTGTGAACTGCGGCGTCAGGCATTGTGCAGTCTAATCAATGTTACACACGGCCCTGAATGCACATTATTGAACGGACAGAGCGCCCAGTAGGGCAGGGCTCGATAGGATAATGGTCACAGATGCACACTCAGCACTAGTGGGCAGCTGGGGGAGGGGGTGCGAGGAGAGGGGGGAGGGGGAGAAGGGAGGGGGGAGAGTGTGGCGGGACGGACGCGCACAAATGGGGGCGAGGATGGTGGCCGGAAGTAGCGGAAGCGGATGTGGGGAAGGATGTTGGGGGCAGTGGTGGGAGGAGTGGATATGGAGATGGTGAAGGGGTGTGGGTGTGGGTGGGGGCGGATAGAGATGAGGGTGGAGGTGCGGGTGGACGCACTGAGGTGTGGCACGGACAGAGAACGGGGAGGGGCATGGGTTCAACTTAATAGAAAACATGAACACCGAGTCTCATAAATCGGCGGAAGCCATTAAGTGAACACAGTATGGCTTCCCTGAATCAGTTACATTATTCATAGTGTCCATTTTTTCGTTGCTATTGGATTTAAAATATAATTTATTTAGCCTAGCACGATGACCTCGTGAGATGATAGAGGTGGTCACCTTTTGCTGAAGATGTTTGCCTCAATGCAGAATTATAATTATGTATTATATATTATACATAAAAATATACACTATACATATCATATATATTATATATAGTGTACATTTATTCAATTTAGTATATACATGTTATATATAGTATATTATTATGCATTATATATTATAGCTATTATATATTATACATTATATCATTTAATATAATATGCATAGAAGTTATTGTGTATATATTATATCTCTTATATATCTTATATATTAAATAATATATATGATATATTATGAATATGATGTATATTATATACATAAAATATGTTATGCAAATTAGATACATTTCATATATTACACATGATACATATTATTCATATTCTATATAACCTATTTATTAAATATATATAGTTATATATATACATATATATATATATATATATAGATTAGTTAGACGAATCTTACCTGGGTATAGATGATGGATAACTGTTGTTTTACCGAGGTAGAAGCCTCGGATAGACGTGGGCTAGGGAGAGGTAAGCACATCCGGTCCAGCAATCTTTACCTACTTAATCAGGAGAAATGAGCCAAATAATCTAAAAGTACATTAACGGTGATAATGGTACCAAACTGTGAAGTTTTGTTGGTAAAACCAAAGAATAGACGTGGAAGGGAGTGGCGGGAGGGCCCTAGCCCACGTCTATCCGAGGCTTCTACCTCGGTAAAACAACAGTTATCCATCATCTATACCCAGGTAAGATTCGTCTAACTAATCTATTTTACCTCGATATACAGCCTCAGGCTAGCCTCAGGCTAGGGAGAGGTTTACGTAAACTCATTTATCCTGTATTCTAATGTCAAAAATCAATAACATTTGTTAAACATGTATGAACATCAACCAGCAAAATTAAAGAGTTTTGGTGAAAACGAAGTGTATTCTCACCTACTGCTGATCTAGTCTTGTAGCAGCTGTCGGGCTACTGTGCTCGACTTTTCTAATCGTTTGTTGTAATGGGTTGCAAACGACCGTGCTGTCTTCCATCCTGCATGGGCCAGGATCCGCTTAACAGAGATGCCCAGGAGTCGTGCCTTAGACACCATCGCACCCCTTGTTGAATGGGAGGCATATTTGTCCGTGTCTACGCCTGCCATTTTCAACATTCTAATTGTCCATCTCGCTAGAGTATCTCGCGAAATGCCTTTGTGTGGCTTAATAAAGCTCACCAAAAGCTGTCTTGACTGTCGTAAGTCTTTTGTCTTGGATATATATGCCCTAATGGCCGAGACAACACAAAGTTTTGAGTCTTCTGTGAAACTACTAACACTAATCGTAGATAAAGGGGTCACCTAATCTGTTAGATTTTAATAACTTTGACAAATCAAATGTGGCCTCCTTTCTATCTATCTCTAGGCCGTCTAACGATAACGCTACAATAGTTTGACCCCTGTGTCCTGTTATTAACAAAAGGAGCAAAGCTACCTTAAAACCTAATTGTTTAAGATCTAAATGCTTATTATGAGGCCACTGTTTGAGTAAATCAAACACTACCGACACATCCCAAAAGCGACTGTATTTCGGTTTTGGTGGATTTCTCTGATAAATCGACCTAATAATCCAATGAATGACATGGTGTTTTCCAAATCTCATTATTTATCCGTGGCAGGATAACCGATAAAGCACAACGAGCAGCATTAATAGCTCCGAACCCTAATCCTTCATCCTCCAACCCTCTGAGAAATTTACCAACTTGTGAAATAGTAGGATTCATGGGTTTAACTTTGTTAACTATACAAAAAACACCCCATTTCCTCAAATATGTAGTATACATTTTAACCGTACCTTTACGCCAAGCATCTGCCACCAGTCTTTGTTGTGTAATTTTATCTAAACCAAATTGTTCTAAATATTTATTTAAAAAAGGAATGCCCACAACGGGGTTGTGGATACGTCCCCTCGTCGTTTTAGAGGGCCTTGGTGTGTCAGATTGTCTGGCGATCTTCGGAATCGGAGGCAATCTTTGGCGGCTGCCTGTATGCCCGGTAGCCAAGGCTGCGTGTGCCAGTCGGGAACGATTAATATTGCGTGTGCTTTGTCCATCCTTATTTTTCTGCTTACCCGGCTGATCAAGCTGAATGGGGGGAAGATATAATAAAATTTATTCCCCCAGGTGAGAGAAAAAGCATCTATATGCCATGCATCCGGTTCTGGCTGCCATGAGACATATTTATCAATCTTACAATTGTTTCGTGAAGCAAATAAGTCCACTTCAGGTTGGCCCCACCTTTGGCACACTGTGGCGAAAATTTGTGGCTTAAGAGCCCATTCTAAGTGGTCATAAAATTGTCGACTTTTATGATCCGCTAAAGTGTTCTGCTTTCCGGGAATATAAGCTACTGTTAACCAAACTTTCTTCATTTGGGCCCAATCCCAAATTTTTCGGGCCATAGCATTACATGGTTTTGACTTTGTCCCACCCATATTGCGTACATATGCCATTGCTGTGGTATTATCCGTTAAAATACGGACGTGTGTACGTGGTACTTTAACCAAACTAGCGAGGCCTAAGTAAATAGCTCGTAGCTCTAGGACATTAATATGATCAGAATCTTCCTCTTTTAACCAACGTCCACCAGTTGCTATGGACTCGCAATGTGCACCCCAACCTTCTAGTGAAGCGTCAGTAGTAACTACTGTGTTGGGTTCATTCATCCGTATGGGGTTGGGGGAATTTTCAATATTATCGAACCACCAATTAATATCATTCAGTCCTTCCTCGGAAATAAACATTTTCCTTTCAAAATTGCCTTTAGTACGAGCCAACCCTAAGTTCTTATCTATCTCCAAAGATTTGATATGGGCTTTGCCATATAGAATAGCCGGGGCGTAGGCAATAAGTATGCCAACTAGCACCGCGACCTGTCTAATCTTTGGCCTACTTAAGGCGACCAAGTGAGACGCCGTATCATGAAACTTAAGCAGCTTGTTATCTGGGAGTGAAACAGTCATACAGCGCGTGTTAATAATAAATCCTAAACATTTCAGTTCAGTTGTTGGGACAAAAACAGATTTGTTACAATTTAAATAAAATCCTAACGTAGTCAGGAGGGAACATAAATCTTCCACCGCTTGTTGACAGTCATCATAGGATTGTGACACAATGAAGGAATCATCAATGTAGGGAAACATAGTATGTCCCTTATTCGCCATCACCGAGAAAACGGGTTTCAACAGTTTAGTAAACAAACGGGGAGCACAGGCTAAGCCATTCGGCATACAAGTAAATTGAAAAAGTGTACCTTTCCAAATAAACCGTAAGAATTTCCGGTGTAGTTGAAATATCGGGACTGTATAATATGCATCCTGTAAGTCAACACTAGCCATCCATGCATTTTGTGTTACCAAGTCTCTGGCTGTGTCAAGTGAAAACATTTTGAAATGTTGATACTCTACTAGTTCGTTTAACTTAGTTAAATCTAAAATCATACGGATATCGCCATTTGGCTTTGGCCTTGAAAATATATTAGAGATAAACTCCCCTGGAGTGTGTAACACCTGTTCAATAATACCCTTAGACTCAAAGAGCGTAACCTGTTCAGATAATGCTCGTTCTTCAATCTCATTAAACTTGTACGGAAAAAGTATCCGTTTTTGTAAAGGGATTTCCGTAAAGGGAATCTTAACACCGGTAACAATATTCAAAATGTTAACGTCAGAAGTAATGTCATACCAAGAAGAAATACAATTAACAATATTTCCTGCACAAAATTCCCTTACGTCTGTTTGTGTAGACTCCGCCACCCGCTTAGGTAGTTGGGTCTGCGTAGCCATGTCTATTTGTTGACTGGTCGTGGGAAGGATTGTTTCGGGGCAAACTCCTTCCTGAACGGGCGGTTGCCGTCGTTCCACCCTTGCCGGTCTCCTCGACCTCTGCCCCTGGGCTGATAGCCGTAGGATGGGCCGGACCTGCCAGCCCTGGCTCCTCGACGAGGACGAAAATCCCCTCGGGGTCGACGGAATCTGGAAGAGTCGGTTTTCTTGGCCTCCAGGTTACGACCACTCTTGGCCTCCGTTTCTACCTCTTTAAAGAGGTATGGCAGTTGGCCCCCAAACATTTTCCCCTTATCCAGAGGTTTGCCTTTGATTGGCTTGGGGGGCAAGAAGAGTGTATACTCCTTGCCATCGTTGTCCATAACCTTTTTAGACCTGGCGACTTCCTTTCCTGCTTGGGTACTGACCGCCTTGAAAACATGTTCATAGCGACGATAACTCAGAAAATTACTGGCGGCTGTAAGGAGGGCCATGCCCTTGTCCATACCTCTAGCCAGTGAGGAGAACTTGTTCTCTGTCTGCATCCGGTTCGCGACCGGAACGACTGAAGCGAGTACGCCCAAAACTGCTTTGTGGACGGTAAACAGTGCTGTTTCAAATCGCTTCTTCTCTTCGTTAAGATGGATGCCAGCATCCATCTCCTTAACGACACTAGCCGGGATACCTTTGATGCCGGAAATTTGTTCTGTGATCTTATTGATCACCTCGGCTGGCTTAAAGGTATTGAAGTGTCCTTTGATAGTCTCACGCATCATGGTCGTTGTTCTGACCTTCTTACCCTTTTGAATAGGGCAGCGCTTGCGAATCTTTCCGCCCAGCTTGGCATAAACGCCAGCTCTTTCTGTATCTGAGTCGGATTCAGTAGTCGACGAGTCAGACGATGAATCGGAAGAAGAATCCTTCTTTTTCTTCTTACTCTTCTTTTGCTTCTTCACTTTCTTACTTTTGGTGGCTTTCGTGTAGTCATCACCCGAGGAACTAGCGGGTCTTTTTCGCTTTTTGCCCTTAACGTGCGTGGGCTCAGCCGCCGAATCAGTCTCAAAATCCGTGACATCCTGCCAACCAGAGTCATCTGGGTCAAACTGTTGGTCTTTGCTTGTCTTTGCTTTGGAGCTCTTTCATACGTTGCTCCACTAGCCGATTGACCTGCAAGGTCAAGTCCGCTGGGAACACCTCGTCCTCATCACTGTCTCTATCCGAGAGCACGTGGGCTCCCTGAAGCGGAGACGGCGGAGCTGTCCTATCGGGAGACGTATCGTAACCAGGAACGCGTCCCTCCGCCGCTGCAGGCGGCGGCTTGTTTCGTTTCGTAGCCATCGGTTCTGTAACCCAAAAAAGGAAACTTAATAACCGGAATCAACTCAACTGAACACCGAAGTGACGCCAGAAACTGGGTTGAGGATATATTGGTAACGAGTAACGTATTTACACCGTTCTCGAAACAGGCGTGGTAAGCTAAATTTTTCGTAGGTTTTAGGTATCGAAACCAACCATACGTGGGGTAGGCTTCTAGAACCTCCCATCTCTCTGTTCCATACACTTCTCTCACCCACGGCTACTGCGCCAGCAAGTGAGAGAAAATGCTACGAAACTCGGAGAAACGCCTCATCAAAAGGGGAGTCCATAAAAGAAACCCAGGATCTTCCCCAACATCACCCTCTATTAGGGTCCGAAGGAATGTCCACAGGAGATGTGACGGTGTCACCATCTCTACCCGTACAAAGCGGGTTAATCGAACCACGGGCCAAGACAAAGGAATCCTTTGTTCTATCCGATTCAAATTTTTAAACGTCAATCTTGTCCAAACTGGACGTACGAAAGTTCTGAACTTTCCAATCTAGATGCTATAACGCATCATAAACAAGCTCAACCAAAATAATCATGATTACTTACAGTTGTTAGCTTGTTTGTAGATAATCCAACTGGAGCAGCTCACGAGCGTCCTCCGGTCGTGAGCTTTTTATGCTAATTGCTGGACCGGATGTGCTTACCTCTCCCTAGCCTGAGGCTAGCCTGAGGCTGTATACCGAGGTAAAATATATATATATATGTCAGTTGCCAGTTGCGCGGGTGCGCGACTCCTAATACATGTAATACAGTCGAACAGTAATAATAAATAATAATTAAACCTTGGGATACGCTGCGTTCTTTATATTATTATAATTAATTATAATACATATATATTTATGTCTTTAAGACGTTCTCTCTTATTATAATCTGTGGTGAACTTTGTGTCATTTCTTCGCCTGAATTGCTAGTAGGACATGCCCTTTGACGTGCCCGCTCAAATATGTACAGACCGTGGAGCACCGCCCCGCGTCCCGCTGACACAGCACCTCTCAGCAACAACTTGCGCACAAACACACTGCGCGGGCGCACTCCGTGGTCAACTAGAGCGATGCGCATGCGCAATGCAGAACATTATCACCACACACAACCGGGTCCGCAAAAAAAAAAACCCACAAAAAACCGGAAGCGCCTCTAAATATTACACGACGGCGGGGGTGTTGCAAACATAATTAACATCAACGGCCAGCTAGCCTCAAACACCAACATATTGACTCATCGTGAGCAAGATGGGTCATATGCACCCAGAAATGTAATGGGGAAATGATTCTTTTATAAATCGGAACCGCACCGAATGATTACACTAAGGCCTGGGTGTTGCAAGCATAATATGAGACACCACGGGCTAGCCGCAAACATGAGCATGTTGACTAATCATGAGCAGATTGTCATCTGTAATAACAGTAATAACTTCACAAATGTAATGGGGAAATGATTCTTTTATAAATCGGAACCGCACCGAATGATTACACTAAGGCCTGGGTGTTGCAAGCATAATATGAGACACCACGGGCTAGCCGCAAACATGAGCATGTTGACTAATCATGAGCAGATTGTCATCTGTAATAACAGTAATAACTTCACATCACAGAATATTACACTGTGAGAGTGTGCTGTTTGTTGTTGGTCTGCTGTGTGTTGTGAGTGAGGCGGTGGGCTTACAAACATATGGGGTATCATAGGCTAGCCTAAAATGTCCACATGTTGGCTCATCAAGAGCAGGCTCTGATGTTTATTTTAGGTGACAGCTGCCCGCCTACACCAATTCCACCCGTCTACATTGGAGGTTACAGATGTTGACAGGAGAGTTATGGTTATTAATCATCGCAGTCAGTCATTGGGGTCAGAAGACCATATCTATAAGTGGTATTAAGGTCAAATTTGCATTATCCACTAATTCATATTTGTCTTTATATATTTTAGTTCAATGTCTGGCTGACAATTATAACCCACATTACCTTGGTCTGGGGTAACTGCTATACTAATTGACCAACTTTGGATATATTTGGATAGCAAACATGCAACATTATTAGTGCATCTCCACCAGTTGAATATGTCATTGCTGTGTTATCTAGGTCATGTCAAGACGAGAGACATTTAGCATTCCCAATGGGAGAAACCTCCAAAGAAATGCAGAATGGCTGCACTAGTACATACGTTAGATATGTCAGATCAAATCTAAGGCGTCGTAGTTTCGCAAAGATAATATCATTTCATCAGATTATGTAACTCTGAGGTTGGTTTTGATTGGTAAACATAATGAATACAAGGCTAGGATTAAAAGCCACATTAGTATGCATCTTATCTGAATCAATGCATTTAGACAATTCATGTAGATCCTGGTTTACCTGACTTATCTTGAATGCCATTCATCAAACATAGTGGTTGGTGGGGGTGGAGGTGGGAGTGAAGGTGGGAGTGAGGGTGTGGGTGAGGGTGGGGCTGAGGGTGGGGGGTTCCTATAGCTTTACACAAGCTATGCTTAAAGTTGCCTAGTCCGATGGCTGTTGAATTTTTCCCGATTTATAAAAGATAATTGCACCAGTTTGATCATTATAATCTACTTACCATTACCATGAAGTAGTTTTTATATCAGATGACTTATTTTGAAGTTATTTGAAGCCAAAGCATTCAAAATACTTTCAGCAAGCTTCCCAAAAGTATTTGGAAGTAAGCCAAGTTGTCACACAGTTTCCAATCTCGTCGTGATCACATGGTACACTGACCTAATTAATGAGGTCACAACATATAAACAAACAAATTGCAAACTTATTAGGCTAAGAAGCTTCAGCTTTGGGATACACACACTCTAAGATACACCACATTAGATCTGCAAAGGAAAGGGCAAGAGATGAGTCGCAGAAACGCTGAGATAGGACTCATGGGTTTTTGCTTCATGCGTATTCAAAAAATGGGACTGGTTATTTGTACAGCGGCGGTGCAAATAATGCTATGTGGTTTCCTTATTCGCACAGTGGTAGACAACCAATCAAAGCACCTGATTCGTCGTGGTGGGATACACAAATTAAAAATGTTAAATGCCTCCCTAGTAAAAAAAAAAGAAGTTCCCCCCTCAAGATATATATATTTTTTAATTCAAATAATCCCCCTGCTCACCCAAGGTAGGAAATAGCTGACGAATGAGAACACCAAATGCCGCTATTCGCACCGCCGCTGTGCGAATATCCGTGTCCATTCACGATGGACCAAGCTGCATGAAGAGTTGAAGCTAGAAAGCAGTGAACTCGCCAATCATATGAGAGGAGTTGCTAACTAATTTATTTTGCAGTGATGTGATAATATTGATTCATTACTGCCATAATGCAAATGCATTTGACTGAAATCCTAATTTATTATGTCAGTTATATAAATTCGGCAAAATCAGGACGAAATGTAGCAGGAACGTAACAGTGTAATGTAACATAACGTAACATACTACCAGTGAGTATAAGCATCCTGATTCCAACACTTTTACTTCAATATCAGTAACACTTTATATGATTATCTATTAAGTGAGTAAGATAATGTCACACATTATATATCTAATGAGAAGAAAGGTCGATCACAGAGGCCGTACTGAAAAAAAACAAAAAACAGAGCAAACATAACTTTGTTTTGGGGAGTGTTTCAGTCCAGGTCACATGGTCTGTGAAATCAGGTAAAGACCTCCAAGAGGTCATGAGATTGACCTTCATTTTTTTAGAGGTATTTGTCTTCCATCAGTTGTTGTGTGAATTACATTTTTATAAAGTCAGATTTATACCATAACGGCAGCACCAATTGCTAAGAGAAGGCACCACTATCTTAATTGGATATGTAGGATAAAACGTATGTGGTTTTGAAAATATAATGATATCATCGGACCATGCAACTTTAAGTGATTGGCAACTGTCCAGAACTTTCATATACATATGTCGTGTCATGGCTTGTAATTATTTTATCTGAATCAGTTGTTTTTTCAGCATTGGCTAATCCAGCTATAGACGACATCAGCTAGAATTTACATAAAAATGTTATATGTATGTGAACGATATATGAATACAATCTATTGTTAGTATATTAGACCATAGAAACCAGACTCCTGAGTATATTGGAGGTCTAGCCCTTGTGATTGATGGACGTTAGTTATTTATTTTGACTATTAGTATTATAGATGGTAAAAAGGTGGTAAATGGCAGAGGTTAGTTAATTACTCAAACCTGAAATATAATTTTGGATCCTACTAGGTGTCTTTCAATTATTAGGGTAAGTAATATATGCAGTTTGCAGGTAGTAAGTATTACTGGGTACGCCACCATTTATATTGGGAATGGAATACTGGGGTTAGAGTGAATCATTAATTTGTTCACTATTTGGGTATCTTATTTTGCTTCAGTCATTAATTTCATTTGATGCATAGAGCAAGAAGGGCAGAGAGCGGACAGAAAGCCAAGCCTGGTATCTTGACAATGCCTCCTCCCTACTCTCAGATAGAGACCATTGTCAACAGTTGGTCCATCGACTATAGAAGAAGCAGTAAGGGCTGAAGGCATGGCATCAAATCTCCGAACAGGAAGGTCAAGACAATGGAAACTGCATAATGTACGGCAGACTTTCTCGCCAATGGGGGAATGTTTGTTGAACATTAAAGTTGTGTCGTGGAGGTAAAATGAACACATACAAAATACACACCCAAACATGCACTTCTATAGCAAAATGAACACACACAAAATACACAAACAAACATGCACTTCTATAGCAAAATACACACACACAAAATACACACACAAACATGCACTTCTATAGCAAAATGAACACATACAAAATACACAGACAAGCATGCACTTCTATAGCAAAATGAACACACTCACAATACACCCACACACATGCACTTCTATAGAAAAACAAACACACACAAAATACACACAAACATGCACTTCTATAGTAAAACGAACACACACAAAATACACACACCAACATGCACTTCTATAGCAAAATGAACACACACAAAATACACACACAAACATGCACTTCTATAGCAAAATGAACACACACACAATACACACACAAACATGCACTTCTATAGTAAAATGAACATACACAAAATACACACACAAACATGCACTTCTATAGCAAAATGAACACACACAATACACACACAAACATGCACTTCTATAGCAAAATGAACACACACAATACACACACAAACATGCACTTCCATAGCAAAACGAACACACACAAAATACACACACAAACATGCACTTCCATAGCAAAACGAACACACACAAAATACACATACAAACACAATCACGATCAACTTGCCTTGAGTATAATATCCATTATAACCATATTAAAGGTGGATAATCTAATGGTCTTCACCTTCTTCCATATGTCTACAAATATATATTAGTTGCGATCGTCATAACCTACTTTGCTTTAACTGGACGTGTACTTTTATTTTAAAGGGTTAGCTTTGGAGGTGTTTGAAGTGAAAACATTGAAAGGTAATTTCTGTTTTGTGTGAGCTCTTAAATGTAGGTCATGTGCTTTGTTTACCTTGCTTGTCCGTTTCAGAGCATAGCAGCATAGCCCGAACCTGCAATCAATGTTTAATTGGTGGCACCAGTATCTAAGTATGGATAGATAGAGTCAAATCTAGGTCAGTGTTTTAGTTTGGAAAAGTTAATGTTTTCACCGGTTAATGTTAATGTTAATATCAATATTGAAATGTATTCTTTTTGGAAGTGCATTTGCACAACGTGTGTTATTGGCCGTAGTCGTCGCATCTGCCTTTCACTGGGATACGTGAGATGAGGTGATTGTGATTAATGTATTAATGGGAATCTCATTAAGTTTAATTGCACATGTTATTGTCATGGTTACCATCTGACATCGTTGCGTTAATGGTATCGTTTACATTACCTGGACACCAGAACCGTACCCGTCTTCACCATGAGAGTAAAAACGCTACATGGCAATTTTGTCACACACATTTATATGTAAATATAAATATATATAAATATATATATATAAATATATAAATGTATATATAAATATATATATATAAATATATACACATAAATATATATAAATATTTATAAATATGTATGAATACATATAAACACACAAATATATAAAAATGTATATACATATTAATAAATCAGATATATATTTAAATATATAAAATATATATTAATGCATATACATATATATGAATGTAAATAAATATATGAATGTATATAAATATAACAAAATATATCTGAATCTATCTAAATATCTCTAAATATATATACATATATATAAATATGTATAAATATATATAAATATATACATAAAACACCACCAACCCCACCAACCCCAACCCACCACCGGGTTCCCTGCTGTAAAGCTTGCTTGGATAGTCGATTGTGACTATCCTAGCAACGAAGGAGGTCGGGCTTGGACCCAGACCCATCGACTGTTTGCAGCTCGATGTTTAGCCGAATTTAGGCTTTATTCATAACTATTTAACAAAAAAACAAACAACAAAAACCAAAACAAAACAAAACAAACACCAAAAAAAAAAAACACCCAAAAACAAACCCCACACACCCAACAAAACCCACAACCAACAACCAAACAAAAACCCCCCCCACCAAACAAACCCACCAAACCACCAACAAACCAACACAACCCCACACAAACACACAAAACAAAAAAACAACCCCAAAAACCACAAACATCTATAATATAAATAAATATATATGACTATATAGAGATGGATATATATAGATGTGCAACACAGCCGTTAGTGAGATGGATGTTGGGTCGTAGTGCTACCAGTAGTGTTTGGTAATGATCAGGAGAATATATAATCAAGTGTATAACATCTTCCTTACATTTATACTCGCATAATTAGATATACATCACTATTAGTCACCTAAAGAAAAAAGAAATTCAAACTAAAGCAAAGTAGATCATAACAGACCCTTCTATATTTATCTTAAAGTTGCATGGTCCGATGGACTGTCATTTCCTGAAATAAATATATTAGGTCGGTAGTTACAATCTACCTTACTTTAGTTTGAAATAACTTTTATTTTAAACGGCTAACTTTGGAGATATTTGAAGTGCAAACACAGAAAATTAATTTAGGCAACCATGGCACAACTCTGACACCATAAGCTTCTGCAGTAACATATTCTATATAATTGACTCAGTATTCCCTTGTATGTGGTAATAACTGATTAATAAGTGCATCAGTATCTAAGTGAGCCATGTAGAATCAAATCTAGACAATTATGTTGGGTTTGAAAATTGGAATCTTTCATCGAAAGATGCAGCTTTAAAAGGTAACATAAACTCAAAACCATCGGACTACGCTACTTTAAATTGACTTTTGTTTTGTTTTGTTTTTTTGGGTCCATTAGTTGTTTAAGCAGGGGAAATTTCAGTCATAGACAACTGGTCTTCCTCATTCCACTGCTGGTCGATAGAAAGCCCGAGCCTACACTTTTACCGACCAAAGGGATTTTTAACCTCCCACACCACATAGACATGGTATGAGAGCAACCGGCCTTTGATGATGCTGTAAGTTATACACAGCGGTGGAAATCCAAATTGGCAGAGATGGGGGCACGGGGAATCGAACCGCTGACCCTCAGATTAGGAGTCTGACCTAGAAAAAAGTCAGACACTCTAACCACTCCGCCACAGAGAACGCCACTATATGATATTATACATAGCAACACATGCTTGATGATCACGCCAGTACCTAAGTTGGATATGTAGGGTGAATTCTAGATAAGTATTTTGGGGGATTCGCAAATTTGACCAGCATCGGAGAATACAGCTTTAACTTGACTTAATCTCAGTGAGCACTAATCACCGTCAATATGGCGTTAATCAACCATGAATCAATCAACAAAGCATTAACATTATGGTCTTCAACCTTGGTAATGCCATAATGTTAATGCTTTGATAGATAAAAGCTTGCACATATAGTTACCTTTTTCTCTATTGTGTGGCTTAAGGACTCAGTCAGTTGACAATGGGCCAAATGCATTGAGCACATGTCACCCGATTGGCAGATCATGGGATTCGAATCTTGGGTTTGTTGAACCTTTGCTGAGTCAAACCAATGTCTAACACATCTATACTCGTCGCTACCAAGCCTGGTGCTTGACATAGCGAGGATAGGGCAAGGAGCAGTGGAATGAGGAAGACCAATTATCCGTGATTATAAATTTCCCTTGCTTAGTAAGCAATGAGTGTCAATTTCATTAAATTGTAAATAATTAGCAATTAAATATTATTCGCTGCAGTTATTTGTGACCCGGTTGTTTCCTATCCATACCGATTATCTATCTCCGACACCGCCAACCTCTTTATATATTTATTGTTTGATGTATGCATACTACACAGTGGCATTGTGGTATGAACAAGTGAGGGGGGCTGTCTGTGCAAGCCTCGTTGTCGATCAGCCGTGGATGCGGTGTACGCCTCGTGAACGCCCATCGACCAGACCCACAACTAGCCAGCCCAGCTACAAAGTACAAGCAGGACCTCCTGCCATCCCCCATGTCTGCTTTAACTAACCCGCAACATTCATATAATGTTGGTTGGTTGTTGGAGTTGTACGTCATGGCAACAGCTGAGGTCATATCAGGACGGGTAGCAACTTGTGACAGTACACATTCATGGAGACTTTATAGTGCTGCCCCACTGAGAAACCAGGCTACTGGCACTATGACTCGATATCCAACTCAGTCACATTATCCGGACACTGAGTGAACCAGTCCTTGCCCTATCCTATTAATGCTATCAATTTGATAAATTATTGGTTTGACTCGACTGGGAACCCAAACTCCCAATTTCCCACACACGAGGCCCACACTCTACGTGGCAGTGGTAGTGACCAGGCGCAGCTGGTATCATGCAGTCATGAGCCACTCACAGGTGGCAATGCAGTGGTGGATGCAGGAACTAAGCTAGGCATAGCAGGTTGTGCAGTAATAACTCAATGAATAGGAGTGGGTACTAGCTAAGTCACATGACATTCAGGTGTAGAGTAAATAGAGGGGGAGAACTGCTCGGTGGTAGTGTCCTTGTTTATATTCCCATAATGAGCGATTACTTATTGCACAATATATATACTCATACCTACATATATATAGATTAGTTAGACGAATCTTACCTGGGTTATAGATGATGGATAACTAATTTCCTGTACCGAGGTGTAGTCAGCCTCGTATAGACGTGGGCGAGGGAGAAGGAAGCACATCCGGGTCCAGCAATCTTTACCTACTAATTCAGGATAAAAATGACTCTAATAAACAAAAACTATGGTCATCTGACCTAATCTTGGTACAAGTGATTGAATAGACATGGCAGGGCGTGGTGGGTGGGCCCTCGCCCACGTCTATCCGAGGCTCCTACTAAAAGGTACTTCAATACTAAGTAGGGAGTTTTGATAATCAACTTGATATATTGATCTAAAAATGGTAGAAACTCAAAAGTATCAGACTTTAAAACTTTAACTATTAGTTCTGAATTCTACGGAATTCTCAAACACTGTGAGACTTTATATTCCAATGCGCTCTTAAAACCTGTTGATCTGCGACTGGGGAATAATTATTCATAAGCTCAAACCCCCGCACTCCAATCCACCCACTGACCCACCCCGACAACTCTCTCCAGGCTCCTGAACCCTTATTACTACACCACCACTCCACCACCACTACCCATCAAACCTCCTTATATGCATTTTATCCACACAGTTCATTAAATATGCACATTCCAATAAAGAAAATATTCAAAAATAATCAAAATGTTTAAATCAAAATACTTACCTAGATTTGATCCTACATATGCAATGACACCAGTGCACTCACTGAATATGCATTGCTGAATAAAATGAATACTAAGTCAATATAAATATAACCTGTCACTATTGAAACCTATTATGTCGAATATTTCAGTGTACATACCAACATTAATTTAACATGTTCTCACTTCAGATATATATCCAACAATAACCCTCAGAAAAAGAAACTACTTCAAATTAATGTAAAGAACACTATTACAATCACCCTAATGTATTCTTTAAAACGAAAATACTCTCATCGATTCATTTAATATTGGTGTAGTCATATGCCACTAGTGTTTCCATATCACTGTGTCACTTGTGGGTACCAGTCAGGAATCCATCGCGCTATATAATGCAAATTGATGTTTAACGACTGTTGTTAGCTCGCATTAATTAATACATAGATACCCGAATTAATATGTTTGTGTAAATAATTCTGAATAGAAAAATAGCTGGAAGACCAGTGTTTCGGCGCTGATGAAAGACCTAATTCAGCAGAATACAAATATTTACCCCAAATTAAAAGATATACAGGAACTCAAAACCCCAAACTGCATGTAGCTAATTACCTCTCAGCACCAACCAATATACCCGTTCTACACGCACCAGTGTGTTATTATTTACCATCCCCACCCACCCTCACCATCATACTACCCGCCATCACTATCACCAGCTTACCCATGACCCCCATCTTACCCATCACCATCCCACCCACCCCCATCCTACCCACCCCACCCACCACTACCCTCACCACCACCACCACCCTACCACCATCCCCACACCATGATAGATAGAGATAATACTAACGCCATCACCACCTCCTAGCCAATCACCCTCATCTTCCCGTCACCACCACCCCACCCCCATCCTACCCACCCCACCCACCACCACCCTCACCACCACCACCACCCTACCCACCATCCCCACCCACCCTCACCATCATACTAACCGCCATTCACAGTGTGTTGCCATCACCCTCTTTACCCGTCACCACCACACCACCCCCATCCTACCCACCCCACCACACCACCTCACACCACCACTCACCACCCTACCCCACACCTCCCTACCACCATCCCCACCCACCTCCCATCATACTACCCGCCATACACCAGCTTACCCATGGACCGCCATCTTACCCAGCACCTCCCACCACCCCCATCCTACCCACCCCCACCACCACCACCCTCACCACCACCACCCACCCTACCCACCATCCTTAACCATCATACTCCCGCCATCACACGCTTGACATCTCCCCGCCATCTTACCCTTCACCACCCCACCCACCACCGTCCTACCACCCACCCACCACCACCCTCACCACCACCACCACCCTACCCACCAGCCCCCACCGCCCTCACCATCCCCTCCCTACCCACCACCACCACGCTCATCACCTCCACCATACCCACACCCAACACCCAACTGTTACCCCGCCTCCTCATACCCTTCAGCCTTCTCCTGCTCAGAGGTCAAGGTCGGAGTAGATAACTTGCAATTCTTGGCAGAGCCAGGTATTGATTGGCGACTGAGCAGCTAAAAGCTTTCTGAATTATTCACATTGTTACCGCAGACCCAACACAATGCCCCCAGGTGGTCAGAAAAGGGGGATTGGCACGCGGTGCGCGCATTGTGTACAGTCTGTGTAGTGAACAAGGCAGTCCTGTCCAGACGGGCACTATGCTTTATATCACGCACCACTGGCTGATGCAGTCATTATATATGCGGTAAAGAGAGTTCTTTCTGATATGGTGTTGTACTGGTTTGTTGTGGATGGTGAACTGTACAGGTGTGTCGGCTCCGACAGGTGTGTGGGTGAATGATGGTGGATCGGGATGAGTGTGGGAGTTATTTGGGAGAGTGGGGATTAAATGGGGAGGGGACTGAGTAAGAAGAGGAGGAGGAAGGGGGCAGCAACGGGAGGAGGGAGAAGAGGGGTAAGAGGAAATAGACCAATATTAGGGACAGGAAACCGGCGGGAAAGAGAGAGGAGAGAAGGAGGGGAGGGGTAGGAAAGGTGGAGACGGGGGTGAGGAAGGAGAGGGACAGGGTACAGGTGAAGTGAGGAAGAGGGAGGAAATAGAACAGACCAACAGTAAGAACAGGAGGAGCTATGTGAAGAGAAAGGAGTGGAAGGAGTGGGAGAGAGGAGGATGGAGAGGAAGGAGAGCGAGGAGATGGAGAAAGGAAGGAGAGGAATGAGAGGGAGGATAGAGAGGAGACGAAGGAAGGAAGGAAGGGAGGGGGAGGGGGAGAGGAATTAGGGGAAATGAAGACGAGGGGAGAGAAGGAGGAGAGGGAGAAAGGGAGAAGAAGGAGGACAGGAGAGGGGTAAAGGGAGAAATGCACGAGGGAGGAGATTGGAAAAGGAGAAGGAGAGTAGAGAGAGAAGAGAGAGAGGAAGGAGAACAGGGATGGAAGTAGAGGGAGGACAGGGAGCAGCGGGAGATGGAGAAGAATGGGGGTAATGAGTAGAGTGAGATGGAGGAAAGGGAGGAGAGGAAGAAAAATGGAGGAAATCGAAGGAAGAGTGCGAGGAAGGAGGGAGTTATAGGTGAAGCAGGAGTACATGAAGTTTAGAGGGGATATGAAAGGAAGAAGAGAGGGGGGGGGGAATGGAGGGGAGAAGAACGAGCAGAACAAGGGGGAAATAAGAGGAGAGGACAGGTATGAGAGCAAGAACAGAGGAAAAATAGAAGAAAGGAGAAGGGAAGAGGGATCAGGAGAAAGAGAAGGAGAGGCATGAGATTGGTGAGAGGGAGGAGAGGGAGAGGGACAGTGAGGAAAGTAAGGAGAGACGGAGAAGGAGGTAAATCAAGGAAATGAGGCACCCAGAGAAAAGGAGGAGAAGCAGAGGAAGAGTAGGAGAGGGGAAGTGGGAAGAGGGCGGAGAAGAAACAGAAGTAGAGTGAGGAGAGCGGATAAAGGGGGATCATGGAGAGAGGGGTGAATTGAAGTAGAGTGGATAATATGATGGGAACGAGAAGTAGGAGGAACCTTATCGTGTGGGGTTAGACAGAGGGCGTGGAGATAGACAGAAAGGGGGGTTGATAGACAAAGGGCGGGGAGATAGACAGAGAGTGTGGGAGATAGACAAAGGGCGGGGAGATAGACAGAGAGTGGGGAGATAGACAAAGGGCGGGGAGATAGGCAGAGAGTGGGGAGATAGACAAAGGGTGGGGGAGATAGACAGAGAGTGGGTAGATGACCAAAAGGTAGGGAGGTAGACAGAGGGTTCGGTCGGATAGACAGAGGGCGGGGAGATATACAGAGAGTGGGGGGAGTATGACAAAGGATGGGGGAGATCTACAGAGGGTGGGGGAGATAGACAAAACGGTGGGGGAGATAGACAATTGGTTGGGGAGATAGACAGAGGGTGGGGGAAGGGAGATTATTCAAAGGGTGGGGGAGATAGACAGAGAGTGGGGAGGATGACCAGGAAAGTGGGGAGATAGACAGAGGGTTGGACCGATAGACAGCGTGGGGGGAGATAGACGGAAGGTGGGGGAGATAGACAGAGAGTGGGGGAGATAAACAGAGAGTGGGGGAAATAGACAAAGGGTGGGGGAGATAGACAAAGGGTGGGGGAGATAGACATATAATGGGGAGATAGACAAAGGGTGGGGGAGATAGACAGATAGTGGGGGAGATAGACAAAGGGTGGGGGAGATAGACAAAGGGTGGGGGAGATAGACAGAGAGTGGGGAGATGACCAGAAAGTGGGGAGATGGTTGGGAGATAGAGAGAGTGGGGAGATATACAGAGAGTTGGGCAGATAGACAGAGAGTGGGGGGAGATAGACAGAGAGTTGGGGAGATATACAGACGGTGGGGAGGTAAGTAGAGGGTTGGGAGAGAGAGTCTTATGCCTAGTACACACCTACCGTTTGTGCGCACCCACCTACCGTATACGATCTAAAACTGCCCGTTTCGCGCACAAAAATCGCTAGGTAGAAATAAGACAGAAAAACTGCGCACAACAAAAAGGCCGGCCCGAACACAAGGCGGGCAATCAGTGTCACGAACTGAACCGATAGATCACGGACCCGATCACGTGTCTCATGCTTAATAAAACACACGCAAAGATGGCTTCACGGCGCATGCTCGACATGTATCGATCCGCTGAACATACAGAATGCATGAATCGAACCAATTGGTTTCGGTCGAGGTCAGTGGCCCAGTAATGTTCCACCAATGTTGGAACAAGAGGTGTGTGTTTGTTTGTGTGCGTGGGTTTGTTTGTGTTTGTGTGTGTGTTTGCTCGCATGAGTGTATGTTAGTGTGTTTGTTTGTGCATCCGGTATTTGTTTGTTATTGGAGTTTGCTTGATTGTGTGTTTGCTTGTGTATCTGTGTGTGTTTGTATGTTTGTTTAAGTGTTTGTTTGTGTATGCGTGTCTTCGTGTGTGTTTGGGTGTTGTATGTGTGTTTGTGTACGTGTTTGTGCATCCAACAGACTTTTGGGGGGGGGGTCCATTAGTTGTTTAAGCAAGGGAAATTTCAGTCATAGACGACTGGTCTTCCTCATTCCACTGCTGGTCGATAGAAAGCCCGAGCCTACACTTTTACCGACCCAAGGGATTTTTAACCTCCCACACCACATAGACATGGTATGAGAGCAACCGGCCTTTGATGACGCTGTAAGTTATACACAGCGGTGGAAATCCAAATTGGCAGAGCTGGGGGCATGGGGAATCGAACCGCCGACCCTCAGATTAGGAGTCTGACCTAGAAAAAAGTCAGACACTCTAACCACTCCGCCACTTTAACGACCAGTCTAATATTTGTATATCTAAAAACTAGGGCAGAAACATAAATTTATCGGATTATGCAATGGAATATGCCCTTAATCATATAGAACAGAGGATATCCCCCCCGTGTGTGCCTCGCCCATTCCTTAACTGCCTGCCTTCATGGTTCCTCCACCTTCTATAACTAACCCACTTCCTTTCCTTTCCTTCCCCTCGCCCACCACACATCTGATAACTGATTACTATGTCATGTGTATTGTGCAGACCCAATAAGTCACCACAACCTGTGCAACCATTTTATATGTAACCACCTGTGATTGAACTTACTCAGTGTTTGCACTTACTCAAAGTTATTTTAATTTTATGACATTGTCTTTAGAGTTATGTAAATGGCTTGAAGACCATTGGCTCAACACTGAATAAATACGTATTCTGCACGATCAAATATTTACCAAATGAATTCAAAACTCAGTGACATTTGCTTGTGTTTTAATGAATTACATTCTCTGAATAGTTTATGATCATTCATAGTCACGGAGTCTTTGCTTATTAAATGTTGTCTTGTTACAATTTAAATCACTGGAACTAATTTCCAGTTAAACCAATGTTATATCAATCGACCCCCTTGATCAAGCCCCTGCACAAGTGCTTAGAATTTACAACTTATATCTTCTTTTTCCCTCTCCATTAAACATATATATCTATAATTAAAATTGCATACACCATTGATTTTGAACTTCTATTTTCTGTGATAAATGCATTGCATTGTATTGATCGTTATACATTAGGTTGAAATAACTTTTAATTTAAATGAAGTGACTTTTAATTTAAATGATTAACTTTTGAAGTATAAACATGTTAAAATAGATTTGACAAGGATGTCAAAGCTCTGACACCCTAACCTGCAAACTTAACAGGTTCTATTAAATTGTCTTAGTATTCCTTTCAATGCAGCCGCAAGTGCTTATAATATACACTAAGTGCAGCGGTGTCTGTGTAAATGTAGAATCAAATCTAGGTCACTGTTTGGGCTTCGAAAATGTGATGCTTTCATCGAATTAGGCAGCTGTAATACTCACCAACTTTAACTCTGCAGTATTTCGCCGACCACATCATATTTCAGAAGTACCTGTCTTCAACGGACAAATTTGCATTTAGACCAATGCTGTCCTGACATAGCAGGCGTCCTGTCATTCGAATGACACCAAAATATTTTGTACATTGAAAAATTGTCCACACATAGCAGGGGTTCGCCGATCACAGAGGTCGGTGAAGACAGGTATTAATGTATTTCAAACTATATCTATCAACAGCCTACCTCAGACAACCCTGCCCCCACACACACATCCATCCTCCACCCACCCACACACCCGCACACACACCCATCAACTCTATCACATCCCTGACATTCGCACACATCTATTCCCGCATAGAATGTATTATTTTCCCGCCAAATTCGCCGGAGACGACCACGTCTCCCGCTGTGTTATTATAACGCGTATCGCAACACACCCAACTTTTCCCCACACCCTAAGCATAAAGCAACATATGTGGACATCGTTTCCCTATGTCACTACCACCAGAATGACGTCACTGTGGTGAGCGACAGCAGACGACACCGAGTTCCCATGGAAACTCTTCGCTCATCAAGAAGGGGTCATATTCAGTGGAATTACACCACGTCTTACAGGGATTGCAAGGAGAGCAGACGACATTTTGCAAAAGCAGACGACAAATTGAAGTTGGTCGTGAATGAACTAGTGGCGCCACCTTCCTGCACCACCTGGAGCATGTGCGGCTGAGTAAACCCTCTCACGTGGAGAACCTGCCCCACCCAGGTCTTCTTCACGTCCCCTCTTCACACCCATATTATCATGTCTGTTGATCCAGCCCCTACTTTCCTGGACAAAGAGAAATATGAGCACGAAACATTAAAAAACCATAGCAACCATATCTATGTTATGTGAGTTTTCGCCTACAGTCCTATTCCCATTCCCTCCTCATGTAGACGACTACAGAACTGCTTGTGAGTCTTATAAATCAACCTAGTGCATTTCACTTAGACATAGTTAAACTGAGGAGGGGAGAGAAGAAGAAGAAGAAGTAAAGGAATAATAACAACACTAATAATACCAGTAACAATAATAACCATAATAATAACAATAATACAATAATAACACTAATAGTAACAATAATAATAGCACTAATAGTACCAATAATAATAGCACTAATAGTAACAATAATAACAGCACTAATAGTAACAATAATAATAGCACTAATAGTAACAATAATAATAGCACTAATAGCAACAATAATAATAGCACTAATAGTAACAATAATAATAGCACTAATAGTAACAATAATAATAGCACTAATAGTAACAATAATAACAACACTAATAGTAACAATAATAATAACACTAATAATAACAATAATAATAATAACAATAATAATAGTAATGATAGTAATAATAATATTGCTAATAGTACTATTAATACTACTATACTAGTACTAATAAACTGCTAATAATAACTCATCTGGTGATTACAAATATCAAATTTCCTTTTCTTTCTTTTTATAAGGGAGCAATATTGTTGCGACATTTCTAGTGAATAGCCAGTAAGGCGTGATGTGTGTGCCTAAGGCACGGCGCAGACGGCGGTGCTGCCCTCCTGTGGGGAGATGCGTGTTTACCTTACGGTGCCCCCAGAAGCTGTAACCTCATATAATTGTGGCGGGGTGTTGACTGTGTCAATGTTTTCCCAACTCGCTACGCCGGGGCGCTGGGGCGTGAGTGAGTGGCGGCGCGGGGTGAAAATGGCGCATGGTGGGTGCGAGGGCGCGGAAAGCTGAGGGGGGTAGTATTAAGAGGGGCGGAGAAAAGGTATATTAAAGAGGCCGGGAGAGGGCGCGGGGCGTTGGGTCGTAAGAGCGCATGGGATATCGCGTAGGGCGGGAGAAGGGTGCGGGTGGGGGTGTGGGTTGGGGCGCGGAGGGGCAGGGTGGGTACAGGCGGGTCATGGGCACGGGGTGGAGGGTGGGGGGGAGCGGGGAGGACGGGGCGCGAGGCCCGGGGTGTGGGGTTGCGAAAGCTAAGGAGTGGGCTATGGGCGAAGGTGGTGGGGGTGCCGGGGGTGGGGGGAGGAGGCGAGCGGGGAGAGAGGCGGGAGCTGTGTGGACGACGGGGGGGGGGCGGGGGCGAGGCGGGGGGGGGCGGAGCGAGACCGGGCACAGTGTGGGGATTGAGGAGGAGAGAGAGGCGGGGGCGCGGGGTGTGGGGATGGAGATGGGGGGTATGGGGGCGATGTGTGTGTGTGGGGGGGGGAGGGGGGGGGGGGCAGTTAGATCACAGGGTGGAATCTCAGCAGTGCACATTGAATATATTTGCGTCTTAGCCAGACTTAAAATGAACCGCATTAGTCACGCTGTGGGAAAATGGGAAGATTTCTTGTTTGGTTGTAAGCGGAAAAAAATCACCAAAATAAATAAGGAGGAGGAACGAGCAGGGGGTAGAGAAAGAAAATGAAAAAGGAGGTTGTGGGAATAAAGAAAGGGTAATACGATGGGTGAATGAAAGGAAAGGAAAGAAAAGTGGAAGGAGGGAATATAGGAATACATGAAAAGAAGGGAGGATGGAAAGAAGGAAGGGGGAATAAGTAGGAAGGACGGAAACAAAGAAACAAAGAAAGGCTGAAACACAAAAAGGAAGGACAAGTGTACGGAAAAAAAGCGATGTATAAAAGGAACGCCAAAACGGAACGACAAAAAGGAAGACAAATAGAACAGAGGGAAAATAAGATGAGTCATCGGGTGGTGTTTTTATTTTAGGTCGACCTTCATTTGATGCAGAAAAATCTAACTTGGAACACTATGAATTCGGGATTTAGAATTTCGCTTCCAAACTCCGGCGAAGTTATTTCCTTGTTTGTGATGGTCTCTCGTGACTACAATGGGTCATTCGGGATTGGTGTGAGGGGTGTGTGTGGAAGGGGAGGGAATAGCAGAGGCAATTAAGGTTTCGGGTTAGTGGAGAGGTCTCTTACTCACGCATGCGTATGGTGTTTAAGGTTAGACTGGTTCCACCTTATTGTACTAATTTCAAGGGCCAGGGTAATAAAAGATTGTTGTCATTAGTCTGACTCGGCATGCATTTTAACCTAGGGCTTTTAATCTCATGAGCTACCAAATGGGAAACATCATTTTACTATAAATATATGATCATATACATAATTACACCAACCGTTAAATGCCCTTGCAGATGTCAACATTGTGGCTCATCGTGAGCAGGGCCCTGATGATAATCTCAAGTGATAGCTGTCTTCTCTTCCCACCCACCTCCAAACCAATGTGACCCCAGTCAGCTGTGGGAAGTCAAGGGAACAGTTAATGGGACTTAAAGATGTATAAGACAATGAAATCCTAAAATATTCTAAACCAACTTACATAGATTTGATCCTACACATACAACACAGATACCGGTGCATTCATTTAGCATTCACTGCCACGTGGAGGGACATAAATACTAAATATATTCAATGGAACCTGTCACTGCTGGAGGCTATGGTGTTCAGTATTTCGAGGTGCGTGTCAAAGTAAATTAATTTAGCATGTTTTCACTTCAAATATCCCCAAACTTACCACTTTGAAGGAAAGTCACTTCAAACTAAAGAAAAGAAATGATAAATATCAACCAACTATATTTACATAACAACCATGACAAAAGTTATTTCTTTTAATTTAATACATCGGATTATGTAACTATAATCACTTTAGTCGGTCTTGGGGGGTGGGTCTGCTGTTTGGGACTGCATGGCCCTAATAAACACTCCCTATTCTTTCCTCGAGTGAACTGGTTAGCTCAGTGTCAGGATAATGTGACTGAGTGGGATATCGGGTCATGGTGCCGGCGGCCTGATTTCTCAGTAGAGCAGTACTATAAAGTCGCCATGAGTGCACACTGCAACAAGTCGGGACCCGTCCTGATGAGACCTTAGATGTTGCTAGGACGTAAAACAACAACAACTCTCCTCCAGTGATATGTTCCTCCACGGCTGTCGGTGTGTGAGTCACTCATCACCCCTGTCATATTGCGAACCACCCGCTCATCGTCATCATTCTTAGGTGACTCAATCAGGTCATTAATCAGGATAGATAAGAGTAGTGCAGTAGCAGCACTTGTCTTCAACGTCCCTGGTGATTGGCAAACCCCTGTTATGTGTGTGTGGGGGGGGGGGGGGGATTCAATACACCAAATTGCAATTTGGGGCATTTTACTGTCCCTCTGGTGACCGGACACCTGCTCTATGACGACAATGTTTGTATAGATGTTGAGTTGTCCTTTGAATACATATATTATTGGAGCACTACTGTATGATGTCACTATGATATAGTTGCATAGTGAATAGTAAAATAGATATTGGTCTAGATGCAGAGTAGCGCTTTGAAAACAGGTTATACTGGACTTGTATATTTGTCTCAGATGTATGTGTTTTACTTCATTTAGAACAGAAAGGAGTGGGAGAGGAGAGAGGAGACAGGAGACAGGAGAGAGGAGACAGGAGACATAAAACAGTAGAGAACAAACAGGACATCAGAGACAGGAGAAAGGAGAGAGACCGGCATTGCCGAAAAATAAAACTCCTTTCCTCCTTCATGCAACACATTATGCGAATATAAACAAAGTAGCATCTGATAAAGACAAGACAATAGACCCCGCCAGTTAAGCTAGTGACATCTATCGGCAGAATCTGGAACTACGCTAGTCGGGTCGTTTCCCTGACTGCTATATCTCCGTAAAGAATGTTTGAAAAAATAAGAAAATGCTTGATTATGTTCTATATAATGGTAGGGCATTTATAGTCCAGCCAGGGGCCGAAGTAAACATCGGTTCCCACCCACACCTCAGTTATGTTATCTTTCTGCTATCTCCCTAAATGAGGAATATTTATATTCAGATATTCATATCGCAACAGAATTCATGCTCTTATCCTTGTAATATATCTTTTTTTAAAAGGCAACTATATTGTATTTTCTTCTGGAATTTCACCACCACTCTCTCCAGTTAAGCTAAGCTAGGGGCCAATGTGATGCTACCTTGTCATGGTGGGGAGGCTTGTGTGCCTCCGTGACCATGAGAGCTATACCGACAGGGGCTAGTCCCCTGGCAGGTTTAACCAAGCCAGGCAGGACTCATGGTAGAGGACAGACTAAGAGCAGCAACTGGTCCTCCAGGTTGGGGGTTGGGCGTGAGGCCAACAACCCCACCCCAGAAAAAGAACAACGTTACAGAATCACAAACAAGAAACTCAAGGCCCAGGACCGGGAAAACTGGAGAGCCCTTGTTCGTGGCCTATGCCCAAAGTTGGGCGGTAGGCGACACGTTCATCTACGACACGGCTGAGGAGGTGTTTGTGTGGATGGGTGCTGACGCCTCAATGGGCGAAGAAGAAGAAGAAGTGACATCTGTTAGCAAAATCTGGAACTACTCTAGTGGGGTACTTTCAAGCTTAACTACCGGGGTCTATTAGTTGGGTCCTTATCCTGGAATGGTGGTACCAGCTGCGAGTACGAAATACTGTACCTCCCAGATCTGGCTTGTTTCACATGTTTCTGCAGCTGAAATAGGACAGTTTATGAAATTTATTTTGTTAGATGACTTTGATTAGCTTAGAAATAAATATGAATTGTTGATATGTTGTACTGTTATTATTAAATAACCTTATGAAATGAACGATGTGAATGGCAATCTAAATATAGATATTAGAATGCTGAAGCTCTGTAACGTGCCCAGTGGTCAGTGACATCGTAGTAGTATATGGAAAGTGTGCATTGGCAATGGTTAGGTCAATGTCCAATGACCATTGGTCAGCTCAACATGAGAGTAAGAATATATAGAATACACTGCTTGGCAATGGCGTCACTGGGAGACACAAAAAAAGATAAACTAATAATGTGATTGACTGGTTTCTACTCCACCGACGGAATAAAGGGAAAAAAACAGTACAGTTGCTTCAAACCTTAGGGCCTTTGCCGGTTTATTCCACTGGGGTCAGAATAGAAGTGGCATGCCACAGCCCAGCTGGGCCACAGATAACCTGCTGCTACTATATGCTAGGGGGTGTGTGGGCGGGGGGATGATAGCCACGGGTGGAATGGGCCACCGTAGGGACCGCCCCTGCTAGAATTCTGCCACATGTGGATACTTGTGATTAGCAAGGGTCAGCACAATCAACACCACCACTGCGGGGCAGTGGGGTTCATTACGGACAACTCCAGTAATAATATCAGAAAACGGAAAACATTCAACCTGAGTATCTAATAGACCTTTTTCAATGGTGCATACACAGTGAGCTGTTGCTATCGTCAACATTAATTCTCCTGCTGCCGTCAGAAGCCGGGATTGGATGGTGGTGGAATTCTCCAAGATTTGCTCAAATCAACAAAGCTTGACCTAAAAAAAAAGAAGAGAGGCCAGGAGATTTACCTATTTTCGTATTTGCATCAGCCAGACAGTCTCCCAGGAAGGACTGAAGCTGCGATACAGCACACCGGGTCACAGCTGCAGGCTACAGGTAAAGAATGATATACCGCATGACACACAGACTAGTATTTTATCTAATGCAAAATGTTTGCTAGGAGAATTCCACTGCGCTCTCCAATAGAAACACCTGTATTGCAAGAACCCTGCCAAGTTTGTTCATCAGGGCATGTGATTATAGGCGCAATGTAACTTTAAAGAATATGGTCTATAGTGAAGGATAGGGCTGACAGGATCACCAACCCCACCTTCCGGTGTGTAAGCTGAAGCTGTTATATAACGTGCTGGGTTACAATTAAGGCCCGGTCACATACACGTTGGTGGTCGTAGTTGAACGTAGTGGAGGCTAACGTAGTTGAACGTAGTTGAACATAGTTGAACGTAGTTGAACGTACCAGCATCCGTAATTCTCTGTCATGCTAATTTGGTAATCACACTACGACGTAACGAGCCAACGTGAGCCTAACGTGGTCATTTTTCGTCATTACGTTGGGTTACGTCATGATGACGTCAGAATGACGTTAGAATGACGTTGAGCTACGTCACATTACGTCGTGTTACATCGAGTTACGTTGAGGTTTTGGACATGTTAAAAATTGTTGACGTAGCTCGAACGTGAGGGTTTACGTTCGCCGTACGTTCTGTTCACGTTCAGTGAACGTCAATGACGTTAAACGGACGTTTTTCCAACGCTGCTCACTATGTTCAACTACGTTCCACTACGTTGACCCACATTAAACCGAGTGCAAATGCCCACGTGCCGTAATGGGAACGTCAGGAGAACGTCAGGAGAACGTCAGGAGAACGTGCATTCAACGTACGTTCAACGTCTCATCACGTAGGTAACGTCACGTAACGTTCTTCTGGCGATGGAATAACGTTCATAACGTTCCGTGAGCGTAATGACGTTGTCCTCTCTCGTTGAATGACGGTATCACTACGCTTTACTGACGTTACGCTCTCGTCCACTGTGCTGCATCCACATTCAACTTGTGCCCAAATTTGCATACTATGCCCAGAAGTTCAACGTTCTTCACGTTCTCCCTACGCTGACGTCATTACGTCGTAGTGTGACAGTACCATAATCTTTGGACATGTTCAAAAGAGCACTGAATTTGCATCCGTGATGCTAGCATAATCTAGCATACTCTAGCATACTCTAGCATGCTCTAGCATTCCGTAGCATGCTCTAGCGTACTCTAGTGTACTTAGATGAAGCCCTGGTCACATAGCCATTAGTGGACATAGGTGAACATAGTGGGGGCTAAAGTAGCTGAACGTACTGGCATCCATACCGTAGCGTATTTATCCGTACCATAACGTATTTATCCGTACTGAAACGTATTTATCCGTACCAAAACATGCCGTACCTTAACATATTTCTATGTAGTTTAACATACTTACACCACGTTTGACCCGCGTTAGCTCCACTACTTTCACCTAAGTTCAACAATGTCCACTAATGTGTATGTGACTGGGTCATTACACTCCTTCGTAAGGGATCAGCGCAACTCGAACACGCACTTACTAACAATTAGTCACACTATCAAAGTGGCACATGTATAATTAGGCTGATCTAGATGGTTAGCTTTTGAAAATGCTCTCTTTTCTTACAATGAAACAGAATTGACATCCAATGATAGATACATATATTGTATTTGTTGATTAATTCTGCAGGGGAGATTTCAATTGATGTCAATTGGTCTAACTCATTCCCCTGCTCCTTGCCCTCTCCTGGTAATGGAAATTGCCAGGCTAGGTAGGAACAAGTATCAAGTTTTAAATCATTGGTTTGCCTGGTCGTATTCGAACTCTATGGATTCGAGTCCCAGGACCTGTCACACAGGAAGCGGGCGCTCAACTCATTTGGCCATCTCATATAATGGAGGTGGATGGTGAATATGGTAGAGAAGATCCAATAACTGTTAGCTTGGCAGGTCACTGTTTGATTATCCTGTTCACTGGGTCTGGTCACTGGTCAGTCTCACATAATGAAATTTGCATAGTGATATCTATAAGAAAGTCATGAAATATGTATAGGCATATCTATAAGAAACTAGTCTCTATATACCGGATCAGCTATTTCCATGTGCAACATGACTGTTTGAAGACAAAGAGATTGTGGAAGTTACTCCCTGGTGTATAATACACATAATGAAATATGCCTAGTCATATCTATAAGATATCTCTACATACCAGATCACCTATTCCCATATATAACATGAATGTTTGAGGAGATGACTGTTTGAAGACAAAGAGATTGTGTAAATTACTCCCTGGTGTATAAATAATGAAATATGCATAGTCATATCTATAAGAAACCAGTCCGCGCGACACAGGTAGCGCCCCATAAAACGCGCGCATAAACAAGGTAGGTGCGCGAGTCTTAATACTAGATATCGAAGAACATATACAAGTAATAATAATTAACCTTGGATTCAGCTTCGTTCTTTATATTATTATAATCCATTATAATACACATATATACATAATGAAATATGCAGAGTCATATATATAAGAAACTAGTCTGTGCATACCAGATCAGCAATTCCTATATATAACGTGACTGTTTGAGGAGATTGTGTAAATTACTCCCTGGTGTATAAATATATATATATGCATAATGAAATATGCATAGTCATATATATAAGAAACTAGTCTGTCCATACCGGATCACCTATTCCCATATATAACATGACTGTTTGAGGAGATTGTGTAAATTACTCCCTGGTGTATAAATATATATATACGTGAAGAGGGCAAGACTATAATCGGGCTGTGGCTTGGGTCAAGCAACCCACATATGGAAATGTGGGCTGCTCACCAAGAAGAACCCGCATTGGCCATCAAATGCGGGGAAGGGTTCACTGCTGTAACTCATTGCTAGGATATGCGCTGTGGCATCCCGTGCTACTCTCCTAGCAATGTAGAAGGTTTGAGCCATCGGGCCCGGACCCATCAGACATGTTTAGTAGGCGCTCTGATGTTTTAGATGATAATCTGGCTTTAAATACAGTTATTGAAAGTATCTTGACTATAAAGGAAATGGAGGGGAAGTATTTATTCATGTGATTGACATTGGAAGAAATTAGATGGTGTTGGTAGGAATGGTAATAAAGTTGTGAGCTCTTAAAATGTGATTGAGACGTTCCTCGCATTCCTTACCCTTTACGAACAGGTCCCTTATTACACTAACCTTCATGTTCAACCCCCTAACGCTGATTCATTATTATATTTATTACTATTGGTCTTTTGCACAGATGATAGAGTAATGTAGACATTACAGTATTGTAGAATAACCCTCTCCTCGGGACTAGTAACCAGCTTCTTAATACGGACAATAACAATAATAGGTAATATCTCGGGTGTTTATAAGTGACAGCGGCAGCAGAGTACACCGTCGGCCTTAGCATGGAAGTATGGGAATAATGGCAATTAATAAACAAGGGATATGCGGGTGTAAAATTTCCCGATATTTAGACATTTGACGATGGTGTGAACTAGTCTATAGTAATTACAATTGTATATAAAAAGGTAAATGGTATATTGAGCCAGAGGCATTAAGGTATATGTGGTGCTGGTGATCCTTTAGATAGACATTGCGTAGTTATAGATAGTGTGAGAGGGGCACTACTGTTAGTGTGACAGGGCCTTAGCAGCTCAGCTCACATACCCCTTCCCCCCCAACTGTTATTTATGGATCACTGCACACCCAGACACAACAGGGAACTGTAGCCATAAACAACCAAGGTTTGGATACAAGCAGGGTACATGTTCATTGGTTAATTGAAGAATGCCTAGCGCTTAATGGAGGAGCTGATCAGGTGTGACAGCCATCTTGGATTCATGAGACTATATAATAATATAACAAGCAAGCTCCTTCTGGTTCCTTCTGCACACTCTATACTCTGCCTTTCTTCTGCTTGCCTGTAGTGATTTCCTATTTAGCCTGCCTACACAACCACAGCTGCCGGCCGTCGACTTTACACGGGGGTAGAACTCGTGAACATGTATTACTTAGGCTGTCGGCAATCGGGCAAGATTATATTAATGAATACGTGAAATGGCAATGACGGATGAGAGGAGGAGAGGAGGAGAGGCGGTGGCGAAGAGAGACAGCAGCGGCCAGCAGCAGGAGTGCGGAATCCATGTACATATTAATAGAACGATAGGAGTAGAATGGTTAAATATATATATATATATATATTTAACTGTTCGGCTATTTCGCCCCCACCTAAGGCGAGCCTACGTGTTAATTTATGTAATTATTTCCATGTGAATTTCCTGGGCCTGCCGTGGGCCACCGCCACCTCTCGTCCCGTCTGCAGGTTGACCTCCTCCGTCGGTGTAATTATCGGGCTAAGGGCGGACAGCCAGAGTATCACAGAAATACGGTTTTGTCCCTCCCCGCATTTATAATACAAAGCAATTACTTATTATTTCAACTAACTGGCTCTCCTCCCCGCCATTCGGTGTGAGTTAATATACTTCAATTAATCCAGAACTAAGCAGACACTCCCTGTGTTGCTGCTGTCACTGATAATCAGCCTACGTTAATGTCTTATTTTCAGCCAAATATCACTACCTTAATTCTGTTAATATGTCCATTAATATCCACGCAGAAGGGTGGATCGGCTGCAAAAGGCCTATCAGGCAGAAGGCCCTTAATTACATATAAAGCAATCGAATAGCAAGTTGACCATATCGGTTAATATACAAGAAGACTGGAGAATAGTAAAGAATGCGAGGATCATTCCAATTTACTTTTTAAGAGCTCATGGCTTTATTCTTATGCTAATAGTACAATCTGGTTTTATAATCTCAATAAATACCCCTCAATATGTCCCTTCCCATCATATTTACTTTAATACTCTTCCGAATTCTGACAATAAAGTCCCAAATCTCGTCTAAAACATCAGAGCGTGCAAAAACATGTCCGATGGGTCTGAGCCCGAGCGCTCGACCTTCCACCATTGCTAGGAAAGTCACAATTGACGTCTCCTAGCAACGCGTTAGAGCAGGGAACCCGGCCCCGCAAATGGTGGCAAATACGGGTCTGTCTCGGCGAGTAGCCCGCATCTCCGAATGCGGGTTAATCGGCCCAAGCCCGCAATTGCCACAGGACGAGTAGTCTTGCCCACTTCATATATATATACATAATGAAATATGCATAGTCATATATATAAAAAACTAGTCTGTGCATGCCGGATCACCTATTCCCATATATAACATGACTGTTTGAGGAGATTGTGTAAATTACTCACTGGTGTATAAATATATATATATATACATATACATATATATATATATATACATAATGAAATATGCATAGTCATATATATAAGCAACTAGTCTGTGCATACCGGATCAGCAATTCCCATATATAACGTGACTGCTTGAGAAGATTGTGTAAATTACTCCCTGGTGTATAAATATATATATACATAATTGAAAACAGAAATTCATACGTGTGGAAAATTAACATTTATTTACACAGAAGATTACTCAATCCTAACCGGGGAATAATGCGTCCGGTCTTACTAATAACAATGCACAGTAAATCTCAAAACTTTCATCAACCTTACACCAGATCAGCATAACTGGCACTCAGCCCTACCCACAATAATTAACAGGACAGCAGAGGGTGGGTGGGTGAAAATAGCTGTAGATGGTCCGGGATGCAGAGGAGAACTGACTTAAAAGCTGATGAGATGCTAACAGGAGACTACATTTCTATGGGGAGGCATCCAGTTAAGGTAGGGAAACTGTGGTTACGCCAAGGTTATGTACACAACGGGGAGTTCGAGTGATGTTTAATATCCTGGTGACTCAGCAGGTCGGTTCCGGTTACCCTGGAATTCAATAATATCAAAGACATCCAGTAGGAGTAAGATAAAGTAGTGCAGCTAAGTTTCAATACAGAACGTCGATATGAATTTATATTTTTTCAATTATTCTTGTTACATTAACAAGGACAATGAAACATGCATAGTATATATATAAGAAACTAGTCTCTGCATACCGGATCAGCCATTCCCATATATGATGTGACTGTTTGAAGAGGTTGTGTAAATTACTCTGTGGGGTATAAATATATATATATACATAATGAAATATGCATAGTCATATATATAAGAAACTAGTTTGCATACCGGATCAGCCATTGCCATATATAATGTGCTTTAGAAGGTGCTCCATTCAATTTACATTATTATTACCATTATAAAGTGTGGGATCATATCAGGACAAGCAAATACTTATAACAAAGGACACAAAGAGTAGCTTCATAGTGCTGCTCCACTGGGGCACCGTGCTAGTTGCACCCACTTAATCATCACATTATCCTGACAATAATCCAACCAGTCCTGGACCTATTCCGGTAATTCTGAGTGCCAGAGGTAGATCCCACGACCTTCCACGTGGGATGCAGACATAAACACTCTAACTACTATGCTATCCCGTCCATCAGAGCCATCTGAGCACTCATTAAGTCTATTTTATGTAGACCATTGCTATTGCCTGATAATCAGTCTGGGAAGCGATAATTTCTTTTGGATGGATGAATTACTTTTATAGATACTTATTATCTCGGTATAAATCCTGTAATAGCACGCGCAGCAAGCATTAGATTGGATCATATTCTGTGCAATTAGCTCTGTTAAAACAGGTTTTCACCTCTCTACTGGTTTTGTAACTCGTGGACTGTTCCTAAAAAAAGACATGCGCTTATCTTCACTGAGCGTATTTATAGACCAGGGAGTAATTTACACAATCTCCTCAAACAGTCACATTATATATCGGAATGGCTGATCCGGTATGCAAACTAGTTTCTTATATATATGACTTCATATTTCATTATGTGTGTATATATTTATACAGCAGGGAGTAATTTACACAATCTCTTCAAACAGTCACGTTATATTAAAATCACAGAATGATAAAAACATGTTTCTTTTCTTTTTTTAAGCTGAAAAATATAGAAATTCCATTTACTGGGAAAAGTATCATTAAACAGGTGGGTGTTGAGAATAAATTTAAATTGTCCTAGGCATGATAGCTTATTCACATCGTTTGGCAACCTATTTCACAAAGCAAGGCCTGCCACAGAAAAAGGCACAATTGCCATATGAATTGAGTTGAGACACGTGAAGATGTAATAATATCTGATTAGATTATCCGCAAGTTTGTGATGATTGTCTGAAACACCGGAGATATATATAGATATTATGGAGCGTTACCATTGATAGTGTAGTAGTCTGCATTGACTTCTCAGGCAATGAGCCATGTAAACAGGTAGACGTGGTGGATCGGCTGATTGCATCAGGGAGCCTAAGTAGTATAATGGTTAGTACGCTAACACTGGAATGGGAAGAAATGTGGGTTCGAATCCTGCTCTTGGTGTATTTTTTCGCATTTGTAAAAACATACCCTACAACAATAGCTAAATCAATACACTTTTTCACTAGCAGTCCATACATTGTCTAAAGAACTGGTGTGATATCATATTTTTATTGTGATAATATAAAAACCGAAGTCAAACACATACGTGTTATAAAATAGGGATATGAATTAAATTAACAAAGAAAGGATTTTTAAGATCTGTATGGAAGGAAGCTATATTCTTCTTAACTGTTATAGGATATGTGATATACGTTCCTTTTTAATGGGAAAAGATGGAGACCACCCCTCTATCCACCTCACGGAATGTTTTAAAACGCATGACCTCTCGTAGTATGATGCATTGGGTCACGTGCCCACTGAAGATTCTATGACCTCGTGTCAACACTGTTTTAATATAAAGAGCATCTGAGCATTTTAGAGTTCATAAGGACAACTGGGCTGTATCACCTCCCGTAATGTTAGCTATGTTTTCTGAGTCAATTTCAATATAGGCATGTGAATGTGATTCCCAAGATTGACATAATATGTACCACTAACTTTTCACTGTGAATATGGCCCTTGCTGTCGACACGGCATTACACCATCATCAATCAATGAAAATCAACCAACTGGCCTAAGAAATACCAAGCGTCCGCAATGCGTCACTTCCAAAATACTATAGTTTGGTGTTCTCTGTGGTGCAGCGGTTAGAGCGTCTGACTTTTTCTAGGTCAGACTCCTAATCTGAAGGTTGGTGGTTCGATTCCTCATGCCATCACCCCTCTCAATTTGGATTCCCACCAGTGTGTCTAACTCATCAAAGGACAGTTGCTCTCATACCATGACTATGTGGTGTGGGAGGTTAAAAATGCATTGGGTCGGTAAAAGGTTAAGCTCTGGCTTTCTATTGACCAACTGTCTAATGGTGAAAACAATTCTATTCAGACTTATCCATGACAGGCAGTATAAATCTTCAAGAAGAAAACATATCCACTACTCAGTCTGCTTGCCGTGCTAGGGTTGGGGGCTAAGCCCCACTACAACGCTGATAATCATACACACCGGAAGTGGTATCCTATTAAAATAAAACAGGGTTTTTCCCACGATGCATAGTGAAGGATACGGCTGGGTGGGACCCATTATCCACTTCCAGTTGGGTAAACACGCCGGGTCGCAGCTTGACTGCTTCCTCAACACCCAGGCCGTAATCGATTAACATGACCCGGGCGACTCGGGTCACCCGAGTCGTCAGAATTTCAAATCGAACACCGCGAGTGGAGTCGACAAAAACACGTGGCGTGTGCAAAACGACCTGACGCCAGTAACCCACCTTTTGGCTGGGGTTTGCTAGGAACGATGACGTCACACCTGAGCTGGTACCTGTAGGATAGCAGCTACCACTACTAGTCCTATGCGTTGTTTTAATGCTTTTTTTTTAAATAACCCAGATTGTCAGCTTATACGATCCTAAAATACTTTAAATCCTATTTTGCTGTACTTATATTGGTTATTAAAACAAATAATTAGGTTTTAGATTAAGCCACCATTTTTTCCACCCCGAGCACGGAGAAGCGTATTCGTTGATTCAACCCTAGTCTGTAGGATGTGCGCATGCGCCAAAAAGTGGCTCGGGTGACCCGAGTTGATTAATCGATTACGCCCCCAGTGACCAGTAACTCAGAAACCACAAATAGATATTACCCTTGCATAATCAGTGAAGATTTATTTTAAAACTTAACGTAGCATCACTTTTTTTTTAAACTAAAAGAGCATTAAGCAATATAAATAACGAATTTGACATGAATGAAATATATAACATCAATAACATCAATAGCACAAATTACATAAATGACACAAATGAAAAGAAGTGCATAAACGATACAAATGAGACAAATAGCATGGCTGATGTAAATTACATTAATGCCATAAACAGCATCAAATCAAATAAAAAGCATAAATGACTCAGATAGATGAGAAAAGTGACACAAATTACAAAGATTACATAAATAACACAACCACTATTAATAAGATAGATTACCAAATTGACACAAATAACATAATGACATGACATAAATTATATAATTTGAGCAGATATAGGCGCTCCTTGGATCCACACACACCAGGAGTGAACACTCACCCCATCCCTCACCCTCCACCCTCACCCCATATCTTCACCCAACCCCCATAGACACCCACCAACCAGACAACACACCACACATTGCCCCCCACAACCATCACCACCACCTTCAACGGTCAACTGCCCATAACCATCTGCCTTCCATATAAACCCTCCCCTTGGCTCACTGGCCACCACTCCACCACGGGCAGCTCACGGTGAAAGATTGTTCCCCGCCCGCCAACCTTATACTTTATGGCAAACGGCTACGTCACCATACACTGCAAGATAACAGTATACACTGTTAACAGAACGCAAACACCTAAACTCCATAATGAACCAAACCGAACCCTCCCCCTCATTGGCCGAATGGACATAAATTGACACAACTAACAACATGGCCGACATGAATAAGACTGGTGACAAATTACACAAATGACAGCATAAATAAGCATAATGATTCCCAACCGCGCATTTAACGTGTCACCTGCATGTCCGCCAACCCCTCTCCTTTCTGCCGCTGCCCTATTTTATGCACGGCCCCTTGACAGGCTCACATTTGAGGTGCGGCTGCAGGGGGTGGAGGTGGGGGGATGGGGGGGCTCGACTCGTGACGACCACAGTTAAAGACGTCGACCAGTAATGCATTCGTCGCGGTGTGTAAATCACATTAATGCGGCTCTCAGAGACCGGGCAGGTACAGTGGGGAAAGGGCGCCGATGTGTGTGTGGTGGGGCGGGGGGTGCTGGGGAGAGAGGTGATTGTATGGGGGAGGTGAGAGTAGGGCTGAAGTGATTTGGGGTGGTGATTGTAAAGGAGGGGGACCGTGTGAGGGGGATGAGTGTGTGTGTGAGTGTGCGCGTGTGTGTTAGTGTGTGTGAGGAGGTGAGGCGTATATGTGTGAGTGTGTGGGAGTGTGTGTGAGAGAGGTGTGAGTATGTGTGTGAGTGTGTGAGGAGGTGAGTGTGTATGTGTGTGAGTGTTTGTGAGTGTGTGTGAGGGAGGTGTGTGTATGTGTGAGTGTGTGTGAGGAGGTGAGTGTGTGAGTGTGTGTGAGTGTGTGTGTGAGGCGGTGAGTGTGCATGTGTGCGAGTGTATGTGTGTGAGTGTGTGTGAGGAGATGAGGTGTATATGTGTGAGTGTATGTGAGTGTGTGTGAGAGAGGTGTGTGTATGTGAGTGTGTGAGTGTGTGAGAGTAGGTGAGTGCGTATATGTATGAGTGTGTGTGTGATGGAGGTGTGTGTATGTGTGTGGTGAGGAGGTGAGTGTGCATGTGTGGGTGAGGGAGTTGTGTGTATGTGTGTGAGTGAGGAGGTGAGTGTGCATGTGTGGGTGAGGGAGGTGTGTGTGAGTGTGTGAAGGAGGAATGTGTGTGAGTGTGTGAAGAGGTGAGTGTGCATGTGTGCGAGGGAGGTGAGCGTGTATGTGTGAGTGTGTGTGAGTGTGTGAGGGAGGTGAGCGTGTATGTGTGTGAGTGGAGTGTGTATGTATGTATGTGTGTATGTGACTGTGAGGAGTTGAGTGTGTGAGGGAGGTGAGGGAGGTGAGCGTATGGGGTTAGGTGATTGTATGAGTGGGGGAGTATGTGAGGGAGCTGTGTGTGACGAGGTGAGGTGTATATGTGTGAGTGTGTGAGGTTCTGGTATGGGTGTGGGTGTGGGTGTGGGGATGGTGAGGGTATGTGCGAGGTGAATACATGGGGTATGGGTGTATGAGGAGGGAGGGAGCAGGTGTGTGTGAGGAGAGAGATGAGCGTGGGGGTGGTGGGAATTAAGTGTGGAGAGGGGAGTGTGGGACAGGTGAGTGTGGGGCAGGTGTCTATGAGGAGGGAGGTTAGAAGTGGGGGAGGTTGGAGGTGAGTGTGGGGGGAGGTGAGATGTGAGTGTTGAGAGGTGAGTATGGGGCAGGTGAGTGTGGGGCAGGTGTAATAGTGTGGGGCATGTGTGTGGGAGGGAGGGGATGTGTGGTGGAGGTGGGTGAGTGTGAGAGTGAGTGTGGGGCAACTGTGTGTGGGGCAGGTGGTGTGAGGAGGGATGGGGTGTGGGGAGGGTGGGAGGTGAGTGTAGTTCAGGTGAGTGTGGGGTCGATGTGGGACAAGTGGTTGGTGAGTCTGGGGAGGGGGAGTGGTGGACAGGTGCGTGTGGGGCAGGTGTTATGAGGGGGGAGTGAGAGTGGGGGACGGTTGGAGGTGAGTGTGGGGGGGGGGAGTAAGGTGAGTGTGGAGAGGTGAGTATGGGGTGTGGGTAGGTGAGTGTGGGGGCATGTGTGACTATGTGGGCATGTTGTGTGGGGAGGGCAGGGGAGTGTGGAAGGTGATGAGGGGCTGAGTGTGGAGGAGGTGGGAGGTGAGTGTGGAGAGGTGAGTGTGGGGCAACTGAGTGTGGGGCAGGTGGTGTGAGGAGGGATGGGAGTGTGGGGGAGGTGGGAGGTGAGTGTAGTTCAGGTGAATGTGGGGTATGTGATTGTGGTACAAGTGGATGGTGAGTGGGGAGAGGGGAGTGTGGGGCAGGTAAGTGTGGGGTGGGAGTGTGGGGTGGAATTGATTGGGGTGGGGGGTGGGGGGGGGGGGGTGCAGGCGAAATAATCCGGGACAACTATGAGTGCAAATGGCATGTTCATCTAAATAAAAATGGTTAATAAAAGTCAGGCAATGACTCTTCATGTTATAATTACTAGGGCGAGTAATTATGTAATCACGACTGTCGTGCTTGTGATCTTCTTACTGTGTGTTTTAAGATGCTGAAAAGCAATGCTGGAAATAGATCTTCCTTGGCAGATTGATATTGCGTAAACGCATTTATATTAAGGGTTATCGCAAATCTAACCACAGTAGCTGAAGTACATTCTGAACCGAAAGTTATATAATAAAAGCTACGACCTCCACAGATCGACCACTCCCCTATATCGATCGCTTTATTTGGGTCCCAAACGATCGCCCATACACTATAAATGTAACGATAAAAGAAAGTCCCTAAACTGACCACTTCCCTAAATGGATCATTTAAAGGTGGTCACTTTAGAGATGTTTTACTGTATATACATATACATCTATGAACATGTATATGAATAGAGTCAAACCTCTCTAACTGATGACCTCCACAGATCGACCACTCCCATATAACGATCTCTTTATTTGGATCCTAACAATACCATTGCATCCATATTCTAAGTCTGCAAAAAAAACGACCACCTCCCTAAATGGACCACTTAAAGTCGGTCCCATGGTCGATCAATTTGGAGAGGTTTTACTGTATATACATATATCTTCTTCTTAGTTGGTGATGACAGCAGCTCATCATTTGTTTTGACCTCGTTGATGACTGATGAGTCCAATTCATGCTTGGAATGTATGGAGGCACGTTGGATATGTGTGTGTAGTTGAAATCAGAGACTTTGGTGGGCGAAGGATATGCTCTTTCATCTGCTGACGGTTTTGTTTAGCCTGAGATATATAATCAAATATTAATTTGGGCCTGGCGCTGAAATTCTGACACTGTAAGATTCAGCAGAAACACTAAAAGTAAAACAGGTTCCTACTATGTAGCGACTCATGTTTCTTTTTCTGGTACATTAGTTGATTAAGCAGGGGAAATTTCAATCATGGATGATGGGTCTTCCTCAATCAGTGGAATGGGGAAGACCAATCGTAATAATGCCGAGCGCCTGGCTAGGAAGCAACAATTATCACTTTTTAAGTCATTGGTTTGACTGGACTCGGGTTCGCAACCACGAATTAATAAGTGCGCCAGAATCTAAGATAGATATGTAGGATCAATTGTAGATAAATGTTTTGGTTTAGACAATGTGGTGCTTTAATCGGAGAGTGGATTTAAAGTGGCGCTTTGGTTTAGACAATGTGGTGCTTTAATCGGAGAGTGGATTTAAAGTGGTGTTTTGGTTTAGACAATGTGGTGCTTTAATCGGAGAGTGGATTTAAAGTGGCGCTTTGGTTTAGACAATGTGGTGCTTTAATCGGAGAGTGGCTTTAAAGTGGCGCTTTGGTTTAGACAATGTGGTGCTTTAATCGGACTGTGGCTTTAAAGTGGCGCTTTGGTTTAGACAATGTGGTGCTTTAATCGGACTGTGGCTTTAAAGTGGCGCTTTGGTTTAGACAATGTGGTGCTTTAATCGGACTGTGGCTTTAAAGTGGTGCTTTGGTTTAGACAATGTGGTGCTTTAATCGGACTGTGGCTTTAAAGTGGCGCTTTGGTTTAGACAATGTGGTGCTTTAATCGGAGAGTGGATTTAAAGTGGCGTTTTGGTTTAGACAATGTGGTGCTTTAATCGGAATGGTTTAAAGTGGCGCTTTGGTTTAGACAATGTGGTGCTTTAATCGGATGGCTTTGTGGCGCTGAGTGGCTTTAAAGTGGCGGTTTAGACAATGTGGTGCTTTAGGTTTGTGGTTTGGTTTGTGTGGTGTTTTAGTGGCTTTAATGCGCTTTGGTTTAGACAAGGGTGCTTTAATCGGACTGTGGCTTTAAAGTGGCGCTTTGGTTTAGACAATGTGGTGCTTTAATCGGACTGTGGCTTTAAAGTGGCGCTTTGGTTTAGACAATGTGGTGCTTTAATCGGACTGTGGCTTTAAAGTGGCGCTTTGGTTTAGACAATGTGGTGCTTTAATCGGAGAGTGGATTTAACGTGGCGCACGCCGCGATGCAGTTGGTGCAAAGAGGGCCCTGCTGGTTATTTGTAACGATATGGCTCACCGAGTACAACGCCCCCTGTCGGCGATACTCCTTTAGTTTAAAGGAGGGGGGGGGGGGGGGGGGGGGGGGATCTGTTACCGCAAACAGGATTAAGGCCCTAATGCGTTATATCAATGACCAACTGCGCCCCCTCTGCTGAGCCGCGCACACACCGCCCCGCCCCACCAGCCCCCACCCCCACCCACCCCAACCCCGCCCAGCCCCGCCCAGCCCCGCCCAGCCCCGCCCAGCCCCGCCCAGCCCCGCCCAGCCCCGCCCAGCTCAGACACCACCCCAGCCCCCGCCCAGCCCCGCCCAACCCCGCCCAGTCCCGCTGAACCGCGCCCAGCACCCGCCCAGCCCCGCCCAGCCCCGCACCGCACCGCACCGCACCGCACCGCACCGCACCGCACCGGCCCGCGCCTCCCCATAGTGTCGCCATCTAGCGGTCCTTAGCGGCAAGTGCCCAGGTGGCGATGGACCAAGTCAAACAAACAGGGGACTAGGAGGGGTCGGTGGGGTGAGGGTGCGGATATGGGTGTGGGTGTGGGTGCGGGTACGGGTACGGGTGTGGGTGTGAATGTGGGTGGGATATAGGTGGGGTGTGGGTGTGGAGTGTGGGTGCGTATGTGGGTGTGGGTGCGGGTGTGGGTGCGGTACGGGTGTGGGTGTGGTTGTGGGTGTGGGCGTGAGTGTGGGTGCGGTATGGGTGGGGTATGGGTGCGGGTGTGGGTGTGGGTGCGGGTGTGGGTGCGGGTACGTCTGTGGATGTGGGTGTGAGTGTGGGTGGGGTATGGTTGGGGTGTGGGTGTGGAGTGTGGGTGCGGATGGGGTGTGGGTGCGGGTGTAGTGCGGTATGGTGGGGTATGGGTGTGGTGGGGTATGGTTGGGGTGTGGTGTGGGATGTGGGTGTGGGTGCGGGTGTGGGTGCGGGTGTGGGTGTGTGGTGGGGTATGGGTGGGGTATGGGTTGGGCGGTATGGTGGGTATGGTGCGGGTGTGGGTGTGAGTGTAGGGTGAGTGTGGGTGGGGTGTGGGTGCGGTGCGGGTGGGGTATGGGTGGGGGTGCGGGTGTGGGTGTGGGTGGGGTTATGGGTGAGGTTGGTGCGGGTGTGGGTGTGGTGGGTTGGGTGGGGGTATGGGGGTGGGGTAGGGTATGGGTGGGGTATGGGTGTCGGGTGTGGGTGGGGTATGGGTGGGGTGTGGTGCGGCGTGGGTGGTGGAGTGTAGGTGTGAGTGTGGGTGGGGTGAGTTTGGGGTGCGGATGTGGGTGCGGGTGTGGGTGTGGGTGTGGTGTGGAGGTGCGGGTGTGGTGTGGGTGGGGTATGGGTGGGGTATGGTGTGGTGCGGTATGGGTGGGGTATGGGTGCGGGTGTGGGTGTGAGTGTAGGTGTGAGTGTGGGTGGGGTATGGGTGTGGTGTGGGTGCGGGTGTGGGTGGGGTGGGGTAGTGGAGTTGGGGTGGGGGGTGTAGGCGGCATCTCTGTGGTTTTATTTGGTGTGTAATGCGGTAATCAGAACTGCTTGTTGAAACAAACAACGTCGGGATGGGATGGGTAGTGGCGGGGGAGGGTGTGGGCGCGGGGCCGGGGACGGGGACGGGGGGGGGGGGGGGCGGGGGTGGTGGCGGGACGGGAGCGGGGGCGGGGTGGGGGCGCAAGTGCCTCATCTTGTACCTTAAATGATCATGTGTCTAGGTTAATGATATATATGATATGTGCTATGTGTTATGTGCTATGTGTAATGTGATATGTGAGGTGTGATGAGTGATGTGTGATGAGTGATGTATGATGACCGATGCGCCATGTGCGATGTGTGATGTGTTATGTGTGATATGTGATGTGTGATGTGCGATAAATGGCAACGCGGTACGTGATATGTCATATGCGCGATGTGATATGTGATATGTGATACTGATAGTGATATCTGAAATCTGAAATATGATATAGGATACAGAATACAGAATACAGAATATACAACATATAATATATAGTATATTATACATAAAAGATTGGACCTATATATATCATACATATTATACAAATTATACGTATTATATATATATTACAGAAGAACCTGAGAGGGAGGACATCATGGTTGACGGAAACAAGCTGAACTCTGTTCCGGAATTCACCTACCTCGGAAGCACTATATCAAGTGATGGACGTATTGATGCTAAAATACAGAGGAGGATGGCCAAGGCTAGCGCATCTTTCAGCCAACTACGCCAGAGACTCTGGAACAACCACCATGTGTCCATTCGGGTTAATGGCAAGATCTACCGTGCAGTCGTACTATACACCCTACAATACAGAGCCGAGGCCTGGACAGTGTACAGACGACCAGTGAAAAAGCTGCATGCCTTCATGATGCGACATCTGCGTTCAATCATGAGGCTAACCTGGAAGGACAAAGTGACAAATAAGGAAATACTTGAACGGACGGGGCTGCCCTCTATGAAAGATCTAATAATCAAAAAGAATCTCTGGTGTACTGGACACCTCATGAGGATGTCATCAGACAGGCTACCAAAGCAGATCCTCTATTCTCAACTGTCTTCTGGTTACAGAAAGACAGGGCGCCCTCGTCTCCGGTTCAAGGATACCATCAAGAGAAACCTGAAGTTGAGAGACATTAAGACTGACTCATGGACGCAACTCTCACAGCAGAGAGCTAAATGGAGAGCGGCAGTCAAGTAATGAAAGCAGTCTTTGTCGCATCATGACCGACAGCATGATGATGATGATGATGATGATGATATATTATATATTATATAGACATTATATATATTTTATATTATATATAGATTATAATTTATATAGATTAGATAGATTAGATAGATTAGATAGATTATATAGATTATATAGAGTATATAGATTATATAGATCAGATAGATTAGATAGATTATATAGATTACATAGATTAGATAGATTATATAGATTACATAGAATATATACATTATATACATTTTGTAGGTTACATAGAATATATAGAATATAAAGATTACATACATTATAAGATGCTAGCAGTGATGAATAGTGCAAGATGCTAGAACTGAGGGGCGGGAAGGGACCGGAAGGACGGGAAGGGGGAAGGGGAAGGGGGCTGGGGTGAGGCAGGAAGGGTGGGGTTGGAAGGGGGCATGGTACGGAAGGCTAGGGTGGGCTGGACGAAGCGCGGTGATGGACGGTCGGGGTAGGGGTTAGGCGGGGCGGGGCGGGGCGGGGCGGGGCAGGGCGGGGCGGGGCGGGGCGGGGTGGGGCGGGGTGGGGCGGGGCGGGGCAGGGTGGGGTGACGCCCGCCGTACTTAGTCGGTTGTTGATGGCTCGGGGGCTCAGTCTGGTGGCAAGGGTGAGGGTGGGTGGTGCGGGGTGTGGTGCGAGGGACGGGGGCCACCCCAGTCCTCTCCGGTAAAACTGCACCCCTAGCGGCAGCCGGCTGTACTAACTGGCCACCAACACACCTGCTCTATGTGTGTATATATATACATACATGCATATGTACATATATATATGTCGATGATGTCATATATTTCAATGGTGCTATATATATCAATGATGTTATATATATCAATAATGTTATATATATCAATACTGTGATTTATTTCAATAATGTGATATATATCAATAATGCTATATATATCAATAATACTATGCACACATTTTTGTTGTTGTAAATATGTTTATTCAGCTGAATAAGTCTTTTGTCAGTGCCGAAGCACTGGTCTTCCAGCCATTTTTCAATTCAGGCCTATGTATATCAATAATATTATATATAGCAATGCTGTTATATATCAGTAAGTATATATATATATGAGTAATGTAATTCATTATATATATATATATATATATATATATATATAGTATTGCTATACATAGAGATATGTACATATGCGCACATATGTATTTATATGTACAACAAAATAAATAACCATATATATATATATGCATATGCTACCGATATATATCCATTAGATAATAGATATGTGTATATATGTATATATTATTGATATGTGTATATGTATGAAATATCTGCATATATATTAAATCACTTGCTATCTGGACCGAACTTCATCGACACCTTTCTCTATCTCCTCTCTGCTGGCCTTTCTCCTCCTTGATAATGTCTGAAAAGAGTTCTGGGAGGGGGAGCCCGCCAGCATTTCACTTTCTACGCTTATTCTGTCCGTGTCTTTGGCTCATCGGCTGGTCACCATAGCGCAAAGAGACACTGTCCTTTGACTCAACTCTCATTTTTCTGTCCTATACTCTAGCCCTTTTTTTTCTTCTCCTGGGCTTACTTCAGCCCCTGATCAAGGGAGTTGTTTGCTTGGGTGGGGCCCTGTACCTTATCGTTTCTCTTGCTTTGTTCTTGTTGCTGGAACCTGCTGCACCCACCTTTACCCGTCCCTTCCTCCTGAACCCTTGCTGCTGTTACTGGATATGAGTGCTCTGCTACCACCGGACCAGAGTGATTTGGGGCCGCCCCAATGAAACGTCGTTTTGAATGTTGTAAAGACATCCCCAGCTTCTACAACTGTCCCACCTGAAGATTAATCTTAAACCAAAGATTGGACCGATTTATCGGGGCCTTCCTATATTCCTGCAGTTTTGCAGCTGATAACCGTGTAACGTTATGAACCCCCCAAAAGCTAAGCAATATATTAAAGTTGCATAGTCCGATGGTTTTAAATTTCTGTATTTTTTCTGAGATAAATAGATTAGATCGGTCACTAGTATTTACTTTACATTAGTTCAAATTTACTTGTATTTTAAATGGTAAACCTTTGAGATATTTTGAGTGCAAACATGGAACATTAGTTTTGGCAAGCTTGCCAAAATTCTGACACCATAGACTTCTGCAGTAACAGGTTTTGTTAAATTTCCTCAGTATTGCCTTCTACGCGGAAACAAATGTTTAATAAGTGCATCAGTATCTAAGTTAGATATGTCAAATCAAATCTAGATAATTGGTTTGGTTTTGAAAATTTGATATTTCATCGGACTATGCAGCTTTAAATAAACCATGTAATATATAATATGTATAATATATAAACATCTGTCATACATATATATTATACATGCATACACGAATATGTTTATATATATAACAATTTTATACACATATATATATATGGATATGGATATGTATATGGATATGTATGGATATGTATATGTATATGTATGTATATATCGCTGTCTGGAACTCTGGGGCAACATGTGTTAGATCACATACAGGTACTTTGGTAGATTTAGTAGCGACCCTGTTGTCTTCGTCTTGCGGAAGCTGGTGGGAGGAGGGTGGTGTGAGTGTTGTTGGGGGGAGCTGCGAGTGAGAAGGCATGCTTGCACCAGAACCCCAGCTGGTCGAGTACGTTTGCATTCCAGTGTAAATCAAGTGGTGAGTCGGTGACTGGGCCAGGGGCGGTGTATGTGTGTGGGTGGGTGGGGGGGGGGTTTTTTGAGGTGGGGGTGCGGGGGGGCGGAGTTGTCGGTCCATGGGGTGGGTGGGTGGTGGGGTGAGGTGAGGTTGGGGTGGGGGTGGGGTGAGGTGGGGTGGGGGTGGGTGGGGTGGGGTGGGGTGGAGTGGGGTGGGGTGGGGCGGGGGTGGGGTGGGGTGGGGTGGGGCGGGGTGAGGTGGCATGGCACAAAATACTGACTCAGCGAGCGATTTGTGACAGGGTGTTTTGTATTTTTAATCCTGATAAAAAAAAAAAGTTTTTTTGTTTTTTGTTTTAAAAGGAGTGCAAATTCATTACATTGGAGCAACATGTATTACTACGAGTTGAAGTTAACCCGCGCTTGTCCTACGTACTAATTAGTAGACTCTCGTTCCCTAGACACTGTGGGTGAATTGCTAAAGCCACGCCCCCCCCCCCCCCCCGCCGGGAAGCATGGCGGTGGTGGCGATAGCAGTTGGTTGTTGATTTGTGAGTATGAAGTTCAGCACGACACTTATTCAATGAATATATATATATATATATATATATATATATATATATATATATATTAATAATAAATATATATATATCCCTATATGTATGTGACTTTTAGTTTTTTAAATATATCTATATATGTATATATACATATATATATATACAATAGGGTTGGGTGACTTGTTTATGTGTGAAAGCCACCAAATTATATCGTTTTGGACTTCTGGTGAAATTGTCATAGGCCGCTCAAAATTTCCTTTTGTGCAAGTCAGTGCCAAGTTTGTATCTATCTCTAAGGATTTGATATGGGTCTGGCCATATAAGATAGCTGGTGCGTAGGCTATCATTATTCCTATCAAGACTGCGAATTGTCGTATTTTTGGTTTGTTCAATTGTAATAATTGGTTTGCTGTTGTTATAAATTTATCCACTTTTTGTTCTGTTAATGAAATTGTCATTTTTATGGTATCAATAAAGAAACCCAGAAATTTGAGTTTGGGAACATGATATGTCCTTTCCGAGCCAATCACGGAAAAATTGGTTTGAGTAACCTTGTGAAAATCGTGGACAGCAGGCCAATCCATTCAGCATACACATCAACTGATAAAGTTCTCCATTCCAACAGACTCGTAAATACTTTCGATCATGTTTATAGATGGGCACTGTGTAGTATGCATCTTTAAGATCAAGGCTGGCTAGCCAAGACCCTTGTGTTACTAAGTCTCTCGCTGTTTCTAATGAAAACATTTTAAAGTGTTTGTATTCTACAAATTATTAAATAAGGTCTAAAATTAGTCTAACATCCCCATTTGGTTTGGGTCTTAAGAAGATATCCGAGATAAATTCACCAGAAATGTGTAGTGCTGGTTCTATAATGCCCTTTTCGCAAAACTTTAGGACTTGATTGTTTAATGCTTCACATTCTGAAGCGTGAAAACAATATGGAAATGGTATTCTATTTTGAATAGGTTCTTCTATTAACAGAATCCTTACACCTTCTGCTAGACTCAGGATTTTATAGTTATTTGTAACTCTATTCCATTCCGAAAGACAGTTAGTGAGGTTAGCGGCATGAAAGGTATTGCTTACTGTTTCAGTTGCTATTGTTTGAGTCGCCACTTCTATTTGTTCCCTTGGTGGGGGAATGGCTTCTGAGTGTTGAACTCCCTCTTGAAGGGCCTGTTCCTGTCGTTCCAGCCAAACAACTGCTTCTTGCCCCTTCCTCTGGCTTGGAAGCTAAAGCTGGATCCAAACTGGCCTCCTCGTTGGCTGGTTCTTCGGTTGCGAAAATCCTGCCTCAGCTTCTTGAAGCAGTTGGAGTTGCCATCAGCTGATTTTTTTTCTCGGTTTCGATCTGTTTTCCGCACTTGGAGCTGGTCTCTACTTGTTTGAACAAATATTGCAGTCGTCTGCCGAACATTTTGCCCTTATCCAGCAGCTAGCCCTTAATAGGCTTTGGTGCTAGGAATAGGATATATTCATTTCCATCATTGTCCGTCATCTTTTTGGACCGTGCCACCTCTTTCCCAAGGTCTGTGCAGACCGCTTTGAACCCATTTTCGAACCGTCTATAGGAGAGAAAGTTGCTGGTTGCTGGTAGTAATGCAATTCCTCCATTCATATCATCACAGAGTGATGAGAACTTGTTTTGTCCCATCATCCTGTTGGCGATGGGCGCAATGGCTGCAACAGCTAAGACTACCCCCTTGTGGACAGTGTAGAGAGCCGTCTCAAACTTTGTCCTCTCCTCACTGAATTTGACTTCAGGGTCCATCTCTTTGATGGGGAATTCCTTTAATTCCGGTGAATTTCTCCACCATCTTGATTATGAACTCCGCTGGTTTGAAGGTGTTAAAGTGGCCTTGGGTGGTCTTCCTCATGAGCCTCATTATGTGTATTTTCTTACGTCTAAGCACTTTACACTTTTTCGTTTCTTTCCCACACGATTTAGCGTATTTGCCGGAGTGCTTAGTGTTGGAGTCTGAACTCGTCGTCGATGAGTCTGATGACGAGTCCGAAGAGGAAGATTTGTGTTTTCTCTTCTTCTTAGACTTTTTCTTTGTTTTCTTCATGATGAGCTTCTTTTTACCGGCTCTCACGTACTCGTCTCCTTCTAAAAAATTCTTCTTCTTGTGTTTGCGCTTCTATGCAGACATAAACACCCCCTCGTCTGAGTCGTCCTCAGTTGAGGCTTGATCCTCAGAATAGTCCTCCCATTCTGACTCATCGGAGTCTTGCGGTACCTTGTTTGGCATTTCTTTGATGTACCCGCTCTACATGGTAACATTTCCTCCATTTTTTGTTGCACTAGCCTGGCAACTTGTTCGTCTAGGTCCTCATCAGTGGGGCCAGTGCCAGTTTCGTACAACCCTGCCTCTTCAGAATCCCTTTGTTCTGGAGAGGGTGACCTTTGTACAGACACATAGGTGGTGTGGTGTCTTCATCCGCACTGAGTGTGTGAGTTGCCTCTGCCTTACTCCACTTTGTAGCCATGGCTCTGAGACTGTGAGTAAAAAGAAGAATGATTAGGCATTCTCTTAGGCAAAATAGCACACTAAGAATTAGAGTATAATTATACTAGGTGTGTATTTTATGGCGTTAAATCACTGTTTAACGTAGGCATATAGCTAACCAACAGTCACAGGATAATGGTATGGGTAACCAACCGATCCTAACAAGGGGTAGGGACTAGTGCATTCCCACACTCTAAGTACCTATAAACTTCTTCCACCTGTGGCTTTTTTCCCGCCAACAAGTTGAAGAAAATACTATTGGACTCGGAGGTACGCCTTAACGAGAATCACAAGCGGGGAAATCTTATTGAGACCCAGGGAATGAATCCCCAACGATGTAACTGGCTCCTGCGAAACATGTTCTTATGATCATGCCAATTACGATCGAAACTAAATTGTAAAACAGTAAGATCTTATCAAAAGGTTTTTTAAAATGTTGTACGTGAAGGCTAACATGAACTAAACCAACTTATCGAGTTTGAAAGATACTAACTTGTTTGGTTTTGTAGTAAATGTAGAAAAACTGCCGGAGCTGCTCACAACACGTCTGCCTGCTGTGAGCTAATTATGCTAATTGCTGGACCTGAATATGCTTCCTTCTCCCTGGGCTACGAGTAGCTAGAGGCGTAGTACTGAGGTAAAATATATATATATGGTGAGTCGGGTGACTGTGACTGGATTGCTACGGTTCTCCCCACCCCACCCCTGCCCCATCCCCCGGAACAACAACTCCTCCTCCCCGCCCCCGCCAGGCTCCCGACCCCCCCCCCCCCCCACCCCACCCGGCCCAGTCACCCGAATCACCACATGATATACACTGGAATGCAAACTTACTCGGCCAGCTGGGCCTCTGGTGCAGGCACGCCCCCTCAGGTGCAGCCCTCCCCCAACACCCCCACCACCCTCCTTCCACCAGCTTCCCCCCGATGAAGACAACAGTTCCGCTAATAAATATACCAAAGTACCTATATTTGATCTAACCCATGTCGCCCCAGAGTTCCAGACAGGGCCATATATATATATATATATATATATATATATATATATATATATATATATATATATATATACACACACATACATATCCATATTTATTTAATATATATGCAGATAGTTTATACATATACACATATATCAATAATATACATATATACTATATACACATATCTATAATCTAACGGATATATATCAATAACATATATATACATATGGCTATATATATTGATGTAAATATACATACATATGTTTGAATTTCAGGTCGAAACTGACTGACCTGCCGCACTCCCGTCGGAATTGCCCAGTGGTGGCGCTTCTGGAGGCAAGTCGGGGCAAATGCCGGCAAGTCAGGAATTGGACATAATATACAGCCGCGGAATAATAATAATAATAATAATAAACTCCGCCTATTGATGTGCATATAATAGATTATACATCCTATATATATATATATATATATATATATATATACAGTAAAACCTCTCTATACCGACCTATCCACAGATCGACCACTCCCTTGTATCGATCGCTTTATTTGGGTCCCAACAATATCATTGTAAGGATATTCTACCTCTCTAAACCTCCCACCTCCCTAAATGGACCACTTGAAGTCGGTCCCATGGTCGGTCGATTTAGACAGGTTTTACTGTATATGAAAGTGAGTTGTTCGATTGATAGCGCCTGGGGTGGTTACTTGCCATGGAACACATCCAGGTGACGCCTGTAGTGCAGATAACCCGAACGGAGTAATCCTGGTATTCCTAGTCACGCGTTGTTTGTTGTTGTTTTATGCTCTAGCAACATCTAAGGTCATATCAAGACGGGTACCGACTTGTGACAGTGCCTATTCATGGCGACTGTTTATAGTGCTGCCCCATTTGGATACCAGGCAGCCAGCACCATGACCTGATATCCAACTCAGTCACATTATCCCGACCCTGAGCCAACCAGTCCTTGCTCTATCCTAATAACGCCAAGCACCAAGCTAGGAAGCAACAAGTATCAATTTTATTTAAGTCATTGGTTTGACTCAACCAGGGTTTGAACCCACGAACCCATGGGTTCGGATCCCCCGATCTCCCAAAACAGAAGACAGACACTCAACTCATTAGGCCAACCCGTCTGGTCCCTAGTTACGCTGGTCCCTCAGAAAGGTCATGAGTGCCAGCCAAACCAACAGCGTACACAAATCGATATGTGTCGTTACCTAGCCTGGCGCTCGATATAGGTCACGTCTGGCAAGGACTGCTTTGCTCTATATCGGGATATTGCGACTGAGTGGGATACTGGATCATGATGACATCAGCCTAATCTCCCAGTGGGGCAGTACTATAAAACCACATTGAGTGTGCACTGCCATGAATCAATACCCGTCCTGATATGACCTTAAATGTTGCCAGGTCATACAACCCCAACAAACGAACCAACTATCTTAGAATCTCGCGCAAATCTAGTATCCCCCCGATTCATGGTCCAAATGGTCCACCCCACCACATAAAAAAAAACACACACACACAAAAACATCCCGGTATGCCATGTCTGTATCGCGGCCATGGAGCCATTTATCACACTACCCATGCAGTATGGGACAGTCTTTGGTGCCATATGAGGTAGCCAATCGCTCTCTCCGAATGGTACTCATTCCGTTTAACCGGAACTACTTTCACAGGGTCGTTTCCAAGGTAAATCCATTGTGAAGTAAACGTAATGGTAAATTTTAAATAGCACTTCTCGATATTTCTGGAGCACAAGATTTTCTAATACAGGCCAAATACTTTAGTGGAATTAAACATAATCGGGGGTAATGCTAACTCACCCTTGCACTCCTTACTGGAGTGTTTCTGTTTGTCACTTTATACTTGCAAAAATCTACTTGAAATAAACAGTATGTCCCTTAAAACGTAGCCATGTGTTCATTCAATAACATTTCTCCATATTTCTATAGCATTCTATGTTATAATACAAAGCAAATACCATACGAACTGTGTGGCAAGGTAGCTGATGTTCAATTTAGGCTTTACTTGTCATCATTCAATAAGTTAACCATGTTAAATTATATATATGAGTACTGATGCTGGCATTCTGTCAATCCTATGATTATGATTATTGTGAGGTGGTAATGAGTCGGCGCTGGTTTTGGTTAGCCAATATAGAAGAGCGGGATCCACTGTGTCTTGCGGTGTTTGGTGGCGAAGATAAATATAGTTCATTCTTAAAGGCATAATGGGAATATAAAGCAAAAACTCACCCAATGCAGTCTCCTCAATACCGTCTCCCTGCATACTATCCCATTTCTATCCTTCATTGTCATCATCAAAACATTTGTAGAATTAACTGTGACCACTTATATCGGGAAGGGACCAGTTCTTCGGTATTCCTAATGTAGTAAGTAGTCTGACTACCGCGTGGTGGTTGCCTTGACTACACGGAACATTGCCAATAAGAAGAATCCACACGTGGCAGCATGATAGCAGGAACAGTCTCAATGATGGACTGTTCCACCAATGGCAAGCGCCAGACCGCCAAGCCCCCCCCCCCCCCTTTCATGGTGAGAGGTTATGTGCTATGGGCAACCCGGCTGGGCACTTCTATTCTGAGGTCACTTCTTTTCTGAGGTCATGTCTATTATTAGGCCACTTCTATTCAGAGGTCGATTCTACTCTGAGGTCACTTCTATTCTGAGGTCATTTCTATTGGAAGGTCACCTTCTATTCTGAGGTCACTTCTATTCTGAGGTCACTTCTATTCAGAGGTCACCTCTATTCAGAGGTCACTTCTATTCTGAGGTCACTTCTATTCTGACCATGGTGGAATACACCAGGGGGAACAGCCTGGTGTTTGAAGCAACTTTATCACTCAGGTTGGATGGTTGTTGGAGTGTTAAGTCCTGGTAACATCTAAAGTCATATCAGGACGGGTACCAACTTATGACACTGCACCCTCATGGCGACTTTATAGCACTGCCCCACTGGAAGACCAGGATGCCAGTACCCTGAGCTGATATCCCACTTAGTCACATTATCCTGACATTGAACCAACCAGTCCTTGCCCTATAATAATGATGCCGAGAACCTGGTGAGGGAGCGACAAGTATCAATTTTTACGTCATTGGTTTGACTCGACCAGGGTTAAAACCCATGGGTTCGAATGCCACGATCTACCAAAACGGGAGGCGGACTCTCAACTCATTCGGCCACCCGGTCTGGTCTTATCACCCAGGTGGTGTAAAACACGGTCCATCACGGTACTAATGAATTAAATGTTCTAATGAATAAAATATCCACACGCACACATTAGACAGGTCTCATGTAAACATGCAAAGGTGAGACTGAGAGGCTACAGCAATGGACCCTGAAACTTGTGGCTGTGGTGAGATGGAGCCCCTGAAACATCTGCCGAGTTGTCGTCTGGTGGATGTAGCGTTCCATGACAAATCTCGCAGTAGTAGCATGTCCGCCATACTAAGTGACATATCCAGCTAAGAGTGACGGTTAATACTTCAATTATAACAATCAACCTAATATATCTATCTCAGAAAATGACATAAATTCAAAACCATCGGACTATGCAACTATAACTGGTCAGGAAGTCCACTGGGAGGTGGCGCCGCCATGGCAGAAAAGCGAACTAGGCCCTTCCAGGGTAGCCATCAAGTCCCTGTGTGTAGGTGGGGAGAAGGAAAGCTACTGAAGGTGGCGGAACTGTAAGAGAAAATGAGGAAGAGTGTGCTTAATAGAGTAGGTCTAGAGCTCACATGTCTAGCCAGTCCAGGGCTAGCTTTATAACCACGGAATTATCTAGGTTCCCTGATGGAACCACGCCTACCAGACTATGGCTTTTTGCCTGAGGTCACTTGTTCCCGTAGAATCAATTCTTTTAAATCGCTTAAGTCTATAAGTTGCTTAATGCTGACAATTACATACATACAGGCCCTTTGCACTTACAAGGTAAGCGCATACTTATCTATACCTAGACAAGCTAGGTTCATCAAGCATATAGTGCATAGCGTGTACAGGATCCGAGTTCCGGTGTTGCGGTTTCCGAGGCACACCAGTTTGCCAGGGACACATCCATTCAAATGCATTGTTAACGGCCGTGAGCAAATCTTCATACAGAAGAAGTCAAATATCTCTCAAATTACACCATCTAGAAACAAATCGCTTGGTACACATATACAAAACTTATTTACCATAAAGACTATATTAAATTGATAAGGTTAGGATTCTTGATTTCTATTATTTTGGAATAAAACTAACGTTTTGCACTGCGCGTACCGTCAAACTCAAGGCATTGTCAATGGTCATGAGCAATGTTCATACAGAAAATACAGAAGAAGTCAAATATCTCTCAAATTACACCATCTAGAAACAAATCGTTTGGTACACACATAGAAAACATCTTTACCAAAAACATTATATTAAATTTGTAAGGTTAGTGACGATGTTGTTCAATTTTGACGCATGTGCAGAAGCGATGTGTCCCTGGCAAACTGGTGTCCCTGGGAAACCGCAACACTGGCCACCAGTCTTATGGGGCAGTTCTGGAGATAGGAAATATTGTGCCAAGAGCAAGATTCAAACTCACATTTCTTGCCATTCCGAGGCTAGCTTCCTAACTATTAGATTAGCCATTCCTACCTGTAAATGTGGATCATACCTGTACCTGTATATGTGGATCATTGCCTGACAGATTAGGGCACACTTCTACATATGAATGAATTTAAAATCCAACAGGCAGTGACACTTAACGAAAGGCAGTAGTTGGAAGGCAGACTTTAGTCAAGCAGATTAATGCTAATTTATGTGTAGGTTGGTAAGTATACAACAGTTAATTCTATCAATTACTCTGGCAAATTTAACAAATACTTGTTGTTTGTTGGAGTTTTACGTCTTGGCAACATCTAAGGTCATACCAGGATGTTTACCGACTTGTGACAGTGCTTATTCATGGCGACTTCATAGTGCTTCCCCACTGAGATACCAAACCGCTGGCACCATGACCCAATTTCCCACTCGGTCACATTATCCTGACACTGAGCTAACCAGTCCTTTTCATACCCTATTAATGCCGAGAGCCATGCTAGGTTGTGACAAGTATCAATTTTGCAAGTTATTGGTTTGACTCGAGTTGGCATCAAACTCCTAACATTCCACACGGAAAGCCTATGCTCTACCAATTCAGCCATAGCGTCTGATCGGAATTATTTGGGCAAATTAATTCTAATACATGTGAAGTGGGCGAACCTGTGGGCAAGCTTAGGCATTTGCGGGCCTAAGATGAGTGACATGCATTTATTTTAGGGCCACTTGCCTACTTGGGCGTGTAAATGGCATAAGTGCCAAGAAAGGACTAGTCTTTCCTTCCTTCAATACGTGGTGTCTGCTAGCATATTTATTGGGTTGCCTGTGACTGTGAGTATGAGTGAAGGATGTTCGAGCATTGCGCTCGAGCCTGTCGGATATGGCTCAAGCATCCTCCCGATGCTTAATTTTACCTATTTATTTATAGATTTGGTTCTAATTGATCGGTACTAAATTCAATATGTAATTATATATATATTGGCTATTATATCTTTCAGTCAAATATGTGGATCATCTTAGAGAATAACCAGTCAATTTCTTGTATTCCATGGGTCCCTTGCCTCCTTTTGCCACCTGAACCGTCTCTATTATAATAATTAAATTATTTGCCATCATAGAAATGGTTAAACATATATATATGAGCTAATATATATATATATATATATATATATATATATATATATATTATAGATATTAGATACTACAAAGCAGCATTAGTCAGATATACAGGTGTTATTAGTATTAACCACTCCGAGTGGAGGTCTATGCACAATCACTCACTCCTGAGTGTTTGTGTACATATTAACATATGTATATAGTATAAGTATATATGTGTGTATATACATGTATGCATATAAGTTAATACCATATACGTATATATGTATATGTGTGTATGTGTATATGTGGATATATGGATATATGAATATGTGTATATGTATATATGTATATATGTATATATGTATAATGTATATATGTATATATGTATATGTGTATATGTGTATATATGTATATATGTGCATATGTGTATTTGTATATATATATGTATATATGTATATATGGATATAGATTATATGATATATGGATATGAGGATATATGGATATATGCACATATATGCGCATATATATATATGATATATATATATACCTGATTGCATGTAATTGGGGGTGAGGTAGGCAGGTATTTATGTGTGTACATTATCGGATCACCACTGCAGCATGATGGCACACTGCCCCCGGTTCGTGATAAATAAAGCCGTCGGACCCTCCTCCATCGCACCAGTCAGTCACTCAACTCCCAATGAGCTCGGCTCCCCACCTCACTTCTTCCTCTCCACACAGAAACACCCCCGCCAGACCCGGCCCCGACCCCGGCAACGGCCCGTACCCTGCCGGCACGCCGCCTCCTTCCTCCGGGCTTGCGGCAGCCGGGGAGTGTATGTGTATGTGTGTGTACTGGGTGGGATGGGGTGCAGGCGGGGAGGGACATGCGGAACGGCAATGCTGGTTATGTGTGGAGGGATGGCAGGCGCGCCGCCCCCCTCCCCCGCCGCACCTCATCCATCCCGACATCAGCCCCGGGGCTGCGAGTGTTGAGGTCTGGTTTTCATATACCCCTGCCTCATCCCCCCCCCCCCCGCCCCTCTCCAGCTAACAGACCCAGGCCCCGGAGCACTGGGGATCAACAAGCGGCGGACGGCGCCGCTGCCCTCCGTCTCACTCTCGCCCGGTAACCATAGCAACAGTGTAAGGTTTCATGAGGTTGACTTTTTGAGTGGGCGCAGACAGACGGGAGGGGTTGTAAAACGCGCCGGGCGCGGGTGCCGCCGGCCAGAACGCCGAGGGCCGGGGGCTCTCTCCATCTCACCCCCTAACCCCACCCCCACACACTCTCTGTGCTCCTCCTCTCGGCGCCCCCAATCGGCTCCCGTTGCCCCGGCACCTCGCCCTCTTAGCCCGCTTTCCGCGCACCCCACTCAGCCGATGATTGGCGAATGGGGCCCGAATTGACTTCTCCCATCTTGTGTGAGTTAGCAGCCACGGCTAAGTAGTCCGTGAGTAGTAGTACCCGACCAACTCACCTTCCCGCCCCCAACACACACATCTACACCCCCACGCGCCCCCATCTCTCCCTCCCTCCGGCGCCCGTCAATCAGGCGCCAGAAGAGGCACCAAGTGACGCTTATACGTCACCTCCTGGTCCCCTAACCCACCCACTCCCCCCCCCCCGGAAACCCTGCCCACCCGCTCCCCCCACCCGCCACCCACCCCTCTCCCCCAATTCCTCCTCCTCATCCAGCACCACCACCACTCTCTGACAGAGCCATCACTCCACACAACGACGACAAGCCGAGTCCTCGCGATTTCTCGCGAGACTGCCGAGACCCCCCCTACAATTCCTCCCCCCCCCCCACACCTCCCAGTCTCGGCCCCGAATGGTGGCGTCTTGGTAGTCAGTCGGTGGTGAGCAGTGAACGGCTTGTGTCAGCTACACAGGCTCCGCGTGGGAACCTACACACGGAACTACCGCAGAGTAGCACCGGGGCAGCATGATGCCCGGCGTAGCCCGTTAACTGCCACAATTCACTAAGGGTGAGTGAGTTGGGGGGGGGGGGGGGGGGGGGTATCCAAAGTTTTCAACTTTTCAACATTTTCACCGTTGTACAAAGAGTACGCACGTACTACTTTTCCAACCCCCTCCTCCCTCATAATATAGTATGCGTCAATATTTTATCACGGAGCATGATAGTAGTTTAAAGTTGCATAGTCCGATGAAAACATCAAATTTTCAAAACCAAAACACTTATTTAGATTTGATTCTACATATTCAACTTAGACACTGGTGCACTTATTAAGCATTTGTTGCTGCATAGAAGGCCATAATACATCAATCAATAGAAACTGTTACTACTGAAGCCTATGGTGTCAGAGTTTTGGCGTGCTTCCCAAAATTATTTTGCCATGTTTTGACATCAAATATGTCCAAACTTAGCCATTTAAAATCAAAGTTACTTCAAACTAAAGTAAAGTAGAATATAATGATTAGTATAATATATTTATCTCAGAAAATAGCAAAAACTCAAAAGCATCGGACTATGCAACTTTAAGCTATAACAACATGTGCTTAAACCATGAAAGTCAGGAATGACCTAAGCACACACCCTTGCCACACCACCCCCTTCATTGTCACTGTGTACAAACATAAAACTTTGGATGACTCTAAAGTGGCCCTTCTCCCACAACACTTTAAGTTTGTTAGGTTTGTCAAATGTGTCAAGCTTGCCAAGTTTATCAAGTTCACCAAATGTAACAGGCTTGGGCATTTTTCCCAACATGGTTTTAAACTAAGATAATCTGATGAAAGCATTTTTCCGGAACCGATGCACTTGCTTATTCCTACATATAATTAGTAGCTAGTTGTGTCTTCATTTAAATGTATTTTAGTGCTGCATATGCTCCACCCCTCCTTCAGTGCCCATTATATACCTATTACCTAAGATTTTCCTTGAAAGTGACACAAGACCAGTAAAAAAATAACAAGAATATTGAGCCAATCTAAATCTGCATAACTTCGATGAAAACATTAAATATTCCAAACCAAAGCGCCTACCTAGACATAAACCCAGATACCCAACTTGGACACTAGTGCACTCATTGAACATTTATTTACGTTTTCTACTCCTATGCTGTGCTCCTGTGCTATTAATGAGAAACCAATGTTTACGTTCAGCATTTCAGTACAGACTCCTAACCAGTTGCTATCCGGACTGCACTTCGTCCTCTCTCTATCTCCTCTCTGCTGGCCATGCTCCTCCTTGATATTGTCTGAAAAGAGTTCCAGGAGGGGGAGCCCGCCAGCATTTCACTTTCTACTCTTACTCTCTCTGTGTCTTTGGCTCGACGGCTGGTCGCCATAGAGCAGATAGACATGGTCCTTTGACTCAACTCTCCTCATTTCTCTTTGCTATACTCTACCCTTTTTTCCCCTCCCATGCATACTTCTCCCCCTGATCAAGGCAGTTGACCTTTACCTTAGCGTTTCTCTCGCTTTGTTCTTGTTGCTGGAACCACTGTACCCACCTTTGCCCATCCCTTCCTCCTAAACCCTTGCTGCTGTTGACTGGATACGAGTGCTCTGCTACCGCCGGACCGGAGAGATTCAGGGCCACCCCAATGCTTCACCATTTTGAATGTTGTAAATGCATCCCCAGCTTCTACAACCGTCCCTACTGAAGATTAATCTTCAACCAAAGATTGGACCGATTTATCAGGGCCTTTCTATATTGCTGCAGTTCTGCAGCATGTAACCATCGTAAGGTTATGAACACCCCCAAAAGCAAGCGAACTCCTAAGTTAATTTGGCATGTATTCACATCTACAAAGTTAACCCTTTAAAAGAAAAGTTACTGCAAGCTAATATAAGGAATATTATAACGATCACGTAAAATATTTATGGCAACACTTTTAAATCATGGACTTAGGATTTGTCCTGCACTGAAAAGGAGCAAGTAAAACCTAGGTTGCCAGTGTAGAGCGGCGTCTTGTGCTACTCTGCCGTGTTTTTGCGACCCTATGATGTCCAGCAGTTTGCAGGTGCCAGTGTAGCTGAATGTGTTACTCATGCGGCACGGTGCTCTTCGCCAAACACCGTTAAGCAAAACATATGACGTCCAGCCCGCCGTGTGCATGCACTGTATTTACTTTGCTTGGCCTCACTTAAAATATTTCCAAACATAGGCATTTATAACCTACTACTAGTTAGATAGGATGGCCAACCTGACATATTTATATGATAATATATTAGGCCATGTACGTCGAGTTCTTCCCTGGTCTCTCTAGTTGAATCACGTTGGCGTAATAATGAAGACAGGAATGTATGCTTTCACTGTTTATTCTTCACCTCCGCCCAACACGACATCACAAGACCAAGTAACCCGCCCCCTCACCAGCCAGGTCGCAGGTAGGAGGAGCCGCTGGTCGGGCGCAGTATGGTCAGTCCACACAGGGACCCAGCCACTGGCTAATGGCCCTGTCACATTACGACGTATCTCGCCAGCGCGCCACCAATGCGGAAAATCACTTTTTTACGTCGAGATGCATCAAACTTTTTGGCGCGGGGGGAAAAGTTCGATGTCAGCACAATGTAGTGGCCGTAAGCATAACGTGTGCCCGACGTTGTGGTAATGTATGTTGACGCGTGAGAAAAAGAAAAGTTGGGCACAATGTGTGGCTAACGAGCCTCTCGCGTGCGCAGCGTGTACCTAGCATTGGCATAACGTGCTCCCAACGTTCCGCTAGCGACCGTCCGACATGTTGCACAATGTATGAGAGCGTAGTGCAAGCGATGCATGTCCAACGACACTCCAGCATGTTTCGGCGTTGCACCAGCGTGCCTCTAGCGCGCCAACATTAAGCGAGCGCCAGACGCACGCCCTATACGTAAAAAATGTTGAGACACGGTGGAGAAACGCCAACCACGCGTCAGCCATACGTTATGCATGCGTTAGAACAATGTCGTCATAGATTGGTGTTACATTGGCAACTTGCTGATGGCATGCTCTCCATCAGAGGCAAAAAACGTCAACGTAGGACAACGTAACAACAATATTCCTCCAACGTACATCTAACATACATCGACATACACCTAATGCTTACATAACGTTCGGCGGACATAAGATCCACACATTGTCAAACGTTGTCGTGCGTCAAAAGTTTTGTGCATGCACAAAACTTTGCCGACCCCCTGACGTGAGACACCGTATCTCGACGAACGTTGACGTACATTGACGTATACCAACGCGCGCATAATGCATACTGACGTATCCAAAAATCACATACATCGACATACATTGGCGCGAAGCATCGTAATGTGACAGCACCATTACATACATGCCTCCACTTGACGCAGAAAAACTGTGACAGTAGACGGTGTAATCCTTGCAGCCACCACGTGGTGGTGGTTTTTTAAGAACAAAAAAAGCTTGGTACGCATAATTGACTAGTATAATGAATGGTTCATGGCTATTCTGACTCAAGAAGCCTCTGAAATGTGATGGTTCAAATGAAATCAATCGATTTGTTTGTTGGGGATTTACTTCCTAGCAACATATAGGCTTATATCACAACAGGAACCAACTTGTAACAGTTCGCGCTCCTGGCGATTTTATAGCGCTGCCGCACTGAGAGACTTGGGCTGTTGTTGCTATGTGACATGATATCCCATGTGGGTGGTTCTGTCACCCAGTGCAGTAGCACTATAAAGTCGCCATGAGTGCACACTGTCACAACAAATCGGTATCTGTTCTGATATGAGCTTAGATGTTGCTATGATGTAAAACCCTAGTAAAAAACATCACTAGGGGTACAGCCATTAAGTATCTAAAACACAATATTCATTGCTATCAATTAATAAACAGGTAACGTTCTTTCCACTGACCACCATCTTGTTTGATCTTAAAGGTAGCTAGGACGGAAACCCCATGCAAACAAAAAAGCAATCCTTCAGTTGAACAGCAGCTACAAAGATTTACAAAGTGAGTTGGCATTGTGCTTGAAGTGAGTGAAGTGGGTGAAGTGAGTGAAGTGAGTGAAATGAATGAAGTAAGATGAGTGAGTGAAGTAAGTGTAGTGAGCAAAGTGAGTGAGCGAAATGGCTGAAGTGAGTGTGGGTGAGTAAGCGAATGAAGTAAGTGAAGTGAGTAAAGTGAATGAGGTGAGTAAAGTAAGTGAGCGAAGTGAGCGAGGTGAGTAAATTGAGTGAGGTGAGTAAAGTGAGTGAGTGAAGTGGGTGAGTGAGGTGAGTAAAGTGAGTGAGTAAAGTGAGTAAGGTGAGTAGACTGAGTGAGGTGAGTGAAGTGAGTGAAACGAGTGAGCAAAGTGAGTAGAGTGAGTGAGGTGAGTAAAGTGAGTAAGGTGAGTAAAGTGAGTAAGCGAAGTGAGTGAAATGGGTGAGTGAGGTGAGTAAAGTGAGTGAGTAAAGTGAGTGAGGTGAGTAAAGCGAGTGAGGTGAGTAAAGTGAGTGAGTAAAGTGAGTGAGGTGAGTAAAGCGAGTGAGGTGAGTGAAGTGAGTGAGAAGTGAGTAAAGTGAGTGAGTGAAGTAAAGTGGGTGAGGTGAGTAAAGTGAGTGAGGTGAGTAAAGTGAGTGAGCCAAGGGAGAAAAGTTAGTGAGGTGAGTAAAATGAGTGAGTGAGTGAGTGAAGTAAAGTGAGTGAGATAATTGAGTGAAGCGTGTGAATGAATGCAGCGCATTCAAAGAGTTTATTGTTTGTTTTTGGGGAGTTTTCAGTCACATTGGTGCACTGAAGGCAGCAAATCTGAAGCACTGTATGGTCACCGCTGAAAGCGGTCCCATGTGGTCGAGAGTTGGCTTCCAATGGGTAGTGGTCAGAGAAATTTGGGGGAGGGGAGGGGGGAGGAAGGAAAAAGGCAGCCTAAGAGCCCAACCACAGTCCTCTGAGAGGGCCGGGGAAGGCTGGGTGTAGTTTTACGCCCCTTAAGACCATAGGCCATACCAGGACGTGCACCAACTTGTGACAGCGCGCACTCATGGTGACTTTATAGTGCTGCCCCACTTGGAAATCAGGCCACCGGCACCATGACCTGATGTCCCACACAGTCACATGTCACATTATCCTGACACTGTGCACCCAGTCCCTGTCCTGACTTCATAACACCAAGCGCCGAGCAGCAACAGGTACCTATTTTATAAGTCATTGGTTTGATTCAACCAGGATCCAAACTTCAGTCCCTCCAGATTCACCGGTATGCACAGTAAGTCCGGCCAAGGCCAGAGGATGAAGTGAAGTGAGGATGGGATTTGTTAGGAAGTGGGTGGGGTTTCAAAGAGTTTATGAGTACAGAACATCAAGCTGTTGTGTGTTCACCTTTTGTGCACGGTGTACGCGGAACTTAGTTGTGGGAGGCTGGGACACGCGGAGTAATGCGTGCGTGCGTGTGTGCGGGGGCTGGGGGGGGGGGGGATGCGCACGAGGCTGGGTAGAGAGCGACGCCCATTGGCTGTCGGAAAGAGAGTTAGCCCGCCTCCCCCCTCCACCTCCCCCTAGTATACACCGCTACCATTGAGGGCCCCCGTAACCCCCCCCCCCCCCCTTCCCCCACACTCCCCACTGGGCACCGGCCCACATAAGTATAGCCAGCGGCCTCGGCAAGTAGGCATCAGTCGTAGTGGTGGTGCTCGGGAGAAAGGGGACATGACTGACTGCAGTTAGTAGGACACTCACCCCCTGTGTGTGTGTGCACACTGCTTACTTACTTACACCCGCAGTGCAACTACCACCACAACTACCACCACTACCGCAAACTTCATCAACAAACCCGGCTACTTACCGATGCCACGCCGGGTTTAGGGGCGGGGGGGCTGCCCCTGTTATCTTCACACCTGGAGGAGGCCCGAGTCCACACCTGCCTCCACACCTACAGCTGACACACCACACCATACCGCGCCACGCCACGCCGACACCGCCTGCCAGGCCTCGACGTTGCACGGAGCGGAGGGGAGCGGCGCCGGGTAGCCGGGGTGCCCGGGGTGAGAGAGAGGCAGTTTGTCTGGGTTCTGGCGTGTTAAGTTTGTGAACAGGCGTGGATAACTCTAGTCTGACTGTTAGCACCTCGACCAAACACTCTCCACTTCCTCTCACTGTCCTTAGCGTGGACATTTAGTGCTGGAGCCAAGCGGGAACTGGAGGAGGAGAAGGAGGAGTGTACGTCGCCACCAGACACACGTACACAACACGTGGATGACAGGAGGAGTGCATCACGTGACTGAGAAGAGTGACTAGAGACCGACTTGGTTTCTAACCCCGAGGACAACATCAACGTCAACGTCTCAATCAGCCGCCGTCAATGACGGACCTGCCCGATATGTACCGTCACACACGTATAAACACATTTTAAAAAAGGGGGCCAAGAAACACCCGCCGCCACTGAGGACGTAAGCACGGGTATTTGGGTGCACCATTGGACGCGGGTCACACCATTGGACCCCAGTTCACAGTTCGCGCTTCACACTTCACACACTGCCGGGTGGCAGTGGCCCCGAACTGCCGTAAAAGTGAGCGTAAATTGGGGTCGGGGCACGCTCTCAAGTCGGCGGTAACCCCACACCGACGGCCACTCGCCCCGTGTCCCCGGCGGCCCGGTAGCTGGTTGGGTTCGGACCCGCCAACAACGCCGCCCGGTCCTTCAAGCAAACAACTCTATCTTCACTACCTGCTGGTTGATACTGGCAGCCTCTCTACTCCCTCACCCGCCACACTACACACCCACTCCCTCGCCCAACACCCATCTCCCCTCTTCCCTAACTCTCTCACTCATCTCTCTCACTAGGGTGCAGTGAGCACACACCCCCCCCCCTCCACACACACACACCGTGTTGCCGTGTACACCACGCCGTCCTAGTTATTTTAGGGTGCGTGTTGTTGCTTGTCGACTCCGGGGCAAGGGAAGGAAGAAGAGAGAAAGAGAGGAGCTGGGAACGACAGCTGTTTGTGTGGTGGTGGGAAGTTTGGGGTGTGGAGGGGGCACCCGATATCAAGGACCACGGTCACTGTCACACTGGAGGAGGCCAGAGGCAGTGTGCAGGTCCAGGAGGAAGGGTGCCGACGGATGTGTGTGTGAGAGGCGCGGAGTGAGTGGAGGATGTGACTGAGTGGAGGCACCAAATCGCCACTGTTTTATTGCAATACCCTCTCACCGTGTGTCCATGTGTATATATATATATATTGTTACCACCACTGGCTGAGTCAATGATCCAACTCAAGTCTAATTCAACTCCACTATAATTCAATTCTAATTCAACTCAACTCAACAATAATTCAATTGAACTGTAATTCAACTCAGCTCCAATTGAACCAGACTGGTCGGTATATGAGCCCACATCGCGTGGCTGTGACATTTGAGATGTTGTTTATTTAACTCGTTGTTGCTGCAACATATTAAACACAGCCTACTCCTAATCGACCAGAGCCGTGTGAATGGACAGGAATAACATTTGTGTTTCTATATTGTTCTATGAACGGGTAGACATTACATAAATCGGTATGTGTTTATTATACACACGCAAATTAAAAGTGACGACACTTTCCTGATTCGCTCCCTCAGCTTTGAGTCTGACTGACGAATGTGGTTCACACATTGTGAACACTTTGGAACTATTAGTAATAAAGATTACAGAGAGAAGCGATGGAGAAACTGAGAGATGATACAGGCTGATGGAAACTGAGAAGTGATAGAGGCTGGTGAGAAGTGATAGAGGCTGATGAGAGGTGATCGAAGAAACTGAGATGGACAAGTTAGGAGCTGACAAGGAGCGGTCATTGAGAAGTGAGTGGTGATTGAGACTGAGAAGTGATAGAACAGAAGGTGAGAGAAAGAGGATTGAAAGAAGCTAGAGAGAGAAGCCAGACTGGCATTTTTCTGTCTGCCTAGTGAAGTCTCGCCGTACACGCGTGTGCAGGGTGCACCCTGGCGGTGTAGGCCACCTACAGGGCGGGACGGACTGACTACAAAGGTCCAGTGTTGGGTCGCGGGCCCCGGAGCCGTGCGCCACTGAACTCGCTGTCAACCACCACTCGCTACAACCTACCGGCCCGGCACCACGTCCGGTCTCCGGCTAATTTTACAGTCGCCGGCAGAGGGCGGGCCGGCTGTCAACTTGCAGCTGCCGTCACTTTGGCGTGGAGAACGCCCCGACCCCGCGGAAGTTAGACCCCCCCCCCTCACTCTCATCCCCACCCCCACGAAACACACACGCACATTCACACCAAACACACCTTATCTTGCCCCTCCACTTCCCTCGCACTCACGCTCACACACACAACACTCAGCTCGTGTCAGTGTCAGTGTCCGCATACCTGACAGTTACCTATCCCAGTGAGGGAGGAAAGAGGGACAGGAAGATATATACATACATATATACATACATATACATACATACATACATACATACATATATACATGCATACACATACATATAATCACATACATACATATATATACACAACATAGGGAGCACGTACTCCTACCGACCAAGTTTGATGATAATTAATATAGCCGCCTACACCCAGGTGAGCCAGAAACGCGGTGAGGCGTGACGCCGCCCGCCGTGCCTTATGCCCCCCCGGGGTCAGCAGCAGTCAACACCGCCCGGAGGCCCTCCGGATAGAGACGCGGCAAGAGGAGGGGTGTCGTGAAAGGACATGGAGGAGACCAAGTGAGGGAGCCCAGGGTGGAAGAACTGGTTCGGAAGGGAGAGAACAGGGAAGCGAGGAGTAAGATTGAAAAGAGAACTCGTTCGGCATGTGTAATACTCACAGTGCACAGGATATATATATATATATATGTGGATCCGTGTGTAATCACTGGTTACATGGGTGTTATTAGTAATATTATACGGCCATAACTTTCTTATATCGCCTGCTCAGACCGGAGCGCCACCTTGTTAGTAATTGTTGGGAAATGAGAGCAGCAGTAATATAATCGAACACAGAGATCACGTAGTTTTGAGTTTCTGTCAGATTGTTTGTTAAAGATGAATATATTGGGTTGATCTTTATAACCTAATTGAAGTAACCTTTATCTCAAATTGTTAGCTTTGGAGATATTTGAAGTGCAAACAAGCTAAATTATTGTTGGCAAGCACAAAAACTACTGCCCTTCTGCAGTAACAGATATGATTAAATTGATATAGTATTCACCAGTATCTACGTTAAGATGACTGTGTAGATTGAAATCTAGATAATTGTTTTGGTTTTGAAAATGTGATGCTTTCACTGGACTATGCAACGTTAATAGATAGAAAATAAAGTTCCGTTTGGATATTGCATGTCAGGAGATCAACAACAAAAACAAAACAGGAAGGCCAACAGAGGAAGGACAATTGGTGTGTTGAAATATTCAGACGTCATAACAAACGAGCTTATCGATCCGCCGTGTGCAGAGCTGGTGCACCACCGTGGAGGAAGGAGCATGCAGGCAGGTGGGTCGGGAGCCTCTCACCTACTGGAGCCAGTGAGCATCCTCTACACCATTCAGGCAGTGCGACGGACACACCCAGACGGAGCAGGTATTGGCCAGTTCCTCTACCCTGCTTCGTATTCGCCCACAAAGATAACGTGGTGCTGAGATAGTAGAGTGACACTAGAGTGAGACTAGTGTGAGACTACCAGTACAGTCATAACCAGCGCCACCATTACCCACCATCCGGTCTCTACCTCACCTGTACCTTCACCATCGCCCACCACCCCACCCCCTCCACACATACCCCCGCAGGAGTGTGCACATTAGGTATTGATACTGACCACATGCCGGGGGAACTACCTTCTCCCGCCCCCTCCAACCGTACCCGACCCCCACCTCCAGTAAGGGCCAGCATCCACTAAACCTATTCATATCATCATCTCATCTCGTATATATCCTAATCCCCAACACTGTACACACAACTCAATCCTCCCTACGGACCGCCCATCCTTGCCGCGTAGCACGAACACTGTCCCCTGTCCCAGTTTGTGGCTGACGTCCTATACTCATTCATTCATTCATTCATTCATACCAAACACCATCCCCCATCGCCCCCTCCCCCCATTCCCTTACCACCGTGCACCAATGCCCCGCGCATCAGCACGATGACCCATGCGTGGGACTCCCCCTGGCTGCCACGTCGCGATGCGCTGGTGACGCTGGTGACTTTAACAATGACGCTGACTCTAGTCGGTGTCGGCGGCAATCAGGAATCATCATCAGCGGCGGAAACTGGAGGAGGTGGCGGGAACCCTCGGCGAATGCAGTGCAATGTGGCGCAGCAGAACTGTATGGCACGTGTCGGGTGCAGCATGGCGCTGCACAACTACCTGCTGAACTGCGCTGCCGTGATGCACGGCCGAGCAGGAGCCGGATGCCCCGCCCGCTGTCGGAAGGCGCTCGTGTCGCTCTTCAGCACCGAGGACAGCGGTGGCGAGGCTTTCATGGAGTGCGACTGTAATGGCAACACCTACTGCCGCACACAGAAGCAGCGGCTAGAGGTGTGCAGTCGCGATGTGTTTGAGGCGATGAAGCGGCTGAACGATGACAGTGTTCAGGTGAGCTGCTCGCTGGCCGAGCTCATCTGCCGGGCCGACACCTCGTGTCTGGCCGCCACGCAGTTTTTCGAGATGAACTGTGCCAAGCTACAGTCGGGCGACCGGTGCACGGCGCGGTGCAATAACAGTGTCAGCATCTTGCTGCGACAGAAGAAGGCACGGCAGCTGCGCACATGCGTGTGCGATGGCACGGAGACATACGCATGTGACACAGTGCAGGAAGGGCTCGAGCGGCTGTGTTACCACGGCCGGCGCGCGCCGTCCAAGCCGCGCCACTGGCCACACCACAACCACACACGCGGCCGCCACCACAACAACCGGGGTCAGCACCGGAACGCCACGCATGGCGCCGGACAGGGCGGCGCCGATGGAAACGCCCTGCCGGATGGTGGGCGGCAGCCGGCCGGGTGCAGTAATGCCTCGAGCGATGTCGGCTCGCACTGCGTGTCATCCGCTGCGTCATCCGCTGCGTCATCCGTGCTTGGCTACGGTGGCAGCATTCCACACTCGTCACGGACTCGTGACGTCAGCGCGCTTGTGACATTAGCGATGCTGGTGCTGCTGGCGTACAGATTGAGGTGATACTGACAGCGACGGGTCGCCATTGTTGTAGGGAATTTGTTTTATTGTGAGTGTGCGTGTGTCTGTTTGGGTGGCCATTCTATTTATATATTGTGCCACTGACTGAAGCTGCATCTGGATCTAAAGTGCGAGCTGAGCCCGACGTCACGTCACGTCGTGGATGGGGCACTCCGAATGCCATGCTGACGTCACCACACACTGGCCTGCAAGCAGCGCAGCACAGCGTCAGTAGACGCGCGTGCGCCTGCTCCAAGGACGCTGACTTCCGGTTCGCCTTGAGGATGTGTGTCATTTCCGCCGCGGGAGGATCAGACACCTGGCTAATGCATGTACTCACCGGAAACGGAATCACGCGCTCAAATGGTGGACACGGATTGGAAACCGGAAATGGGTGGTAATTGGTGGCGGAAGTAGGGAGGTTGAGAATGAGATGGACGGGAAGTGTATGTATGTATGTATGTATGTATGGACACAAGCAAAGTCAACCCTTGGTGGTTTGTTTCAGCTCCACAATGCCATTTTTCTTTCTTTGAAAAAAAGACAAAAACATGTACCCCCTCCCCAGTGCACACACAGAGTGTACCCACACGGGGAGGGAGCCCTGACTGTTTGTTGTCTGTGCGATCTGTAGACACGTGACCCGGCGGGCTGCACGACATTACCCCTCACGGACTGTACACACCGCGCCATGCATGTCGGGTAAATAATTGCGCACGCGCACCTGTGGGGTCTGTTGGCACCTCGCCACCAAACCACCACCACCACCACCACCACCACCGGAGAGCTGCTTCGCACAGCTAGCCATCCCCCGGACTGTGGTCGCTGCCCGCCACCCCATGTATATCCATGTGGATAAATGTGTATACATATAATTATATTTTACTTAAATATATACTTTTATATAAATAATTGTATCCATATAAGTATCTGCATTTATATAAATATTGATATGAATATAAATATTTATATGAATATACATTTTTATATGAATATAACTATTTTTATATTTGTATTCATATATTTATAATTATATGAACATAAATACATTTATATAAATATGTAATGTTATATATGTGTACATAAATGTTTGTATGTATGTAAATATTTATATATATACATGTTTATAATGTATATGGATATTTATATGAGAAAGAGGGGTGGGGGCATGCGCAGCGAGGATGGACCGACACTGCAGGTCTGCATGTGTGTCGCTTGGCCATAAAACTGCCACAGCCGAACACGTTGCAAGTTAGTCACGTGACATCTTTATGTTTTGATACGTATCGAATCAGTTAGAAAGGAGACCTGTTTTTATCTGCCATGGTTTATAAAGCAACTCTCTCCGGTCTGATTCGCAGGGAACTGTGTGATACTGATAGAGACATTCTATAGTATAAATCATTGTGTACATATGTATATATATATATATACATTTATGTGTGTATATGTTATATGTCTATTTGCGCTATGTATATACATATATATATATATGTATATTATATGGATCTATATGTTTTATATATACATGTATTGATGCTATGTATTAACACATATAATGTCATATGTGCTATATGTTACAGCTAAATGTATATAAGCATATATGTACATATATAATGCATATATATATACATATATATATATATATACATCAGACATGTGCACCCTCCGTATTATTCCTTATTTGTTACATAATCGAACACTGAATTGGAAATACAGATTTGTTTTGTTTCATGGCGGAACTCCCGGTCTCAAGATAAGCAAACTTCTGGCTTTGAGTTTGAGCGAATTACATTCACTTCTCCCGGTAAATTTGTTTTATTTTTCATGACAAAAGTGTTATTGAAAGTCATTCAAGAATACTGAAAATACTTCGGCAAAATGGGTGCCCAGCTCTGATACACATATATGCGATGTTTATATATCTATACATGATGTGTGTATATGTGTACATATACATAAATGTGTATAAATATGTATATACATAAGTCTATATGTATACGTATATATATATGTATATATAGTACATTATACACCCTGGAGGGGTTTCATTATGATAGAGACATACAGAGCTACTATTCCCGCAACACAATTGGTCTCAAATCAAATCATAGTAACTTATATTTCCGATATTGTATAGTATACAGCAGGTTTGATTATCCAAAGTTAAATTGTAAAAAGAGGACAGTAACAAAGAGGTGAAATATTGATTATATTCCGCGCACATTATGTGTATGTTATATATATTTTGCGAAGAATGGGGACTCAATCAACTGTGATGTATACTATTAATAAATACTCTGTGTGAAGTGTTAATATTGGTGGTTCACGACGCGAGATGCTTACCGTCAGATACTTAACCATTTCCCAATCATTATTACACATTATCACCATTATTATTATGATGTGGGAAGTGGGGTTTGAAAAGAACAATTATTATTGTCAATGCAATTAAATTCTTCATTGAATTTCTATGTCATTCACCTCTAAACATGTGATGATAGAATTCGCCAATTGATTGTATCGCTGGGTTGGATTAAAAACATATGTGAAGAGTTGGTCTTTGGGTCGTCGTGTTATGTAGGTGGGGGCACATTGGCAATGGCTCCGGGGCCGTATGTCCACGATTAGCGAGCACATATCGTCTCTCATCAGCAACTCTGATATCAGAGATTTCGCGGATTTCAACGATTAAAAAATATATTTACCGATTAATGTTAAACAAAATGTGAAGAATCAGGATGTATATATATATATATATATATATATATGACAATTGGTTAGTTCGAATCCCGTTCTTATATGACCTTGGATGTTGCTAGAACATAAACCCAAACAAAGTGTTTGGTATTAGCGATAATAGTCACAACAAGTAGTTGGAACCTGACTTCCAGCATTTTCCCACAATTTCTTAACAGTGCTAATCCTATGGGCCAAAATCCGCGTTTACGCGGAAATTCGCCGTCGGTGTAATAACCAAGGCTTAATTTCCGCGATTTTTGCTGGACACCATTTTCATCCCTGTGATATTTATGAACCCACTACGGCGTAGCGAGCCGTATTCAGCAGTTATTACCTCATGTGCTGTTTGATGTCCAAAGACACCTGGGAACCGTGTCGACCTCTGTTATGTTTCAGTATACATGAAGAGCTCAAGCGCAACAACCGACAAATACAGTCATTAACACTAAAAGGCCCGATTCAGACTATACCAAGAGCACAGGGCCATTCAGTGTGTATGGGACATTAGCTGGATATCCATCTTCATATTAGCTTCATGTGTTTATCAATGTTCAGTCCATACACATATCTATGTTTTGAAAATAACATGCTTCTTAATAGTGGAAATCCGGCTTGTTTTCATTTTCAATTAAAATACTTTTTAACAATTGGCTCAAATAGACATTCTGATTGACAGATCAGTCACCATAGGATTAGGAACTGTGCACTCTGGTTTATAAATAACCATTGCATGGCCAGAAACCACATGATGATTGGGACACTCAATAAGTGTCCAACATCCACACATCAGAGGGCAATAGACATCGACACTGTGAGCAGCAAGCATCACATGACCTCACGAAGTAGGGCGCCTGCCCCAAATAAGGTTCGGGGAGGACCAGGATGTTAATTGGCAATTGGCTGGCTTCCATTTGCCGGTGAGAGTCCAGCCTTTAAATGAAGTTATTTGTTTATACCCCAGTTACACTTGGCTTGCGACCTAACAACAACAAACATTGGATTGTCGCAAAAAGAAGAATGTATATTTGGTCCTCAGTAGACGCTGACCTCCTGGTGTCCGTCTTAGTCACAATGAGCGTGAAGGGTTTGGCGATCATTTTCATGCGTTGGCGATCAATCGACGACTGATCGCCAATTGATCACCAACTGACCGACGACTGGCACTGTTGCAATCACCCGCGATTGGTAGGCGAGTGGTAAGGGACTGATTTCTGACTGATCTGCAATTGAATGCTGATTGGTCGCAAATCAGTCGCCAACCAGTCACAAATCAGTACCTAACCAGTCACAAATCAGTACCTAACCAGTCACAAATCAGTCGCCAACCAGTCACAAATCAGTACCTAACCAGTCACAAATCAGTCCCTGAAGGCCCTGTCACCCTATGACGTATGGTGTTAGTGCGTGCATAATGTTTTGAAATAAAAATCAAATTTAAATAGGTCGGCATTTGCCAAACCTTTCACACGGCGGGCGGTCCGTGCAACGCATGAAGCATACACAGAGCGTATGGCTAGTGTATGCATGGCGTATATCAATGTAAACAAAACGTATAGCGACGTATACTCGGTGTGCTGGGATGTGTGGTGAAGATTGGAGGCTACAGTTTCAGTGTATGAGTAACGCACAACAATGTACGCCTAGCGTATCGACGTGTGCGCAGCATGTGCTAAACGTATTAAAAACTTATGAGTGATGTGTGCAAAGCGTATTTGTGACGTATGCAATCACCCTTAGGCCATGCCCTGGTCACGTGATTGGTCGCTGATGGGTATAAATACCCTGGAGTTATGGCTCTCTCCACACACTGCCACCATGCCTGCCAAGAAGAACCTCACAGCTTCAGCTGCCTACAAGGCTGCTATCACTATGGGGCTAGGGCATGGGAGAGGCAGGAAGAAGCAGATTCTGACACCATCACCATCATCACCATTGCCGGTGTCATCACCTGCCTCCTCACCACACCACTCTCCAGCACACCACTCTCCATCTAGCCAGCCTGAAGAGATGGAGTATGAGGTGGAGACCCAGATGCAGATGTAGAGCCAGACGCGGCCCCACTCCAGCTCTCCATCTCCTGCTTCCCATGGGAGCTCGCGTGTGTCATCCATCACCTTTGCCTCAGCCTCCACTAGCACCTCCGCCTTCCCCTCAGCCAAGAAGAAGAGGGGAAACAAAAGTGACTGTTCTCTGTCGCTAGCCAAGGAGGATAGGATGTTGGATTTCCTCCAGGAGAACCCAGTCATATGCAACGTGAAAATGACTGACTACAGGCGGTCTGACAAGAAGGGCAAGATGTGGGAGGACCAGGCAAACTGGATGGGGAGGACATCTGTGCATCTGCAGGGGTGGTTGAAGTTGCTGAAGGACACAAACACGAGGCTTCACACAAAGAAGAGCGGCGATGGAGCCCCAGAACTGACTGAGAGGGAGCTGTGGATAATGCAGAAGTTCAGTTTTCTGCGGTCTGTTGTCAGGCACCGGCCTGAGCCCTGCAGAATGTAAGTAGAAAATATTTTATCCTTCTGGGCAGTGTGGGCATTAGGATTCTGGTGAAACCCATATTATTCTGGACAAGTCGACAAAGCGATATATTTTATTTACATTATTAATCTGGAGAAATCAATTTAATCATTTTATGTGATATATTTGTCATTTGTGGAAACATCGATTTGCATTCATGTGACTTATGTTATTTTATGATTTTGTCTTGCAGGTGATGGCTGCCATAGACGCTGCGCAGTGGGATCTCGACACTGCTGCGAATGTCTGTGCTGATCTCCAGATTGGGCTGGAGGAAGAGGTTCTGGCCACACCTCTCGCTGCAGTCTGAGAACGAGGAAAGGGGAAGTGGACAGCCCCAGTAAACGTCAACCTGCTGGCAGCCATCCAGAAGCAGTTTGACGAGTCTGGGGAGCTGCTGAAGGGCCTGCAGCCACCTCCAACACTGGCCTTTATGGAGCGTGCCACGTTTTCAAACTACATGCAGGACTCTGATGACGATGCCATGGGAATGCTTCAGGAATACGCAGACAGTGATCAACCGGATTCTGTCACAGGGGTTGGAGGACGAATGTGGACTTGAGGCACCCGTGGTTCCTATGGCTCCTGTAGCTGCAGCAGGGCCTGTGGCTGCAGTGGCTCCTGTGGTTTGTGCGCCTCATGCGGGTCATTCTCAAAGTGAGCTGTACCAGCCCCAGCAGTGGACCCACCAGCCACCACCAGAATCACCATGGGTGTTACAAACCCAGGACTGGGTGCAGCAGTATATGCTGCAGCCGCTGTGGTCTGTGGTGCAGCATCCCCCTGTGCAGCCACAGCCTCAACCTCAACCTCTACCTGTCCAACCTCTCCCATTGCGCCATCAGCCAGATGGTCAGCCTCAACTTTGGCCACATGGTATGGCTGTGCATACCATGCCTCCTCCTGCACCTTCTCACCAGCAACCTGCTGCCAACACTGTGAGTGTGCCCTGGGCCTCAACTCCAGTTGCCAGTGGCAGTTCTACTCCCATGGCGGCGGCAACTGGAACATCAACAGGGTCACCTAGCCAGACGTCGGATGGACTCTTGAACTTGTCGGGGCTGTCGGGGATCTCCAGTGTGTTGGGGCTGTCTAATTTAGACCTCTTTCCCTGGTCAGCTCCGATGTCACCATTGTGGGGGAGAGTGGGGGGGGCAACAATGAGAATGTGAAGTGAATGTAAATGTGAAGTAAATATGTACAAATAGGTGCTTATTATTTTCTTATGTTTATAATGTTATTATGTTATAATGTTCTTCTGTATATATGTATTAAGATCTTGCTCTGTAATAAAGATATTGTTCAACTATATTTTTGGTGTCCGAGTTAAATAATGTCAGCTGTGTTATAAATTAAACTACAAAGGATAAGAATTTAGCCAATGAAAATAAAAACAAAATAATCTTAATGACACAAGTACTTCCCCTCTCCCTCTCTTTTCCCCATCTCTTTCCCTCTTTCCTCTCTCTCTTCCCCTTTCTCTTCCCCCTTCTCTCCCTCTCTCTCTTCTCCTCTCTTCCCCACTCTCTTCCCCTCTCTGTTTCTCTCTCCCTCTCTGTGCTGTGTTATTAGTATGTACATAAATTACTATGGTATGCTGTCAGAGTTTAATTCTTCTAAAAAGAGAGGAAATAAGTTATAAGTATTTTAAACTAGATTTGTGTCTGAGTTTAATTAGGTTATACCAAATCACATTAAAAAACTAATAAACCTGTCTGAGTTTAATAATGTTATAAGAAATTAAGATCAACACCTAATATACCTGGAGGTATATAACAAATATAACAGACATGTAATTGTGGTTTGATATCTAAAATGGATATAGTTATTTATACAGATAGACATATAAACATCTCGTAACAGTAACAAGACGCTGGCGGTACAGTTGTGATACGCTTGGGGCACACTCGCATACGCTAGGGGTATGCTCGCATACGTTAACGGAATGTTGTGAGTATGTTATATACGTCAGCGACACGCACAGGGCGCCGGTTGTACGTATGACCAACGTATCCCAACGTCTCTCTAACTTACTCCTAGCATACGCCAACATACCCCTAACGTACATGTAGCGTATGTGGAATGTACGAGCCACACGTTGGAAATTTTGAGGATGCACAACATTTTTTCAGAGCCTCGATGCACAGATGACGTATAACGACGTATACAGAATATCCCCAATGTATGCCCAATGTATACATAATGTATGATGACATATATCCTTAGCTTTGGTAGAAAATCACATACGTCGGCATATGCTAAGGATATAAGTCATAGTGTGACAGGCCCTTTACCAGTTACAAATCAGTAGCCAACCACTTGCTAACTGACCCTACACCGACTGCCAAGCTGTCTTCCTTGCAGGTGCCAACCCTTTTTTCTCCTGCATTTCTTTTGTTGTTTTGATCACAAGGGACGTAATCGATTAACACAACCCGGGCGACTCGGGTCACCCGAGTCGTCAGAATTTCAAATCGAACACTGCGAGTGGAGTTTACAAATACACATCCTGTGTGCAAAACGATCCGACCCAAGAAACCCACCTCGTAGCTGGTGTTTGCTACGAGCGATGACGTCATATTTGCGCTGGTACCATCCTGCAGGATAACAGCTACCAGTACCAGTCTTACATGTTTATTTTAAAGAATAACTTAGATTAATGAAATAGAAATATAGCTAAACTAGGCCATCATAAAATACTTTAAATCCTATTTTGCTGTAGTTTTATCGGTTATTTTTTTTAAAATCTTTTTTTCCACCCGAGCGCAGAGAAGCGTATCCGATTATTCGACCCAAGTCTGTAGGATGTGTGCATTCGCCAAAAAGTGGCTCGGGTGACCCGAGTTGATTAATCGATTATGCCCAGGAGTTGTCCGATGACTGTTTTGTTGTAAAAGGTGCCGAAGTGGTCGCAGACCTAGTGTGACTGGGACCTTAATGACTAAATAGTGGTGGTGTCGATAATATTTTCTGAACCAAGACACCTAATGTCAGTCTGCTATGGAGCTGGTGTACTTTGCTATGTAGCTCGTTAGATATTGAAACACATTCAAATTTCAGTATATAACTCCATTGAAGGTGCTACCGTTTGAAAGCTAAACAAGTCACTTCAATAACCAGGCTTCACAGTGCATATCGGCAATAAATAATTAAAATCGCAACCACAAGTCACTGACAACAAACATAGGGTACAAGCAGACAAATCTGGGTCTGTATGCGTCTAGATCAGCATTCTCACTACAAAGTACTACTTTCACCTATCAATCAATTACGCATCGCAAGTAATAATGGATGTCAGGCGAACATTTTGATGTCTATTTATTTATGCTGTCGTTGAGTGTTTTTTTGTTAGTTTTTTTCCCCAACTGACCCAGCCACATTCGTGTCTGACCTTATTTGTTTCATTTCACCACACAAAGCTACAACAAAAAACATCTAGAAATTGCTGGTTAATTATAATGCGCCTCGCTAGATGAAATGTTGCGTGTGGTACGCGCGTTAGTTGTGGAGGAAGATGCGGTGGTGGTGGAGGGGGTGTGGGGGCGGGGAGTGGACCCCCCCCCCCCCCCACCCTCAGGGTGAATAGCACCAGTCTTCATTAAAACATAAGCGTATTTATCCAATCAATCTAATTATGTACAATATGTGTGGTAGTGTGCGAAAATAGGTTTTCTGTTTAACATTTTCTTCTCTTATATAAAACAAACAATTTCATTATCGGAATGATGGCAGCTTCAGCTCAAATGTGGTAGTCATGGGTTCATTTCAGCCTGGGTGGCATTTCTCGGATTTGCACCCGAACCTCTCATATACTCACTCACACACTCGGAATACATTAACAGAAGAAGACGAGGTTGTCTGAAGAGATATCCTGCAGGAGATATAATGTATAGTTCATTATAACAATATCTGCAGATGTGGTACAAGAGTGATGGGGATAGAGTAACCTGGAGGTAACATTCCTCTGTTTATACTCCCATAATTCATTATAGATCATATATATTTGTGTGTATAATATACATATATATATATTTTACCTCGGTACAACGCCTCGGCTACTCGAGGCCGAGGGAGAAGGAAGCAACATCCGGGTTCAGCAATTAGCATATTCCGCTCTATTAATCTGAGTGGAAAGTTTTTCGAGCAGCTCAGCAGTTTTTCACACGGATTACTACTCTTTCTACTGTAAGTACCGGAACATAAACTGGCAAGATTGTTTATGAATACACCTAGCACACGCTTATAGACTTGTTGTCTGTATCTTATTTGATAATAAGTAATATTCTCAAGCGTGTTGTTTAGCCGGTGCCGTAGATTGAGGCATCCATTTTGTTTTTGCCGCCCGTTGCCGAATGGAGAGACATGTTGACATGGGTCATTTCGTCGCTTAGGTAGAAATTGCCGCCCGTTGCCCAACGGAGAGACATGTTGGCTGGAGCCATTTCGTCGCTATGATAGTTTTTTCTGAGGCGTACCTCCGAGTATCATAATATTTTCTCCAACTTTTTGGCGTCGTAGCCACAGGTGGGAGAAGTCTATGGTACAGAGAGTGTGGGCGATTTCTACACTGGTCCCGCCCCGCGTTGGTTCGGCTCGCTTGCGACCGTCATACCTCCGATACTTTAGCTTACACACGCCTGGGTTAAAACTGGTGTAAATACAGTTTTATTACCCCTGAATGACCCTCCGGCCTCATAGCACTGTTCCATTGGTTCAGTTTCCTTGAGTTGTGGTTTTAAAAACGCCTTTTGGTTGTTTTCAGAACCCTCAGGATGGCCGCAAAGCGGGGTGACACGGGTGCACCACATACCCTCAGTGAAGGGGACGCGGCCTCGGGACACCAGTCCGCCGCGTCACGTGATCGCTCCCCTGAACCGGGACCCTCGCAGCTGGTGGCGAATGAGCAGATGGTCAAGCTCATACGGGAGCAACTGCAACAGCTGCTCCCTACGCCCAAAACGTCAATAAAGGCAGATGCCTCCCCATCAGAACCATCGGATTGGGAGGATCTGTTGGACCAACCAACTACCGACTCGGAGGTGGCCTTGGGGCGCAAACGAAAACACCCCAAAAAGTACTCGTCTGGCGGAGATGAGTACTATAAGGCCAGGAACAAGGTCCAAAAGGTCAGAAGGACAAAGAAAAAGTCCAAATCAAAGAAGAAGAAGTCAAAGTCTTCTTCCTCTGACTCCTCCGATCATTCGACTACCACGCAGTCCGAATCGGATGACCCACATCCCGGTACCTTTGCTAACATCACCGTTAAGGTCGCAAAGAAGATCAGGACGGTCAGAAAGCGGCGCATCAACACCTGCACGCTTTTGAGGAAGACTGTCAAAGGACATTTTGACACCTTCAAGCCCGCGGAGACTCTAACAAAGCTCGCGGAAGAATACACGGGCATCAAAAGTGGATCCCCGAGGGCCCAGCGCACACCATCGCTCCAAAGAGTATACAATGTGCGAACGAGCCAGGGACGTGGAACATGAGCATAGGACTAGGAAGAGTTTGAAAACTGTCGTCCTGATATCCGCTCCATAGAAAAGATCAAGGATCGTATCACTCGGTGGAATCTTGCGGGCAATCATGCAGGTTAAGCAACAGGATGAGTCATGGGACGGAAACAAGTTCACTACGGTCACTAAAGACATGAATGCGGCGATCGTGTCGTTAACAGCCACGAGTAACTTCTTGTCGTACAGGCGTTTCGAAAATGTCTTCAAGTCGGTTACTACCGATGCTGGCAAGCAGGTTGCCCGCTCCAAGAAGGTCGTCGACAACGACGGAAAAGAATAGACTCTTTTCCTGGCGCCTAAACCCATCAAAGGCAAACCGCTGGACCATTCCAAAATGTTTGGAGGACAGCTACAGTACCTGTTCAAACAGGTAGAAACACAGGCGAAACAATCCAAACACCTAGACGGCAAGAAGGATTCCAATGTGGCTAAGTTCAAGAAATCCAGATCGGATTTTCGAGGGCGGCGGACCGGCCAATCGAACAACCGCTTCGGCAGCCGGAACTACGGCTACCAATTGAGGGGACGCGGCCAGAGGAACCAGTACGGCTGGAACGACGGCAACCGCCCCTTCAGGAGAGACAATCCTCCCCAGAAGCAGTTCCCCAAACCGGCCAACAAATAGAGCCTCAAACGCAACCCAGTGTAAGCCCCTTTTGTGCAGGCAATGTATCTAATCACATTATGGACTGGGAACAACTGACTCATGATCAGTCAGTTCTCGATATTGTTAGAGGGGTTTTCATTCCTTTCATAGAAACCCCTTTACAACATAAAGTCCCTTTTCCATACCGCTTAACTCAACATGAGGAATTGGCATTAGACATAGAAGTAAATAAATTTCAATCCAAAGGTATCATTACTACCGTTCAACATACGGAAGGAGAATATATCTCAAATATTTTCTCACGGCCCAAACCTAATGGCGACATTAGAATGATCCTTGACTTAACTATTCTAAATAAATTAGTCGAATATAAGCACTTCAAAATGTTTTCGTTAGAAACAGCCCGTGACCTAGTGATGCAGGGCTCGTGGCTTGCAAGCGTAGACCTCAAAGACGCTTACTATACTATACCGATCTATGAGTCGCATAGAAAATTTCTTAGATTTATGTGGCAAGGCCAATTGTACCAATTTACATGCTTGCCAAATGGCCTAGCCTGTGCTCCACGTTTATTTACAAAGTTACTTAAACCCGTATTTGCTGAAATGGCCAAGAAAGGCCATGTCATGTTTCCATATATTGATGACTCATTTATTGTAGCACGCACAAGGGAAGATTGCCTCTTAGCCATAAAGGACTTATGTGATACCTTAACCCACTTAGGGTTTTTCATTCACGACACCAAATCGGTTCTACAACCAACATCCCTATTAAAATTCTTAGGTTTCTCTATTAATACAAGAGAAATGACAATCTCCCTAAAATCAGACAAAATTGAAAAATTTAGTGCTACAGCCTCAGACCTTTTAAACATAAAACGACCAAAAATAAGGCAAGTGGCTGTGCTCATTGGTCTAATGGTGGCTTATGCACCAGCCGTATTATACGGTAAAGCACATATTAAATCCCTCGAAATAGATAAAAAATATCGCCCTAACCAAAGCTAAGGGAAATTTCTAATGCCAAATGACCATTTCCAAAGCAGGACATGATAACATCCAATGGTGGATGAAACATTTAATTAATTCCCATAATCCCATCCGCATGGATGAGCCCAACACAACAGTTACAACTGATGCGTCACTAGAAGGGTGGGGTGGCCACAGAGGAAAATGAACCTACTGGGGGCCGCTGGTTAGATAATGAAATAGATGACCACATAAACGTCCTAGAATTGAGAGCCATCTATCTAGGACTTACGAGCTTAGTAAAAATAGATAAACTTACCATCCAAGTTTTAACTGATAATACTACCGCAATCGCCTACATCCGTAATATGGGTGGGACAAAGTCCTCAGCTTGCAACGATATAGCAAAACTCATTTGGGATTGGGCAGAAAAACAACATGTTTGGATTACAGTAGCTCACATCCCAGGTAAACTAAATACACTGGCCGACAATAAAAGCCGCCATTTCCATGACCATTTAGATTGGTCTCTCAGCCCCGACATATTTCTAGCCATTTGTCAGGAATGGGGCTTGCCAGACATAGACCTTTTTGCCTCACGTAAAAACAAAAAACTTGATAAATATGTATCCTGGCACCCAGAACCACATGCTTGGCGAGTGGATGCTTTTTCCCTCACTTGGAATAATGCATTTTATTATATTTTTCCCCCATTCAGCTTGGTCAGCAGAGTAGCCAGAAAGATCAGGCTAGACAAAACCCATGCGGTATTGATAGTACCAGACTGGAACACTCAGCCGTGGCGAGCCATAGTCGAATGGGAAGCCAAGAAGGTTTTAAAATTCCCAAGAGGGCAGGTAAGCCTACAACATCAAGGAAAAGTGACGACACAAGGGGACGTGTCAACAACCCCCCTACTGGCATTTCTTTTTCTAAGGGCGTATTTACAAAAATACGGACTAGATAAAATCACCCAAGAAAGGTTAATTTCGGATGCCTGGAGACCAGGAACTGTAAAAATGTATACTACTTACCTTAGGAAATGGGGAGTACATTGTTTAATACATAAAGTTAAACCGATGGCCCCCATGATCGCTCAAGTAGGCCACTTCCTCCGCATGTTGGAAGATGATGGACTTGGTTATGGGGCTATAAATGCGGCGCGCTGCGCACTCTCCATAATTGTGCCAAGAATCGAAGGACAAACCATTGGCAAACATGAAGTAATTCATTGGA
>CM059188.1:55384443-55436651 GCA_030323885.1 Branchipolynoe longqiensis | reverse complement strand
ATCACTTAACACATAAATTTGAAGGCGTCTGAGTAATCTATATAACCTATGCAAGTCCACTATTCCCTTACCTGGGTGACATCACAGAAGTGTTAATAATACGCATGGAGTATTCAAAGTCTAATGGTGCTGGACAGACCATATCACGACTTACTGTGTTTGAATTGATATAATCCATTGGGTGTGTAATCTTTTTGTAAGATCCACACAATATTCATATAAGGAATATGTGATATAGCGTGTGCGTAACGTTTTGAAATAAAAATCAAATTTAAATAGATCGGCATTCACTGAACTTTTCGCACTGCCTGTGGCCTGCGCAACATATGAAGAATACACAAAGTATATGGCTGGTGCATGGCTAGCGATTAGCGATGCATACAAAATGTATAGCGACATATACTCGGCATGCTGGGAAGTGTAGTGACGGTTGGAGGACAGTTTCAGTGCATGAGTAATGCACAACGATGTATGGTCAACGTACGCCGAGCATGTCGCCATGTATGTAGCGTGTGCATAACATATTAAAAACTTATGCGTAACATGCGAAAAGCGTATTTGTGACATATGTAATCACATTTAGCCCATGCCCCGGTCACGCCCTGGTCACGTGATCAGTCACCGGATGGAGATGGAGTTTGAGTTGGAGACGCAGACATAGACACACATGCAGAGCCAGACGCGGCCCCACTCCAGTGCTCCATCTCCTGCTTCCCGTGGGAGCTCGCAGGCATCATCCGTCACCTCCACCGCCGTGGCCTCTGCCTCAGCCTCCACTAGCACCTGTTCTCTGTCATAAGCCGAGGAGGATAGGATCTTGGATTTCCTCCAGGAGAATCCAGTCATACGGAACGTTAAAATGACTGACTACAGGTGGTCTGACAAGAAGGGCAAGATGTGGGACGACCAGGCAAACCAGATCGGGAGGACATCCGTGCATCTGCAGGGGTGGTTCAAGTCGCTGAGGGACATGAACACGAGGCTTCACAAAAAGAAGAGCAGCAACAAAGCCCCCAAACTGACTGAGAGGGAAATGTGGATAATGCAGAAGTTTGGTTTCCTGCAGAACTGTAAGTACAAAATCTTTTATCCTTATGGGCAAGTCGACAAAGCCATATATTTTATTTAAATTATTAATCTGGAGAAATCAATTTAATCATTTTATGTGATATAATTGTTGTATATTCTTGATTCTTGATTTTTGTTGTTCTTGACCTCATTTGTGGAAACATCGATTTGCATTCATGTGACTTATGTTATTTTATGATTTTGTCTTGCAGGTGATGGCTGCCATAGACGCTGTGCAGGGGGATCTCGACACTGCTGAGAATGTCTGTGCTGATCTCCAGATTGGGCTGGAGGAAGAGGTTCCGGCAATAACTCCCACTGCAGACCGAGAATGGGGAAAGGGGAAGCATACAGCCCCAGACGACGTGAACTTGCTGGCAGCCATCCAGAAGCAGTTGGACGAGTCTGGGGAGCTGGTAAAGGGCCTGCAGCCACCTCCAACACCAGCCCTTACAGAGCATGCCACATTCTCCAACTATGTGGACTCTCTGATGATGCACTGAGCACACTTCAGGAATACGCGGGCAGTGATCAACCGCATTCTGTCACAGGGATTGGAGGACGATTGTGGACCTGAGGCACCAGCCACCACCAGCAGTATGTGCTGCAGCCACTGCAGTCTGTGGTGCAGCATCCGCAGCAGCTGCAGCCTCAACATCAACCTCTGCCTGTGCAACCTGTGCCATTGCGCCATCAGCCAGTCCCGCCTCTGCCTCAGCTGGTGCCACATCCCTCTGTCACATCTGCACCTCAACCTCAAATTTGGCCACTTGGTATGGCTGTTCACACCATGCCTCCTCCTGCACTCTCTCACCGGCAGCCTGCTGCCAGCACTGTGAGTGTGCCTGGGCCTCAACTCCAATTGCCAGTGGCAGTTCCACTCCCACAGCAGCGGCAACTGGAACGTCAACAGGGTCGCCTAGGCAAATGTCCGATGGACTCTTGAACTTGTCTGGGCTGCCGGGGTGTTGGGGGTATCTAATTTAGACCCTCTTCCCCTCATCAGCCCTGATGTCTCCATTGGGGGGGGGGGGGCAATGATGATAAGTGAATGTGTAAATATGTATAAATAGGTGCTTATTATTATTATTTTCGTATGGTTATTATGTTTTTATGTTCTTATGTTTATTTTATTATTATGTTCTTCTGTGTATAAAGATGTTCTTGCTCTGTAAAAAAGATTTTGTGAAACTAAATTTTTTTGTGTCCAAGTTAAATAATGTCATAATGTAATTGTTATAAATTAAACTAAAAAGGATAAGAATTTAGCCAATGAAAATAAAAACAAATTAATATTAATGACACAAGTACCTACCCTCTCTTCCCCTATCTTCCTCTCTCCCTCTCTTTTTCCCCCTCTCTTCCACTATCTCTTCTCTCTTTCCTCTCGGTAGTTGAAGAGTTGCTCATTTGTCAACCCCCTCCTGCAATATGGCTTCATCATTGTCGGCCGCAGGGTGAAGGCATAGTCACCGATGAGGAAATAGGCACATCCTTCTGGCTGTTCACAATCGGTTCAGGGTCCGGAAAACCGATAGTGCCACCTTCAGTGCCAGCCTTCAGCTCCGAGTCGTTGTAGATCTGGGTGTCAAATGCGGAGCCCATACTCCCAAGATCTGCCCAGATGAACTTGTAGTCCACGTCTACAAGCGCCAAAAGGACCACTGAGTAAAACCCCTTGTAATTGTAATAGAGTGAGCCACTCTTTGGAGGGCACCGGCAGGCGATGTGCTTCCCATCCAGAACGCCACAGGTATGGGGGAAGTTCCACTTCTCTAGGAATTGGTCGGCGATGGCACACCATCCTTGGGGAGTCATGGGGCACATCATGACCTCATCCAGGTACTCATCGATGATGGCCTTACACACTTCACTCAGGATGACCGAGTGTGTGTTGTGGAGGACCCTCAGCCCGAACTTCATCGACAAGTATTTTTTCCCAGATGCCAGGTGCCGCAGATTAAGTGCGATCTTCAGCCCAGGCTCGAGCGGCACCCTGTATGTTGTGTACTTTTTGGCGATCCTAGGTCCTACTCTTGCCACAATCTCGTCAAACATCTTGGGAGGCATCCGCATAAAATTGACGAACGACGCAGGGTCCTCGCTGCAGAGCTCAACCATAAGCTTGTCATACAACCCAAACTGTGGCTGCCTCCCGATCCAGAGTCTGACCCACATTCTCCACTGCTGCCTTCTCCTTCTCCTATCGACACGGGCCACCAGAAGAGCCATAAGGTAGAGATCTAGCTCATGCTGCTAAATGGCAACTCGGTAGTGATGCTGGAACTGTAGATGGAGTGTACGGACATCCATCCTCTCTGAAGTGTTGAGCAAGAAGCCAGGTGGTGCCTTGATATACCAACCACCAACACCCTGGCGGTACACTTGCGATACACTCACAATACGCTAGGGGCACGCTCACATATGCTAGTGTAAAGGCTAAGACTCGAATCTGTGGCTGTTTAGGCAGGCTAAGGTGAAATCAATACAGACAAAGAGAAAGGAAGAGTATAAAGTGTGAAGAAGAAGCGAGAGTCCAGCCCTCTGGTTTATTATTTATATGGTTACATGGGTTCATTGTAGAGTATCACCTCACCCCTATGGGAAACAAGCATTCATGGCCCTACCAATAGGTATATATATATACATACATGCCCCTGGTCACATACACCGAACAGTAATAGAACATTTGCATTCCCCCCATTGCTGAATATCGGAATATTTTACACCAGGGGTACGCTCGCATACGTCAACGGAACATTGTGAGTAGGTTATCTACGTCAGCGACATGCACACGGCGCTGGTTGTACGTATGGCTAACGTGTACCAACATACCCCAACATATCCCTAATGTACTCCTAATGTACGCCGATGTACACCTAACATACATGTAGCGTATGTGGAACGGACGAGCCACACGTCAACACACATTGGAAATTTTGAGCATGCACAACATTTTTTCGGAGCCTCGACGCACGGTGATGTAAGACGGAACGAACCCCACGTATGCCCAACGTATACATAATGAATGCGAATTTCGCTGAAATCACATACGTCGGCATAGAATAAGGCTATATACATCATAATGTGACAGGCCCTTTACTCAGAAGTGCAACATTATGTACATGAACACAGTTTAAAATGGCAGTAATAGATCAATGAAATATGATACTTCCCCTCTCGCCTCCCCCTTATCCCCCCCCCCCCCCCCCCCCCCCCACAAATAGTCAAAGTTTACAGCCAGCCGCTTTCGTGCTGAAGAGGCTTTGGCAGTTTCTAGTTTGACGGTGTGGCGTTTTTTTTTAATTGTCTTGATATATGCTGTTGCCGGCGGTTGCTACCCCAGTGTCTTATTTATCCACTCTTGCTGAATGTGTCTGTTTGCGCGGTATGTGGGGAAAACCACAGCCGATGAGTGACTGGTCCAGGTGGGTGTGGATGTCCACCGTGACTTTCACTAGGTGCACATCGCACTAACGGTGGGCTGACTATTCACTGTGCACTATTTAGTCAATATATAATGGGCACTATCTCTGTTAACCTAGCGTGTACGTATATTTTTAATTTATGTATCTATAGTGTCTGTGATTTACATAATTAAAACGGAATATGGATATATATTTTTAAAAGCGCATATATAACTATATATAAATATGCATTAATATGTAATAACATATTTAGATATATACGAATTAGATATATATTTTAAATTATATATATTTATATATATTAACACAGAATTAATATAAAATGTATATATCATTAATATAAAATACACATTGAAACATATTGATATATATTAATGATATATAACTAATACGTGGGTGGTATAACATAATAATTATATTAATTATATTAAATGCATTAAAGTAAATCGATTGTTTGTTTGTTTGTTGTTGTTTTACATCCTAGCAACATCTAAGGTCATATCAGGACGGGTACTGACTTGTGACAGTGCGCACTCATGGCAACTTTATAGTGCTGCCCCACTGGAAGACCACGCTGCCAGAACCATGACCTGATATCCCACTCAGTCACATTATCCTCACACTGAGCCAACCAGTCCTTGCCCTATCCTAATAATGCCGAGCGCCAGGCTAGGAAGCAACAAGTATCAATTTTTAAGTCATTGGTTTGAATCGCCTGGTGTTCGAACCCACGACCCTACGATCTACCAACACGGGAGACGGATGCTCTAACTCGTTTGGCCATCCCGTCTGGTTAATGTAAATCGATATAAATAGGTATCAATATATATTAATGTGTTTATATATTAATATATACTACTAATATATACTATGAATGTGTTTATATATGAATAAGTATATATGTATATATGAATATATATTAACAGGTATTGCTACAAATGTATACACACATTAATATATATGTATATATGCATATGCCATATGTATAAATACGCATCATATATTAATAGTATATATGCCAATCAAGTTACATTAATACCTATTAATACATATGATATACATTATTCCATATTCATCTGTGTATTCATATTGGTAAAAACCCCTTATATGATAGTCCTTGTACATAGTAACAATAAAGTTGACTAAGGCGTGACAGCTGACAGAAAACTGACAATGACAAAAAACACCTAGCTGTGTTTCACCCCAGGCTATGGTGTAGGTCAAGCCAAACTGGATTACCCGCTGTTGTGTCGCGATGTAGGTCTAGGTAAATCACATTAAACCCCACACTGGACAGGCCCCAGCATGCATCACTCCCCATGGACGATGATGGAGGACTACTCACTTTCTGTACTTTGATAATCCGGCATCAGAGCCGAGTGCATATATATATATATATATAGCATATATATATATATGCTATATTATGTGCGTAATGGTTATCCAAATGAGTATGACTATGGTCTATCTAAAACTGCTTAGCAAAGTAATAATAATAATTATTATATAATAATAATTATTATTATTATTAATATTATCCCCTTCAGACAAAGATGACAGCACCGCAGATTGTGACTGCACACTTTAATATGTCTATATTATTCCGATTGGAACGTGCTGTCCAGGTGGCTTCCATGAGTCTTCACTAGCCACCCACACCCCCACACACCCTCGTAGTTCCGCCCACTTCCAGCGCCACCTGCAATACTGCAAAAAAACTGCCTTCCGCGATACATCGCCAGCACGGGTATTCCTAGTTCCTCTGGTCCCTCACGAAGGACTGATGATGTGACCCATCTTACAAAGCTGTGACCCATCTTACAAAGCTGTGACCCATCTTATAAACCTGTGACCCATCTTACACAGCTGTGGCACATCTTACAAAGCTGTGCCCCATCTTACAAAGCTGTGACCCATCTTACACAGCTGTGACCCATCTTACAAAGCTATGACCCATCTTACACAGCTGTGAACCATCTTACACAACTGTGACCCATCTTGCAAAGCTGTGACGAAGCTTACAAAGCTGTGACCCAGTCTACATGGTGGAAGGTGGGGGAGATGGTGAACACACAATCAGCATGATAATGATATTATATCTTATGCAAACTATTTGCTAGGGTAATTTCACTGCAATCTACCTTAGAAACAAACATACGCCAATAACCATACACAGGTTGGTCATCAGGATGCATACGGTGATAGTGTAGAGTGAGCTTAAACTAAGTGTAGAGCATATAGTACAGGAAGGGGCGCCAATCCCAACTTCCGCCAAGTAAGCTGTAGCTGTGACCTGGTGTGCCAGATTGCAACTTCAGTCCGTACCGAGGGACCAGCGGAACTCAGAATACTCGTATTGGTGCCACATATAGTTCTCCTCTTCCTGTGCTACTACACTGGTCCCCATATATATTTATATATATATATATATATATATACCACATATACATGTGTATATACCATATATATGTGGGGACCGCGACGTTATGGAATGGGTGTGTGGTGGAGTGTGGGCGGATGGTCTGAGTGAGGTGCATATATGGTGGTGTGTGTGTGTGTGTGTTGGCGAGTGGGTAAAAGGAAAGGCGGGAGATATGTGAGTTATGGTTGCTTGGTTGTTGGAGTTTTACCTCTTGACAATATATATGGTCAAATCTGGACGAATTGTGACAGTGCGCACTCACGGCGACTTAAAGTGATGTCCCACTCGAAGACCAGGCCGGCAGCACATTATCCTGACACTATCCTAATAATGCCGAGACCCTAGCTAGGAAGCGATAAGAATCAATTTTTAATTAATTGGTTTGACTCAACCAGAGTTCGAATCCCACGCTCTACCAAAACGGGAGATGGACGCTCAACTCAGTTGGCCAACCCGTGTGGTTGTGGAGTGTGGTGTGCGCCCAGTGTATGTGTGTGAGGTGTATGTGCGTGTGTGCATGTTGGGTGCATGTGTGAGGTGGGTGTGGGTGGAATGGTGTGAATTAAATGTGAGATGTGGGATGTATGGGGTGGGGTGTGTTGGGGTGGAGGTAGTATTTGGGGGCGTGGGTGAGGGTGGGGTAGTGCGGATGTGGAGTGTATGTGGGGGATGGTTGGGGCGTGTACGCGTGTATGGTGTGCATGTGTTCATGTCTGTGGAAGTCTGTGACTGTGTATCTGTGGTGAGTATACGTGTGTATTGTATGCATTTGTTCACATGTGGGGAGTCTAAGTATGTGTGTCTGTGGTGCGTACGTGGGTAGAGTGTGCGTGTGTTCATGTATAGGGGAGTCGTTAACTATGTGCTTGGTGTGTGTGTATTCATGCAGGTGTTCATATATAGGGGAATCTCTAAGTCAGTAAGTGTGTGTGTGGTGTGTACGTGTTTATAGTGAGTGTGTTCATGTGTATGGGAGTCGTTAACTATGTGCTTGGTGTGTGTGTATTCGTGCATGTGTTCATATATAGAGGAATCTCTAAGTCAGTAAGTGTGTGTGTGGTGTGTACGTGTTTATAGTGAGTGTGTTCATGTATAGGGGAGTCGTTAACTATGTGCTTGGTGTGTGTGTATTCGTGCATGTGTTCATATATAGGGGAATCTCTAAGTCAGTAAGTGTGTGCGTGGTGTGTACGTGTTTATAGTGGGCGTGTTCATGAATATAGCGAGTCTGTGAGCGTGTGTGTGGTGTGTACGTGTGTATTGTAAGTATGTGTTAATGTATAGGTGTGCGTGGTGTGTACGTGTGTAGGTGGGTGGGAGGAGTTCGGACACTCACACCGCGCTGCTCATGCACTACGTGTGTGATGTAGTTACCACGGCTGTACACGGTAACAGATAACACATAATGACATCCCACACTAACTGGTGCTTCACTTACTCCTCTCCCACGTGTAGCCGGTAAGCAGAGTCAGCATGTACAGCAGCCAGCGTGTGAACACCGCCTGGGCCTTAACAATAACACGTCTGGACCACTAGTTGGAACGTAAAATAGCCCAAACTGCAAATGTGTCTACTTAGCAGAATCGATAGAATGACCGACACCTTCACACGTCTCGCTCTCCATTCAGAAACAAATGTCGGAGAAAGGTGATATTACGGCTAGAGCTACATAGATCGATGAGAGCATCACCTTTTCGAAACCGAAACCCTTAGCTAAATTTGATCCTACATATGCAACTTCAACACTGATAGATTTATTAAACATCGATTGCTGCATAGAAGCAATACTATGTCAATATTACTGCTGAAGCCGATGATGTCGAAGTGCATGTCAACAATTAATGTTGCATGCCTTCACTTGCAGTGAACCATTACCTATTGATACTGAATCCCATTAACCCAAATGTTGCTATTGTTGTGTGGGTGTTGTAAACAAGGGGAACATTGTGCCTAGAGCAGACTCGAACTTACACTTCTGCTATTCCATGGATAGCGCTCTAGTCATTCACCTATCAAGGCTCCCTAATGCAATCACCTTATCCATGGCTACCTGTGTATGTGGCACCTTGCTTGAGAGGTCAGTGCAGACTACTACACTTGTCATTTGATGATTACAATTACACACATACAAGTAATGCACACATAGGGTAGGTTCACCAATCACATATCGCATAGCTTGTACTGGTAGGGGATTCTGGTCACGGAAATAAGTGCCACGGGGGTTGTAATATATGCATAAAAGACATCCAGGCACATGAGGAGAACAAAGGAATATGTAAATGAGATGACGTCATAGACAAAGGGGGCTGGCGGTTCAGGACCCTGGATGGTTAATAAAGCATTCAGTATCCAGAAGTCAAAGTGTTCAGACGTCGTACTTTCACAGGGGTGATGAAAACAAATGGAAGGCTATGCCTAGAACAGGTTTAGAAACATACACTTCTGCCATTCGAGGCTAGGATTCTAACCATTACACAATCTAGGTTCACTGATGCAATCACCCTATCTATCCGAGTTAAAGTGATGACTTACAAAATTGATACTTGCCTTACTAGGATAAGTCAAGGACAGGAGTGTAACTGAGTGGGATATCATGTCATAATACCAGGGGCCCGGTTTCCCAGTGGGGCAGCACTATGAAGTCACCATGAGTGGGCACTGTCACAAGTCGGTACCCGTCCTGATATGACCTTAGATGTTGCTACAATGTAAAACTCCCAAAAACAACCCTGTTCCCCGATCACCTGAGTTTGGGTGGGGCGGGTGGTCGGGATAGATGAAATACCACTTTGTGTATGTGTATTCATCACCTCTCCCAACTTTCACCATGGGCGTAATCGATTAACACGACCCGGGCGATTCGGGTCACCCAAGTTGCTAGAATTTCAAATCGAACACTGTGAGTGGAGTTGACAAAAACATGTGTCGTGTGCAAAACAAACAGACCCCCAGTAACCCACCTCTTGGCTGGGGTTTACTAGGAACGATGACATTACATTTGTGCTGGTCACATTTGTGCAGGATAATAGCTACCAGTACCAGTCCTACATGTTTTTTGTTGGTAATAACAGAGATTAATGAAATGGATATAACTAAACTATGCAATCATAAAATACTTTAAATCCTATTTTGCTGTAGTTATATCGGTTATTAAAAAAAGAAAAGTTTTGGATTAAGCCACCATTTTTTCCACCCCGAGCGTGGAGAAGCGTATTCGATTATTCGACCTGAGTCTGTAGGATGTGCGCATACACCAAAAGGGGGCTCGGGTGACCGAGTTGATTAATCGATTATGTCCCATGTTGGCTGAAGCTGTGACCCGGCATGCTGGGTCATACATAGCTTCAGTCCTTGTGGAGGGACCAGCGGAACTAGGAATACCAATATGCTTACATTCCAGTGATCTATGATATTATGCCTTATACATTTACTAACAATATAACTGTGCATATATACTATGGTCTACAATGACCTCTGGCAACTCATCCTAATATGACCTTCCACATCATCATAATCATCATCATGCTGTCGGTCACGATGCGACAAAGACTGCTTTCATTACTTGACTGCCGCTCTCCATTTAGCTCTCTGCTGTGAGAGTGATGTACATTTCATGAAAGCTGCCTGCAACAGTGTTGAAGTGCTGCTGGCTTTTCCAAGTTACCAGCGGCACTCTCTCGGGGAGCAAATAGAGGTTTCACACTGGCAAGAACATGTCAAGACAGGCGCAAAACTATTTGTCCCTGCAGTGGCTGGTCGAGAGATGTTGGGAGTTCCATACATCAACCGCCCTTAATGCTGCCACGGTGACATGGTTTTCTGTTAGGGTTTGCTCCCTTAGCCTTCGGTTCTGTCAAAAACCTGTACCACAAGGCAGTGGTTTACAACTCTGCAGGGCAGAGGCGTCAAACTCCCTGAAGTGTTGCAATACCTGCATACCTTCCACATAGCTAGTATGTAAAACCCCATCAAACTGACAACAACAAAATAATCTGATGATTCAGCTGATCAGGTTGCACCAATCACTCCAACTCTCCATTATTAATGAGCAGTTAAAAGCACAGCTGCATTGGCACAACTAGCTGGACTCAGTCACAGCGTGAGTGATAACTTTAACAGCATCAATACTGAATAAGTAAACAAAGGATGGATTTTCAAAGTCAGTTCGCCGGAAAATTTAAATGCGATGGCTGTGCGCTAAAATTGCAAATCCGATGAAACCATAGAATGAAGCAAATCAAAGTACTTGCCAACATGTTATGCCCCACATCCAACGTGGATACTAATGCACTTGGAAAGCATGTACTGCTGCAGGGAATGGATATTCAAATCAATTAGAACATGCCACTGCTGCATGTTATATCCGGTCATATCTATGATAGCCAGCATTTTGATGTGCACACCAAAATTATTTTGTGTATTTCCACTTCAAATATCTTCAAATCTAAAGCTGGTGAAGGCATCATATTTCCTAACTCAAACACATATCTAGATTTGATTCTCCTTTTCTAATTTAGATACTGATGCGCTTATTAAACACGCATAGAAGGGATTACTAAGTCGATTTAAGAGAAGCTGTTATGGCTGAAAGTTAGAGTTTTCACTTTAAATATCTCCAAAGTAACTACCCGGAGCGATTCTGGGGCAAAGCCATGGTAAGACATATTCACACCTTGCTTAAGATAGCCAGAGGATAGAGAAGTTTCGCTTACCATTAAACAAAACTACGCTAATCAGGCGAGTCTTGGGACTAAAATTGTTCAACAAAAGCTGCCTTTCCTATATCCTTTACTCCCTGAGGAAGGACTGACATTGAATAGATAACAGTTACATGCCATAATTCTATCCCCACATCACATTTGGACGATCTTTGCATTTAGATCAAAATAAGTTTTGATTAGTATGTGAGGTAGAAAGTACTTATGCAAATAATATTCATGTATGTAATTCTCCTGTCTTATTATTGTTCTGATATTCTAATATTGCTCCTGTAACCTCCTTTTGATATGCAAAGTTAGTACTCTTCATTAGGTAGCGGATGAAAAAGAAATCAACTTTGGATCTGTGATGGTCTGGGTTTATCTAGATTCATCTCGGGCTTCTTGCCACCAATCATTACATGGTTTTGAGTTTCTGTCATACCTTAGATAAATATAGTGAGTTGACGGTTATAATTAGACACCGACACCGCATATGAGTTCAAAGTTGGATTTATTTTTCTTCGATAATGAGTCAAGTAGTAAGCACATGTCAATTTTAGTAAGCACAATTAAGTTCCGTAGAATAAGCACAGTGAGGTAATCAATGAGTTATGCACAAAGAGGTCAACAAGCTTTTAACCCTATGCCCTATATAGTCTTTAGCAGGGGTGGGCAGGATGGCAGTTCAGAGCCAGCCAGTGTCCTCCTGTGTCCGTGTCGAAGTGAGCTCTCTGCCGCTGAGATGGGCCTTATATAGCCAGTTAGTCCGCTAGTTCGAGGTAGCGACCGCAGAGGGCAGGTCGGAAAGGCAGAGCCAGCATTCTCTAAGTATTTACGTATCAAAGAAGAAACCAGACGGCGCTGGCGTATAAGTCAGAAAGAACCACCGGCGAAAGTAGCTAGGTGGCAGCACCTGTATTATGCTTAAGGCTGTAGAGCTATGGCGGCGATCGAATGCCAAATTACCCGTGTTGCTGAGCATCACGAACAATTTACCATACTTTAGGTGGAATAACTTCTTTTTTTTATTAAACATCCTTAAGGCTGCACAATCCGATGGTTTTAAGTTTCTGTAAATATTTAAAGATAAATATATTAAGTTGATCGTCATAATCTACTTTTATCAGCTTGAGTTATTTTTCATTTGAAATGGCTCCCTTTGGAGATATTTAAAGTGAAAACTCTAACTTTCAGCCATAACAGCTTCTCTTAAATCGACTTAGTAATCCCTTCTATGCGTGTTTAATAAGCGCATCAGTATCTAAATTAGAAAAGGAGAATCAAATCTAGATATGTGTTTGAGTTAGGAAATATGATGCCTTCACCAGCTTTAGATTTGAAGATATTTGAAGTGGAAATACACAAAATAATTTTGGTGTGCACATCAAAATGCTGGCTATCATAGATAGTTACTTTATTTTTATCGCTATCATCATCATCCCAACAATTATCATTGTTGTCATTGTTTTCATAGTTCTTATTGTTGTCATCATTGTCATTATTGCCATTGCTGTCATTTCTGCCACCATCGTCACGACCATCACCACCGACACCAGCACCATGACCATTAGTATTATTACTAGTATATATATATATATCAGCATCAGCATCATCATCACCATCATCATGTGGTATTGGTAAGTGACCAGGTCGAAATCCGGCAAAGGACCCTGCATATGGAAATCTACAAAAGGCTATAAATCTGTTCATCCCCGCAGACCATGAATCTCTGACTCGTACATCAGGGATGTATCATGTACACCGCAGTGAAATGATTTATGACAAGTAGACAAGACAGGAAGATGGTTATAGATGGCAACATGAGCGTGTACGAGAATACATGGGACGAAACAGGCCTACTATAAAGATTAAAACCCGAAGTTGTCATATTTGTCTTAAATATTAATAATTTTAATTCTTCAAAATTCTCAGGGATCAGCTTCACCCCAAATGGTATGGCCCTGTACGGTGTTATTAATATTATTGTTGTTGTTATTAATATCATCATCATCATTATTGTTACTGTTATTCCTATCCTTCTACTATTACTATAATTGCCATCATTATTATTTTACCATCAGTAAAATTACTATTATTGTTGGTACCACAAGTATCATCATCATCATCATCATTATCATCATTATTTGGCTAAATGTATTGCTGACTAGATTCAGGAAGCATTCGATATAATTGTCAACAATACTTCCACTTTAGTTTTCGAATTTAAAAGAAGTTGCCTCATGTATTAATCAATCAGTGCTAACGAGATCTCGTAAAGGAATGGTGTGGTTTATATCGATAATAAAGGGGAATACTAATTAAATGAGTCGAGATCTTAGCACTCAAACGTGAACACAGGCATTCACATACAAAGACCACAATAGAAACAACACAAAGACAACGCTCCATGCAGCATTAAGCATGAGTTCAATATCGGAAATGGAGACCATACTTTGCATTCATGGTACATTCATACAAAATAAAGCATTCCTGTTTGATAATAGTCGGCATTTTGAAATTGAAAAGTTATTACAATTTGACCAATTTCGAGACAAACTTAATAACGAATGCTTCGAATCATTAAACATTGCAAAGATTTATTTTCATACGAGCTGTTATATATATATATATATATGTATAGTAGCTACATATGTATATAGGTATATGTGTGCATATATACATATATAAATATGTACAATTATCATAATATTGTATATATATGCAGATATATAGATATATGAATATATGCAGCTATAATATAGGTAGATGCGTATATATAATATTATAATTATATATGTATATATATATTCATATATATGTACATTTATATTCATTATCGACTATGAGCGAAAAGGAATGTTCTTTTAACTAACGACAAATTTGAATACAAAGTTGGGTTTCTACTTCCGATCTCAACCTCAAAATTAATGTTATTTGCAATCGTTGTCTTTAATAACAAAAAATGTTCTGCGACTGCATAGAGCTTGCAATGAGGTTGGTCTAGCGTCTAGAGTGTTTGCCTCCTCCACGGGATGCCACACGTTCGATCCCTAAAGAATAGGAGTGGCTAAAAGACTGGATTGTGGTGGGGATGAAAAGGGTTCCAGGGTGGGCTGTCATGATATTTACCACCCACAATTTTCCACCCGCTATTTACCAGCCAATAATTGTCACCCAACACATTCCCGGACGGGACTTTTGCCAGTCGGGACTTATATGCCAGCAGATTATATTGCTGTACGCCAGAGTGTGTGCATGCATGCATGTGCACATGTGTGTGTTAGTGTGCATGTACGTCTACATGTGTGCCATATGTTAGTGCGCATACTCTCGATCCTTGTGTGGGAATCTATTCGGCGGGCAAAAGTCCCAGGTGGGAGAATGTTGGGCTGCAGTTATCGGCTGGCAAATAGTGGGTGGCACATGTAATAGAATGGGAGGAGTGTTTACATCAAAGCAATATCACAGGCAATATTAGGATGGGTAATACCGACATGTGACAGCGCACATTCACGGCAGCTTTATAGTGCTGCCCCGACTGGGATAGCACCAGAACAGAACCTAATCTCGAACCCAAATTCCTGCCATTCCGAAGCGAGCGATCTAACCATTAGACCCGGATGCAATCACCCTATTCATATCTATGTGTGCACGTTACCCCCCCCCCCCACCATTTCCTGTCAGTGATGCCAAATACGGGTCACAACCTTTTAATTTTCCAGGTTTGACTCGGCCGGAGATTTCTCTCAAGACGTGCCCTGCATGGAATGGAGCGGGCGCCCTACCGAAACTGACCATATATCATCCTCTTTCACTCAGCTCACCTGTACATATCTGATGTCAGATACTCTTAAAACTTATTCTCATATAGCTTGTCTTAATAATTGCACTTGTATACAAAAAAGGAGGGAGGGCGGGTCGCAGAAATCAGCTCCATGACGCCGACATTGAGATGAATGAATATTACAACAACAATAGAAACACAACTTACTTGCTGCTGAAGAGAATGCGACGCGGCAGCAGAGGCCAAGCAGTGCGAGTACAAGGATCCGGGTCATGTTGACGGCGACTGTCGGAGTTGCGGCCCGCCCGCTTCACGCGCTTTCCCGAGGGTGTGTGAGCAGCTCGTGGGCCAGGGCGCGCCGCCCTCTGAGCTGCTCCGGGATGCTCCGGGCTGGACTGTGATGGGCTTAGGCTGTGCTTAGGCTGGGCAGGCTTATACTACTCACGTCCGGACGCACTCTAGCTGTCGCCCTGGCCGCCGCGGCTGCAACTCGCCCCTCACACGAGGTACTGCTCCGACACTGGTGCTGTGTGTGAGGAGGGGAGGGTGAGGAGGGGAAGGGGATGAGGGAGGAGGAGGCGTGAGGGATGGAGGCGGGCTGGACGAGAAACTTTATTATGAGTTAATTATCATAAATAACGTTAGAGCAACAGGACGGAGGGAAAAGAAGACAAGCATACGTGCACGCGCACACGCATACACATGCATATATACGCATACACACGCATACACACATACACATGCACACACATGCACACACATGCATACACATGCATACACATGCATATGCACACACCACAGACACATACACACAGATGCGCATGGACACATACATATATGCATGCACCGCAGACACATATACACAGATGCACAGACATGCATACACACATATGCACACACCACAGAGACATACACACAGACGCATGCACATGCATACACACATACACATGCACCACAGACACATATACACAGATGCATGCACACGCATACACACATACACATACACATGCATACACAGACATACACACATACACATGAATACACATGCATATACATGCATACACAGGGATGCACACACATACACATGCATACACACGCATACACATGCATACACATGCATACACACATACACATGCATACACACGCATACACACTCATACACATGCATACTCACACATACACATGCACCAGAGACACATACACACAGACATGCGCACATGTATGCACACACATACACACACACCACAGACACAAAAACACAGATGTGCGCACATGCATACATACACACATATGCACACACTGCAGACACATACACACAGATGCACACAAACGCACACACCGCATACACATACACACATACGCATGCACTTGCATACACATATGCACGCACCACAGACACATACACACAGATGCATGCACATGCATACACACATACACACATCACATACACATACACACAGACACCCGCACATGCATGCACACACAGACACATACACACAAACATGCACACATGCATATGCACGCACCACATACACATACACACAGACGTGTGCACACACATACACATGCACTGCAGACACATACACACAGACGCGCACACACCCATACACACACATACGCACGCACCGCAGAAACATACACACAGACGCGCGCGCACACGTGCACACATACTTCATTCAGATAAAACATTGATCAAAGGGGTTTAGGCAGAATCAGACCTGTGTTGAATCAGACTGAGAGGTTGTGGGTTCGATCTCCTGCGCGGTCAAACATCAACGACTTACCAAATTAATACATGTCGCTACTTCGCTTGATGCATGGCATTGCTAGGATAGGGCAAGGATTAATTGGCTGAGTGTCAGGATAGTTGTTATTAAGCCTTTATATACAATTGTAACACCAGTCATGTGGAGATATACTCGTCTATGGAGTAGGTAGTTAAATCGTGAATTTATAAGTTTAGATTTCTCAGGAAAGATTAGATAACTGCTTGGGTCTCTTCTTTCTCTCTATCTTTCCTCCTCATTTGCTCGCTGTGCTGTGTGTTGGGGTTTTACTTCCTAGCAACATCCAACGTCATATCAGGATGGGAACGAACTTGACACAGTGCGCTTTTGTTTGTTTGTTGGGGTTTCACTTCCTGGCAACATCTAGGATATCAGGGTGGATACCAGCTTGAGACAGTGAACACACATAACGACTTTAGTGATGCGCTACCGGAAAACATGTCTCGATATTCCACTCAGCCACTTTATCCTGATACTTAGTCGGTGCTCTGTCATATTGATGCCGAGTCCCAGGCTAAGTAGATACAATTATCAAGTTGTGTAAGCCAGTGGCGTGAATCGGCCGTTTTTTTTTAACCCAAGTCCTCTCGCACGGGGAAGCATGCCCCCGTCTATATATCAGTATACATTTTGTATACCGATTAGTCCATCCCGTCTGACAACAAAGTAGCAGGCGCCCCCTGTACACGTGAGACAACACTAACCAGTCGGCTATAAATGTCTGCATGGTTCCTAGCTTATAACCAATGTATATATGTGGGTTGAGAACTGTATACGTATATACACATATATAATAACATTGGATCAAGTCTTGTTTAAAAATGTGTGTAAACAAATTGTCACGTATGCAAAGTGGCAGGCGACAGGAGGCAACCGAGTTGAAGAGTCCATTCATCTGTTCATGGCCAGACTGGTGGTGGTGGTGGTGGTGGTGGTGGGGGGGGGGGGGTGATGGGGCGGGGGTGAGGGGGGGGGGGGTGATTACGAAACACTCCCTGTTATTGTGGACGCTAATTAATTATCACTGTATATATAAAACCACCGGATTACTTTCCATAGCTATTTTACATGCATTATAAATATGTATATATACTCTGAGAAATATATATATTAAATAAACATAGTGTATTGAAATATATGTAGATATATACAGATGAATACTGACTAAACACAATATATATAAGTATAGAAAATAAACAGAAAACCACAGGGTTACTCTCCATAACTAATTCACACGGATAATTTATATATAGATGCTCTCCCTAATATAGTCTATATATATATATATATATATATATATATAATAAGATGTTTCTTGGGGTCTTACGTCCTAGCAACAATTAAGGTTATATCAGGATATGCGTTGACTTGTGACAGTGCTCACTCATGGCAACGTTATTGTGCTGCCCCACTAGGAGACCGGGCTGCCAGCACCATGACACGATCTCCCACTCAGTCACATTGTCCTGACACTGAGGAAACCAGTCCTTGCCATATTCTATTAATGACAAGTGCCATGCTAGGTAGCAACACCTATCAATTTGATAAGTCATTGGTTTGACTCGGTTGGGGCTCAAACACATGACATCCTGTACAAGAAGCCAGACGGCCAGTGCTCTAACCGATTCGGTCATATGTATAAATATATATATAGAGAGAGACTTATGTTCATAATTATATATATATATGTCTGTGGTTATGCGCACAGGTAGAATAACTGGAGATTGGTTCAGTAGTACCGCGATTCTTCAATAATGGGACACTTTGGTCCACATCGCTTCTCGCTAATGCTTGCAGAATTACTGGCTCGAATTACGGAGACTAGGAGATGAAATTCTAACCATTGCCTTCTGAGGAACTGGACCAAATATGTATGCAACAGGTTGGCCACTTACCTGTGACAATCAATTCGCCCATCTTAGACGGCCTCAGAGACAGTGTGCTGTGGTTAATTTAAACCCCCGGCCGTTAGTGGGTCTAAGTGGTCTGTATCACCCTATTGTTTTCTTTACACTATATTGTGAGGGCAGCAGCTGCCAAGGGTGATGGTCGGCAGTCACTGCACCGCAGGCAGGGACAATGAGGGGTCAAGATCGAACCTGCGCAAATCGGCGTCAAGGCTAGGGGAGAGGCTATTTTGAAAGGCAGGCACGGCCTATTTGGAGGTGCTTGAAGAGGAATTGGGGAATGATTGGCTGAATAAATATAGAAGAGCAGAACGAGTGAACTAGTTCAGGACACAAAATGGAGGCGAAGATAAATGTGAAAGGGAGGCGCCGAGCAGGTGGGAGATGGACTATGAAGACAATGTGCACAGACAAACATTACGGCAGGCCTTTGTGAATGAATGAGTAGAATCCAGGAAAGAAAGAGTCATCCGAAAAAAATACCGAAAACAGATCTGTGACAAAATACATAAGACAGATTTGTGATAAGAGTCCCGTGAAAAAAAGTCACACACAAAAAAAGTCGTATCAGAAAAAGTCGGAAAAGTCCCGCAAGAAAGAAAACGGGAAGTAAAAGTTGTTTGACTGGCTTCAACATTTCTGGGCTAGGATCAAGTATAGGTCTAACACTATATGAATAGCATTGTCAATATGACTAGAACCTGTTCTTGCTGCAGCCCATCCGGGAGTCCCTTTAGCAAATAATGCATACCCAGGCCAAAAGCTACCCATTTGCTAATTATGGTTTGGAGATGCTGGGATTTGAATCCGGCATCTCTTGAAGTTTCACCTCATCTCTTCAGCACCATGGTGAGGTTATAATGGTACACATTGAGAATCTGTGGGAGAATTTCAGTGTGCACTATGCCAATGCTGACTAAAACCTTTTCATGCTGTAGCCAAGTCAGGGAGTCCCTTTAGTAAATACATCATATGCATCCCAAAAGCCTGCAACAAATGCCAAAGGAAAGAATGAAATTCTACCCATTTGCTAATTATAGGCAGGCAAATGTTTGGAGATGCTGGGATTTGAACCCAGGGCCTCTTACATGCGAAGCAAGTGCTCTACCACTGAGCTACATCCCCCACCTTGTGAAAAGGTTTTAGTGCAATCAGGAAAGGCCAGTGAATTCTAGAAATATCTTGCAACAAAGAATTGCCTGGAGACTGCTGGGCCCGTATTCATGTGCTGGTGCCAGTGCCTTAACCGCGGCTACGGTAGCCCCACATGGCTAACAGTGGAAAAAGAGCATTCATGTGCCGGTGCCACCGCTAGCCGCTGACCGTAGCCTAGGCTAAGCTACACTGGTTTCAAATCTAGTTTAACTGCTAGCCCCGTCGGTTAGTGTGGCGGCCACTGTTATATTACACATTTACAGCCAAATCTATTCAATGCGATCATATTTAACAGAATTACATATGCAATAAGTGAAATTTTATCAATTTAACCCTAAATTCAAACCGATATTAACGCCGCCGCCGCATTGGCGGCGTTATGCATATTGTCAAATCAATGAATGTAAAGTAAACAAATCGCCACCGCCGCAGCGACGTCTCTATCCATACTGTTCAACGTCAACTAAACATGGCAGCCGCCGTCGCCGCCGTATCGGCGGCAATATATTAGGCCAAAATCTATTAAATGCTGTCATATTTAACAGAATTACATACGCCATAAGTGAAATTTAATCAAATTAACCCTAAATTCGAACCGATATTAACGCTGCCGCCACATCGGCGGAGAGATTAATATTGTCGAATTGACAAATGTAAACTAAACAAATCACCGCTGCCGCTTCGACATCGATATCCATACTGTCCCACATCAACAAAACACACATCACCGCCGCCGCTGCCGCTGCCGCCGTATCAGCGGCAATATATTAGGCCCAAATCTATTAAATGCTGCCATATTTAACATAATTACATACGCCATAAGTGAAATTTAATCAAATTAACCATACATTCGAACCGATATTAACGCTGCCTCCGTCGGCGGAGAGATTAATATTGATTAATATTGTCTTATCGATGAATGTAAACTAAACAATTTGCCGCCGCCGCTTCAATGTCGATATCCATACTGTCCCATATCAACAAACCACACATCGCCGCCGCCGAATCGGTGGCAATATATTAGGCCCAAATCTATTCAATGCGATCATATTTGACAGAATTAAATACGCAATAAGTGAAATTTCATCAAATTAACCCTAAATTCGAAGTGATATTAATGCTGCCGCCACATTGGCGGCGTTATTCATATTGTCAAATCGAGGGAATTCCCAAATCTATAAATAAACTCACGGTTAGCTATCCATGGCGGCTTGGACATTGGTGAATACGACTTGACCTATTTCTCCAATCCGCCGCTAGTCGCGGATAGCTACTCCAGAGCTAGCATGTATCACCGGCTACGCCTGGCACCACTACATGAATACGGGCCCTGGGCCCATATGCATGGGCTGGTGCTAGCGCCCTAACCGCGGCTATGGGGACACCACACGGCTATCGTTGGAAAATCAGCATGCATGAGCCGGTGCCAGTGCTAGCCGCCGACCGTAGCCTAGGCTAAGCTACCCTGCTTTCAAGTCAGGTTTAACCCTAAAAGCGAACCGATATTAACGCCGCAGCTAAATCGGCGGCGATATTAATATTGTTGAATGACAACAAATCGGTGGCGCCGCCGCCTACCGCTGCCACCCCCTGCCGTCGAATATGAGCAAAATAAATCGCGGCGATATTGGCAAATAGCGGTTCAGAAACAATTAAATTTGTTCAAATTAAACCACAAATTGAACCGATATTAACGCCCCCGCCGAATTTTGGTCAAATTAAACCAATAATCGAAGCCATATTAACACCGCCGCCACCGAATCGGCAGCGATATTGGCAAATAGCGGTGCTCACCGGGAATGGGCCAGAGGGATTTCCCAAATCTATAAATAACTACACAGTTTGCTATCTGGCCCGGTTTGGGCATTGGTGCATACGGCTTGACCTAATTCACCAAGGCCCTCCTAGCCGCGGATAGCTACCCCAGAGCTAGCATGTAGCACCGGCTACACTTAGCACCAGCCCATGCATATGGCCCCAGAATGGAATATGCTGAGGAGATGTAAAAATGCCGAGAACATGAGACACCAGTGATACAGAAATTTGGTGTAGAGAACAATATTGAAACAACGGCAGAATTGTGTGCAAAACAAAGCATTCTTGTTCCTGTCTGCACCTGACTAGCCAGCCAGGCTAGTTTGCAAAGGATCAAGGCCAACATTTGGAGATGCCTGGGTTTGACAAATGTAAACTAAACAAAACATAGATGCCAATCTTACATGCAAAGCAAGGGCTCTACCACTGAGCTACATCCCCAACCTGCAAACTCTCAGCAGACAGAAGTGAAATGGTGTCCTGAAGTTTCACATCAACTCTTCAGAAACCACGGTGAGGTTATTATGGGACACATTGAGAACCTGTGGGTGCATTTCAGTGTGCACTATGCCAATGTTGACGAAAACCTTCTCATGCTGTAGCCAATTCAGGGAGTCCTTTTAGCAAATAAATCATACGTATCCCAAAACCTAGATAAAAGATTCACTCCGTACTTCCAGTACAGGGGTGAACGACAACGTAGTCTAAATACGGGCGAAAATAGCGTTAGTATGGAACAAGAAGTAGAATGCCTGGCACCAGTGTCAAATGGTTACTTACATCGGCACAGAGTTGGTGAAATGGGAGAGAATGCAAAAAGACAAGATGGCGGCCAGAGAATGCCGTCGATTTCACTTTTAAATTGCATTAAAGTTTTATTATATTTTTCAACTCAAAAGTAGCAGGTAAATATGAAGACATATACAAAGAATAAATGTTGGTTCTTAGATTCTCATAAAGACTCATTTCAATAGCCCGATTTTCGACCGGTTTTATATAAGGCTGGTCTATAAGGCAATGAATGCCAAAGGCAAGGAATGAAATTCTACCCATTTACTAGTTATTGGCAGCCAAATGCTTGGAGATGCTGGGATTAGAATCCAGGGCCTCTTACATGCGAAGGAAGAGTTCTACCACTGAGCTACATCCCCCACCTTGTGAAAATATTTTAGCAAAATCAGGAAAGGCCAGTGAATTCTAGAAATATCTTGCAACAAAGAATTGCCTGTAGCCTGCAGAATGAAATATGCTGAGGTGATTCAAAGATGCCGACGACATGAGAAACCTGTGATACAGAAATTTGGTGTAGCGAATAATATTGAAATAACGGCAGAATTGTGTGCAAAACAAAGCATTCTTCTTCCTGTCTGCACCTGACTAGCCAGGCAGGCAAGTATGCAAAGAATCAAGGCCAGCATTTGGAGATGCCGGGGTTTGAATCCAGGGCCTCTTACATGCAAAGCAAGCGCTCTATCACTGAGCTACATCCCCAACTTGCAACTTCTCAGCAGACAGAAGTGACATGGTGTCGTGAACAGGTTGGAGAGCTTAGCTCGTTTTAGCTACGATGGTCATTTGACCACTGAGTTAATTACCAAGGTCCATTTTATATAAGATTAATGTGCAGTTTGACAGTTTTGGCTGTGACACACTGAGTTTTGGAATGTTTCCATATTGGAATACATCACTAGAAAGAAAGAAATTATATCTAATTTCTTGAATATTTCTAGGACATTTAGTTGGGACCGGATTGAGTAAATTAGCAGTGAATATTAGGAAATAATTCATTAGTTACAACATATGGCTACAGGCCAGAACTGCCCATGTTACTACTGTTATAATCTATTTAAATGATCTTGAAAAATGGTTGCAAACTGAATGCCTCCAACTATATGCAGATGACACAGTCATATACGCAAATGTCACCACAGAAGAGGAGGTAATAACTAAACTAAATAAACTCCTACTAAAACTAGATGAGTGGTGTGAGTCCAACAAAATAACCATCAACACAAGCAAATCAAAAACAGTACTCTTCTCGCATAAACAAATGCCAGAAAGAAAATTACACTGTAAGTTAGGAAACCAAACACTAGAAAATGTAGACCATTACAAATACCTAGGCCTTGAGTTGGACAGCCAACTAAACTACAACCTATGTATAAATAAAATTATACAAAAAGTAAACCACAAACTGTGGCTATTTGCAAAGCTAAGAGACTACATGACACAAGAAATGTCAATAAAAATCTTCAAGGGCATGGTGCTCCCCTATTTTGACTATGGAGATGTAAACTACATGGGTGCGAGAAAAGAACTACTAAAAAAACTGCAAACACTGCAGAACAGAGCCCTAAAAATCTGTCTAAGAGTAGACAAGCTGCACCCCACCTATGACATACACAAAAGAACCAAAGTGAAATTACTAGAAAATAGGAGAATAATTCATTTGAAAACATTAGCATATAGCTATAGTCAAAACATTAAACTTCTAACAAAACCACAAAGGGCTACTAGAGCAAATAATGCGCCACTACTAAAGCAGACCAGAAGCCAAATAAAAGCTCATGAGAGAAGCACGCTGGAAATGGCTGCCAAGGTGTGGAATGCCCAAACGGTAAAGGAACGACAAATTCCTGACCTAAAAACTTACAAAAAATATCTGTGCAAAATAAGGCTAGGATCCCCCAACTTAAGCTGCACTTGCAAAGGGCATGTGATATGTCACGGCCCACCAGCGGACCCAATGGAAGGTAACCATGCCAAAAGTAGCCAATAACACACCACACGGCTACGTACAAGCCTATGATATGTAAATAGGAGTAGGCTAGTCTAGTAATAAGAGTAGAAAAAATAAATACATATATACCAAGAAAATCCAAAAAAACTAACATAGGCTACTAACCATACCAACCAATTATCTATCTGCTACTGAAATGCAGGCAAACAAATACCTTATCAGCAGCCACTGTGTGGTAAGATAACACCAACACTACAACTGGCCAGCATTGAAAACAAGCCTGGGTACCCGGGCTTTTATGCTATGGACAGTATAAATACAGCCTCAATTTTTTTTTTAAATAAAAAAAATAAAAAACTACTGTGTTGGCATATCCATAAATCCCAACCTCCAGTCAACCATGGGGGTATATGCTGGTCTGTGGCCCACTCACATACTTCCACTTGCCACTGAGGAAGCAGGTCCAGTGGGGACTGTGGTACATCATTTAGATGTATTATTTATATCCCAGTTTTTTACAACTACAGTATAACCCTGTTGAATCAAACTTGAAGGGACCCTAGAAATTTGTTGGGATTAACCGATTATTGGTTTAACCGAGCTTGAGGTTTGGCTTTGACTTTGACTTTGAATAAGCACATACTAATATGTGGGCCCGTATATATATATACGTTTATATAAGGATATACATATAAATATGCATATAAATACATATTGTATTTAGCGATGACTGCATCACATATCTTAGAGTCATCCTCCATTTGTCACTGCTAAGTTAATCCATATGTAGTCTGTGTCAATCTCAGACTTATTGCAATAATGCAAGGGGCCTAAGCTCTGACACTTTCACACTCAAATTTTAACCAAACACTGCCATTGCCCTAAATAATATTCCATTTATATTTTATTTATTTTATTTTTTATTATGCATGTACATGTACACCTGCACATACTTATAACGTTATTGTATATATGCGTATATGCACATACATATGTATATATTATATATAATATATACATAATATTGCAATATCAGGTGAAGAATAACTTACCAGTGTTCCTAAATGTAAGGATGACTGTGTCAGATCCTTCACAATAGTAATCCATTTGCAAGTAACAAGTTGAGGGTTGTGTTGTATGTGCCTTCCGAAATATGTGTGTGCAGTGCACTGTGGCACAGACCCTTATAAACCAAATCCAATCCACTCTCACACCTATTCCAAGGGCATAAGCTCTGACTCATTCACACTCAGTGAGCTCAGCTGTCAGTGGAAGTGCAGCCCAGAGAACATTTGCCAACCTGAGGTGTGAAAGCTTTCTTTGGAATTTTTGGTTAAAATCTTATTGTGAAAGTATAAGAGCTTAGGCCCCTTGCAATAAGTCTGATAATGACAGACTACACATGGGTTAACTTACCAGTCACAAATGGAGGACCACTCTACAATATGTCATGCAGTTATCTTTAAATACAGTATGTATTAATATATATATATGTATATATATGTATATATGTATATATATGTATATGTATGTATATGTATGTACGTATGTGTATATATATGTATGTATATGTATATTTATATGTATATGTATGTATGTGTATGTATGTATATGTATATATAGGTATATGTGTGCGTGGGTGTGTGGATGTGTGTGTTTTTTTGGGTGTGTGTGGGTGTGTGTGTTTGTGTGTGTGTATGTGTGTGGAAGTGTGTGTGGGGGTGTGTTTGTGTGCATGTGTATGTGTGTGGAGGTGTGTGTCGGTGTGTCTGTGGGTGTCTGTGGGACAGTGCTATAAAGTTACCATGCGTGCACACTGTCACAAGTCGGTGCCCGTCCTGATATTACCTTGGATCTTGCTAGGATGTAAAACCCCAACAAAACAAATAAACATAATTGAAAGAAATTGATCATGCTATTCTCAATATCCTTGGTACTTTAGCCAATATTATTGGATCTGAATTATAAAAATATTTATTGGTCATTTATCAGACTTGCTCTTTAGTTGATGAGAATACAGTCATCATCATCATCATGCTGTCGGTCGCGATGCGACAAAGACTGCTTTCATTACTTGACTGCCGCTCTCCATTTAGCTCTCTGCTGTGAGAGTTGCGTCCATGAGTCGGTCTTAATGTCTCTCAGCTTCAGGTTTCTCTTGATGGTATCTTTGAACCGGAGACGGGGGCGCCCTCTCTTTCTGTAGCCAGAAGACAGTTGAGAATAGAGGATCTGCTTTGGTAGCCTGTCTGATGACATCCTCATGAGGTGTCCAGTCCACCGGAGATTCTTTTTGATCAGAAGATCTTCCATAGAGGGCAGCCCCATCCGTTCGAGTATTTCCTTATTCGTCACTTTGTCCTTCCAGGTTAGCCTCATGATTGAACGCAGATGTCGCATCATGAAGGCATGCAGCTTTTTCACCTGCTGTCTGTATAGTAGGGTGGATAGCATGATTGCACGGTAGATCTTACCTTTGACCCGAATGGACACATGGTGGTTGTTCCAGAGTCTCTGGCGTAGTCGGCCGAAAGATGCGCTAGCCTTGGCCATCCTCCTCTGTATCTCAGCATCAATGCGTCCATCACTTGATATTGTGCATCCGAGATAGGTGAATTCCGGAACAGAGTTCAGCTTGTTTCCGTCAACCATGATCTCCTCCTCTCGCATAACCCCATTAAACCAAGGTCAGTTAAACCAAACGATCGGTTAATCCAAACTTTTTTTGCCGGGCTGGCAAAATACTACCATTTATCATATAACCAAAGTTGGTTAATCCAAATTATCGGTTAATCCAAATTATCAGTTAATCCAAACCAAATTATAACGCGATCATTGGGCTCCATAAAAAGTTACCACCATGTGTAGCCATTACCCACACGACCACCATCCACGACCACCACACAACCACCTCCACCACAGTAGGGGGGAGGCCCAGCGCTGAGACTCCCGGCACTGGGCCTCAATTCAAATAATATATAAATATAAATAAAATGTTATAACCAACAATAAAATAAATGAAATATACATGCAATAATATATGAGGTAAGTTTTTATTAATGTTGCTCTACCAGCAAGAAATGCCATATTGGCGGGGATTATGCATCAGATGCATAATCACAGTGAATTATTTATTATGTATATATATTGGGATGCAAAAAATATATCTAAATGATGTACAACAGTCCCCACAAACCTCCTTCCCCAGTGGCAAGTGGAAGTATGTGAGTGGGCCACAGACCAGCATATACCCCCATGGTTGACTGGAGGTGCCCTATTGTTTGGGATTTATGGCTATACCAACACAGTAGTAACATGGTGGTATGCAGGTATTGCAGGTATAGCAATACCCCAGGGAGTTTAACGCCCCTGCCCTGCAGAGTTGTAAACCACTGCCTTGTGGTACAGGTTCTTGACAGAACCGAAGGCTAAGGGAGCCAACCATAAACAGAAAACCATGTCACTGTGGCAGCATTAAGGGCGGTTGATGTATGGAACTCCCAAAATCTCCCGACCAGCCACCGCAGGGACAAATATTTTTGCACCTGTCTTGACATGTTCTTGCCAGTGTGAAACCTCTATTTGCTCCCCGAGAGAGTGCCGCTGGTAACTTGCAAAAGCCAGCAGCACTTCAACACTTTTGCAGGCAGCTTTCATGAAATGTAATGAAAGCAGTCTTTGTCGCATTGCGACTAACAGCATGATGTTGATGATGAGTAACATGGGCAGTTCTGACCTGTTGCCATATGTTGTAATTAATTAATTATTTCGTAATATTCACTGTTAATTTACTCAATCAAGTCCCAACTAAATGTCCTAGAAATATTCGAGAAATTAGATATAATTCTTTTCTTTCTAGTGATGTATTCCAATATGAAAACATCCCAAAACTCATTGTGCCACAACCATATTTGTGAACCTGCACATTAATCTTATATAAAATTCGACCTTGGTAATTCAACCGGGGGTCGAATTAGGTACTTTAACCACACTGCAGAGCTCAAACGAGGTAAGCTCTCCAACCTGCTGAAGTTTCAGATCAACTCTTCAGAAACCATGGTGAGGTTATTATGGGACATATTGACAACCTGTGGGAGAATTTCAGTGTACACTATGCCAATGTTGACTAAAACCTTTTCATGCTGTACCCAATTCCAGGAGTCCCTTTAGCAAATAAATCATATGCATCCCAAAAGCCAGCAATGAATGCCAAAGGCAAGGAATGAAATTCTACCCATTTACTAGTTATTGGCAGCCAAATGTTTGGAGATGCTGGGATTTGAACCCAGGGCATCTAAAGGCCCTGTCACACTACGATGTAACGACGTCAGCATAGGCACAACGTGAAAATAATTATATTACGTCGAAGTTCTCGGCCTAGCATGCAAATTGCTGCACAAGTTGGACGTCGATGCAGCGTAGTTGACGTGAGCGTTACGTCAGTATAGCATTGTGCCAACCATCAATCAACCAAACAACCAACAACCAAACAACCAACAACCAAACAAACAACCAACAACCAACGAAACAACAACCAACCAACAGCAACAACCAACCAACAACCAACAATCAACCAACCAACAACCAATCCACAACCAACCAACAACCAACAATCAACTAAACAAACACCAACCAACCAACAACCAACCAACAACCAACCAACAAACAAACAAACAAACAACCAACACCCAATGCCAACCAACCAACCAACAACCAACAACCAACCAACAACCAACCAACCAAAAACCAACCAACAACCAATCCACAACCAACCAACAACCAACGAACAACTGACCAACCAACAACCAACCAACCAACAATCAACCAACAACAACCACCCAAACAACAACTAACCAACAACCAACCAACAACCAACCAACAACCAACCAACCAACAACCAACCAACAACTAACCAACCAACACCCAATCCACAACCGACCAACAACCAACCAACAATCAACCAAACACCCAACACTCAACCAACAACCAACCAACAACCAAACAACAAACAACCAGCCAAGCAGCAACCAATCCCAATCAACCAACCAACAACCAACCAACAACCACCAACCAACCAACCAACAACCAACAACTACCCAACCAACAACCAAACCACAACCGACCAACAACCAACCAACAATCAACCAAAAAACCAACCAACAACCAATCCACAACCAACCAACAACCAACCAACAACAAACCAACAATCAACCAAACAACCAAGACTCAACCTCCAACCAACCAACAACCAACCACTAACTAACCACCAACCAACCAACAACCAACCAACCAACCAAAAATCAACCAACAACCAACCACTCAAACAACAACCAACAAACAACAAACAACCACCAACCACCAACCAAACAACAACCAACCAACAACCAACCAACAACAAACAACCACCCACCCACCAACCAACCAACCAACCAACAACTAACGAGCCAACAACCAATCCACAACCGACCAACAACCAACCAACAACCAACCAAACAACCAACACCCAACAACGAACCAACAATCAACAAAATAACCAACAACCAACCAACACCCAGCCAACAACCAACCAACAACCAACCAACCAACGACCAACCAACAACCAACCAACCAATCAACAACCAACCAACCAACAACCAACCAACAACCAACCAACAACCAACCAACAACCAACCAACAGCCAACCAACCAACCAACAACCAACAACCAACCAACCAACAACCAACCAACAACCAACAACCAACAACCAACCAACAACCAATCCACAACCAACCAACAATCAACCAACAACCAAACAACCAATCAAACAACCAAACAATGCACCATTGATCTAACGTAGCCGACGCATCCCTCCCACACGTCTAGCGTTGGCGTAACGTGAGTGTGACGTCACCCAAATGTCAGAGCATCTCGTCGAGCTATGTCGAAAGTTTTGAACATGTAACATGACGTAACGTGACGTATCTCGACGTCGGTCTAACGTCATTCTGAGGTGATCATAACGTAACCCAACGTACCTCAACATAATGACCAAAAGTGACCTACGCCAGGCTTATGTTGACTCTCACGTCATAGTGTGACAGGGGTATTACATGCGAAGCAAGCGCTCTATCACTGAGCTAGATCCCCCATGTTGTAAAAACATTTTAGCAAAATCAGGAAAGGCCAGTGAATTCTAGAAATATCTTGCAACAAAGAATTGCCTGTAGCCTGCAGAATGGAATATGCTGAGGTGATACAAAGATGCCGACAATATGAGAAACCGGTGATACCGAAATTTGGAGTAGAGAACAATATTGAAACAATGGCAGAAATCTGTGCAAAACAAAGCCTTCTCATTCCTGTCTGCACCTGACTAGCCAGGCAGGCTAGTTTGCAAAGGATCAAGGCCAGGGGCCATATGCAGGAGTCAGTGTTAGCGGCGTTTCGTGTTAGAGCCTATTACCGTTTAGCTATCACCGACGTCGGGAACTGTGTCAAGTTGTATGCAGGAGCGCGTAACACTTTCATTATAGCTAAACGTGAATTTATTTATAGATTTGGGAAATCCCTCTGCGTTTGGAGCCATATATTATGGCCCTGTCACACTACGACGCTTCTCTCGGCGACCCGTCAGCGTTGAAAGTACTATTTTGCGCGTCGAGAAACGTCAAACTTTTCGGCGGTTTGGGGGAAAAGATCGGCGTCAGCGCGGCGCGTTATGCGCGCGCGGCCAACGTGTGTCTACGCGCTGGGGAAAAAAAAAAAAGTTTGGCGCGACGTCTTCATTTAACCTTAAATGTTGCTAGGGCGTCAAACAAAAACGGCCCAGTTTGCCGCAACGTCTGAGCAACGACCCTCCCGCGCGCGCGCCGTCTTCCTAGCGTTCCCATAACGTTATGCCGGCGCGTCCAATGCAGCGCGACGCGCGCCTAACGTCCTTACCCATATATTTGCGCGTGCTGGCGGTCGTTGGGTTGTTTTGGACAGGTTCAAAACACTCAGCGACCAATAACGCGCGCCGACTTTCGCCGACGACCGTCAACGTCAAGGATAGTGTACCGACGTGTACCGACGCGCCCATAACGCGCCACCAGCGCTTCTCGATATTTCACCAAATATCGCCCAAAAACACCACACGTTGACGGGTTGCCGGCGAGAAGCGTCGTAGTGTGACAGCCCCATGAGGCTCAAATCTATTGAATTTTGTTGTTGTTGAAGATTTATACTGCCTATCATGGATAAGCCTGAATAGGCTTGTTTTCACCATGAGACAGTTTGTCGATAGAAAGCCCGAGCCTACACTTTTACCGACCCAAGGGATTTTTAACCTCCCACACCACATAGACATGGTATGAGAGCAACCGGCCTTTGATGACGCTGTAATTTATACACAGCGGTGGAAATCCAAATTGGCAGAGATGGGGGGCATGGGGAATCGAACCACCGACCTTCAGATTAGGAGTCCGACCTAGAAAAAAGTCAGACACTCTAACCACTCCGCCACAGAGAACACCACAATCAATGCGATCATATTTAACAGAATTACATACGCAATAAGTGAAATTTTATCAATTTAACCCTAAAGTCGAAGCGTTATTAAGGCACTCCGCCACAGAGAACACCACAATCAATGCGATCATATTTAACAGAATTACATACGCAATAAGTGAAATTTTATCAATTTAACCCTAAAGTCGAAGCGTTATTAAGGCTACCGCCGCATTGGCGGCGATATTAATAGTTATATTTTCGAATCGACGAGCGTAAAGTAAACAAATCGCTAATACATTGCCGCCAATGCGTCGACGTCGGCCAGTATGGATGTCGACGTTCGACGCGGGCGGTCGCGACGGGCGGCGATTTGTTTACTTTACGTTGTCGATTCGAAAATTTATAACTATTAAATATCGCCGCCAATGTGCGGCGGCAGCCTTATTAATGCTTCGATTTTAGGGTTTTTTAAATTGATTAAAATTTCCACTTATTGCGTATGTAATTCTGTTAAATTGACAGCATTGAATAGATTTGGGCCTAATAAACTCGCTAAACCTAATATTTCGTCGACGTCGGCCAGTATGGATGTCGACGTCGACGCGGCGGTGGCGACGGCGGCGATTTGTTTACTTTACATTCGTCGATTCGACACTATTAATATCGCCGCCAATGCGGCGGTAGCGTTAATCTGGGTTCGCTTTTATGGTTAAATTGATCAAATTTCACTTATTGTGTATGTAATTCTGTTAAATATGACAGCATTGAATATTTTTGGGCACAACCTTACGCTAACACCGCCCTTAAACGTCCTATGAAACGGGGTTAGTGTCGCAGAACTTAAACGCGCGGTGTTAGGCCTCTCACTGACTCGTGCATACCGACTTTTCGGCGCTAAAGCAGAAATCCCCTCTAAACGCGTTTTGGCTCGCTTACACTGACTCCTGCATATGGCCCCAGGGGCCATATATATGAGTCGGTGTTAGCGCACCAAACCCATGGTTAGCGGTGATCTCCCGGTTAGCGGCGAAAAGTCGGTATGTATGGAGCAGTGTTACGGAAACACCGCGAGTATAAGGTCATATTTAACAGAATTTCATGCTCAAAACGTGAAATTTCATTAAATTAACCCTAAAATCGAACTGATATTAATGCTGCCGCTACATTGGCGGCGATATTTTTGGGTAAATATGTTTATTCTGCTGAATAAGTCTTTTGTCAGTGCCGAAGCACTGGTCTTCCAGCCATTTTTCAATTCAAGGTTATTTACACAAAAGGTATATAGAATAAGGTGTACAATACTTGTTGAATAGACAATTTGCACCATGTAACACAATGAAATTCTGAAACCCAAAAGTTCCATAACAATATGGTACAGTAGTGTCATATAACCAGATCAATATTAGTCAGATCAATGTGAGTATTTACATAGTATTTAGAATGTAAGCAGAAGTTATCTTCTGTATTCAGTTGGTAAATTTGTACTAAGTTTGAATGTTCAGTTGCAGTTAGGCAAGCGGTATATAAATGTTGGTTTGTTAGGAAAATTCTAGTGTAACTCTAATGTAGCTAGTTATGTGAGTTTATGAATTATGTTGTTGGGGTGGGGTTGTTAATAATACACTGGACCATCTGTGACCAGTGAAGCAGTGGGACCAATCCCAGTGCATTTAGGTCTTAAATTTTACATTTTTACCTGGGCTGTCTCTGTCATCGTATATGGTTGACTGGAGATAACAGAGGAACAGCAACAAATTAAAAAAGTGGGGGCTGGGGGGGGGGGGGGGGGGGAGAAACCGAGGCTGAGGGTTTGGTGGTCTGCCACTAACGGTATGGTGACGCCATGGAACATACTTTACTGCAACTGTCGACGAATGTAGACAGAACAAATCGCCGCCGCCGCTGCCATTTCAGCGGCGATATATTAGGACCAAATCTATTCAATGCTATCATATGTAACAGAATTACATACTCAAAAAGTGAAATTTGATCAAATTAACCCTAAAATCAAAGCGATATTAACGCCGTCGCCGAATTTTGGTCAAATTAAACCTATAATCGAACCGATATTAACGCCGCCACCGCCGCCAGATCGGCGACGATATTGTGAAATAGCGGTGCTTGCCAGGAATAGGCTCAGCAATAACAAGGCTCGCTGGTGCCCTGTGGCATTAAGTACCGATTAGGCCCAAATCAGTTCAATGCGATCATATTTAACAGAATTACATACTCAAAACATGAAATTTCATTAAATTAACCCTAAAATCGACACGATATTAACACCGCTGCTGCCGCATCGGCAGCGATATTGTTAAATAGCGGTGCTCGCCGCCGACAGGCTCAGAGGGGTTCCCCAAATCTATAAATAATGCATAGGTTAGCTAACGCCGCCATGCTTTGGCTTCATACATACCCCGTGACCCATTTTCCAACACCCGCTTTAGCTAACCGGTGGCTGCCCTTAACACCTGAGCCAATAAAAAGTTGTTTATACATTTGGCCCCAGGATTTGGAGATGCCTGGGTTTAAACCCGGGTAGTCCTACATGCAAAGAAAGCGCTCTACCACTCAGCTACATCCCCAACCTGCAAATTCTCAGCAGGCAGAAGTGAAATGGTGTCCTGAAGTTTCACATCAACTCTTCAGAAACCATGGTGAGGTTATTATGGGACATGTTGAGAACTTGTGGGAGCATTTCAGTGTGCGCTATGCGAATGTTGACTAAGACCTCATGCTGTACCAAATTCAGGGAGTCCCTTTAGCAAATAAATCGTACGCATCCCAAAAGCAAGGAATCAATGCCAAAGACAAATAATGAAATTCTACCCATTTACTAGTTATTGGCAGCCAAATGTTTGGAGATGCTGGGATTTGAACCCAGGGCCTCTTACATGCGAAGCAAGTGCTCTACCACTGAGCTACATCCCCCACCTTGTGAAACTATTTTTACAAAATCAGGAAAGGCCAGTGAATTCTAGAAATATCTTGCAACAAAGAATTGCCTGTAGCCTGCAGAATGGAATATGCTGAGGCGATGCCGATAACATGAGAGACCAGTGATACAGAAATTTGGTGGAGAGAACAATATTGAAACAATGGCAGAAATGTGTGCAAAACAAAGCATTCTCATTCTTGTCTGCACCTGACTAGCCAGGCAGGCTAGTTCACAAAGGATCAAGGCCAGCATTTGGAGATGCCAGGGTTTGAACCCATGCCCTCTTTCATGCAAAGCAAGCGCTCTACCACTGAGCTTCACCCCCAACCTGCAAATTCTCAGCAGACAGAAGTGAAATGGTGTCCTGAAGTTTCACATGAACTCTTCAGAAACCATGGTGAGGTTATTATGGGACATATTGAGAACCTGTGGAAGAATTTCAGTGTACACTATGCCAATGTTGACTTAAACCTTCTCATGCTGTAACCAATTCAGTGAGTCCCTTTAGCAAATAAATCATATGCATCCCAAAAGCCAGCAATGAAAGCCAAAGGCAAGGAATGAAATTCTACCCATTTACTAGTTATTGGCAGCCAAATGTTTGGAGATGCTGGGATTTGAACCCAGGGCCTCTTACATGCGAAGCAAGCGCTCTACCACTGAGCTACATCCCCCACCTTGTGAAAATCTGTTAGTAAAATCAGGAAAGGCTAGTGAATTCTAGAAATATCTTGCAACAAAGAATTGCCTGTAGCCTGCAGAATGGAATATGCTGAGGTGAATCAAAGATGCTGACAACATGAGAAACCGGTGATACCGAAATTTGGGGTAGAGAACAATAATGAAACAATGGCAGAAATGTGTGCAAAACAAAGCCTTCTCATTCCTGTCTGCACCTGACTAGCCAGGGAGGCTAGTTCGCAAAGGATCAAGGCCAGGATTTGGAGATGCCGGGGTTTAAACGCAGGTCCTCTTACATGCAATGCAAACACTGTACCACTGAGCTACATCCCCAACCTGCAAATTCTCAGCAGACAGAAGTGAAATGGTGTCCTGAAGTTTCACATCAACTCTTCAGAAACCACGGTGAGGTTATTATGGGACACGTTGAGAACCTGTGGGAGAATTTCAGTGTGCACTGTGCCAATGTTGACTCAGACCTTCTCATGCTGTACCAAATTCAGGGAGTCCCTTTAGCAAATAAATTGTACGCATCCCAAAAGCCAGGAATGAATGCCAAGGGCAAGGAATGAAATTCTACCCATTTACTAGTTATTGGCAGCCAAATGTTTGGAGATGCTGGGATTTGAATCCAGGGCCTCTTACATGCAAAGCAAGCGCTTTAGCACTGAGCTACATCCCCCACCTTGTGAAACCGTTTTCACAAAATCAGGAAAGGCCAGTGAATTCTAGAAATATCTTGCAACAAAGAATTGCCTGTAGCCTGCAGAATGGAATATGCTGAGGTGATGCAAAGATGCCGACAACATGCGACAGCAGTGATACAGAAATTTGGTGTAGAGAACAAAATTGAAACAATGGCAGAAATGTGTGCAAAACAAAAGATTCTCACTCTTGTCTGCTCCTGACTAGCCAGGCAGGCTAGCTAGCAAAGGATCAAGGCCAGCATTTGAAGAGGCCTGGGTTTGAACCCACGGCCTCTTTCATGCAAAGCAAGTGCTCTACCGCTGAGCTACATCCCCAACCTGCAAAATCTCAGCAGACAGAAGTGAAATGGTGTCCTGAAGTTTCACATCAACTCTTCAGAAACCATGGTTAGAGTATTATGGGACATGTTGAGAACCTGTGGGAGAATTTCAGTGTGCACTATGCCAATGTTGACTACAACCTTCTCAAGCTGTACCAAATTCAGGGAGTCGCTTTAGCAAATGAATTGTACGCATCCCAAAAGCCAGGAATGAATGCCAAAGGCAAGTAATGAAATTCTACCCATTTACTAGTTATTGGCAGCCAAATGTTTGGAGATGCTGGGATTTGAACCTAGGGCCTCTTACATGCGAAGCAAGCGCTCTACCACTGAGCTACATACCCCATCTTGTGAAACTATTTTTTACAAAATCAGGAAAGGCCAGTGAATTCTAGAAATATCTTGCAACAAAGAATTGCATGTAGCCTGCAGAATGGAATATGCTGAGGCGATGCCGATAACATGAGAGACCAGTGATACAGAAATTTGGTGTAGAGAACAATATTGAAACAATGGCAGAAATGTGTGCAAAACAAAGCATTCTCATTCTTGTCTGCACCTGACTAGCCAGGCAGGATAGTTCACAAAGGATCAAAGCCAGCAATTAGAGATGCCGGGGTTTGAACCCATGCCCTCTTTCATGCAAAGCAAGCACTCTACCGCTGAGCTTCACCCTCAACCTGCAAATTCTCAGCAAACAGAAGTGAAATGGTGTCCCGAAGTTTCACATGAACTCTTCAGAAACCATGGTGAGGTTATTATGGGACATATTGAGAACCTGTGGAAGAATTTCAGTGTACACTATGCCAATGTTGAATAAAACCTTCTCATGCTGTAGCCAATTCAGTGAGTCCCTTTAGCAAATAAATCATATTCATCCCAAAAGCCAGCAATGAAAGCCAAAAGCATGAAATGAAATTCTACCCATTTACTAGTTATTGGCAGCCAAATGTTTGGAGATGCTGGGATTTGAACCCAGGGCCTCTTACATGCAAAGCAAGCGCTCTACCACTGAGCTACATCCCCCACCTTGTGAAAATCTGTTAGTAAAATCAGGAAAGGCCAGTGAATTCTAGAAATATCTTGCAACAAAGAATTGCCTGTAGCCTGCAGAATGGAATATGCTGAGGTGATTCAAAGATGCCGACAACATGAGAAACCGGTGATACCGAAATTTGGTGTAGAGAACAATATTGAAACAATGGCAGAAATGTGTGCAAAACAAAGCCTTCTCATTCCTGTCTGCACCTGACTAGCCAGGCAGGCTAGTTTGCAAAGGATCAAGGCCAGGATTTGGAGATGCCTGGGTTTAAATGCAGGTCCTCTTACATGCAAAGCAAGCTCTGTACCACTGAGCTACATCGCCAACCTGCAAATTCTCAGCAGACAGAAGTGAAATGGTGTCCTGGGGCCATATGCAGGAGTCAGTGTTAGCGAGGCAAAACGGTGTTTGGAGATGCTGGGATTTGAGCCCAGGGCCTCCTACATGCAAAGCAAGCGCTCTACCACTGACCTACATCGCCCATGTTTTGAAAACATTTTAGCAAAATCAGGAAAGGCCAGTGAATTCTAGAAATATCTTGCAACAAAGAATTGCCTGTTGCCTGCTGGGGCCATATGCAGGGCCCGTATGCAGGAGTCAGTGTTAGCGTGGTTTGTTGTTAGAGCCTATTACCGGTTAGCTATCGCCGACGTCGCGTCAAGTCATATGCAGGAGCGCGTAACACTTTCATTATAGCTAAACGTGAATTTATTTATAGATTTGGGAAATCCCTCTGCATTTGTAGCCATATATTAGGCTCAAATCTACTGAATGCGATCATATTTAACAGAATTACATACGCAATAAGTGAAATTTGATCAATTTAACCCTAAATTCGAAGCGTTATTAAGGCTACTGCCGCATTGGCGGAGATATTAATAGTTATATTTTCGAATTGACGAACGTTAAGTAAACAAACCTCCCCTGCCGCCAGTATGGAAAGCGACGTCGATGCGGCGGCCACGGCGATTTGTTTACTTTACCATCGTCGATTCGAAAATATAAATATTAATATCGCCGCCAATACGGCGGTAGCCTTAATAATGCTTCGGATTTAGGGTTAAAATGATAAAATTTCACTTATTGTGTATGTAATTGTGTTAAATATGACAGCATTGAATAGATTTGGGCCTAATAAACTTGCTAAACCTAAACATTTTTAGGGGTAACGTAACGCCGGTTAAGGGTTTGGTGTTAGGCCTAACACTGACTCGTGCATACCATTTTTCGCCGCTAAACCAGAATTCCTGCCAAACACCGTTTTCCCTCGCTAAGACTGACTCCTGCATACGGCCCCAGGAGTCAGTGTTAGTGGGGTTTGGTGTTAGAGCCTATTACCGTTTAGCTATCACCGACGTCGGGAACTGTGTCAAGTCGTATGCAGGAGCGGGTAACACTTTCATTATAGCTAAACGTGATTCTTATTCTCGTGGAATCAGATACCCGTGGCACCATCTAGTCACGGTGCCTTTATGACTAAAGCTAAGATTCCTGTATATGAGGTATGCGACATGCGAATGCGACTGTGGCAAAGAATCGAAAAGCATGTAAATGAATAGTGGTGCTTCCATACGTCCGAATGCGAGAATACGAATGCGAATGTGGCAAATGGATGGACCCATGGACCGATCGGTGCAAATGCGAATGCGAATACTGCTGCGTTTGCCATAGAAAACAATAGTAACTTTGTTCTTCCTTCATAAATTTGGAGGAAAAACCCCAAAAAATGTCATGGGTAACTTCTTTGGTGTGTTTTTTTGTTTAACCATATCCCAGCACAAAAAGGAAACATCGGCTAATGGGTGGTTGGCATATATATCTATTCCGCATATACCACATTCGCATTCGCATGCCACATACCACGTATATGGAATCTTAGCTTAAAGCTGCATAGTGCTTTGTGAACCTAATACCCCAGTCACATACACGTTTGTGAACATAGTTGAACGTAGGTGAATGTGGAGGCTAACGTGGGTCAAACATGGTGTAAGTACGCTAAACTACGTTGAAATACATTAAGGTACGGCAGGTTTTTGGTACGGATAAATACGTTACGGTACGGATAAAATGAAATAGTGTAACTCTCCCTTCTCTCCTGTGCTCTACCCATTGGGCCACCACGTCCAGTACAACACGGGAGGGGTAACCTGGTAATGTATTACCTCAACACTCTCCCTGCAAATAATATTGGCTACATAAACTGAAATATTAGGCAAAGTTGTTTTTGGAGAGCATTTGTCGGAGTATCCCTAAGATACCGGATCACTTTAAAATGGCAGAAATTCAAAGCCATCGGACTATGCAACTTGGTGGAGTCCTGTGTTTGCTGCTTTTCCAAAGCCTGATCCCATAAGCTGCTGCCACATGGTGAAGGAAACTAACACTCATCCTAACTCACACCTCCTAGTGCTGCCACCTAGGGGTTTAAGTTAGCAAGTAGGGACCTGGAGATTTACCCACGTACAATAACTAGTACACGTGATGTCAGTGAAGGTTTGATTGCTGTGGCTTTATGTCCTAGCAACATCTGAGGTCATATCAGGACGGGTATCAACTTGTGACATTACACACTCATGGTAACGTTATAGTGCTGCCCCACTGGACGATTGGATCACTGGCACTATGACTTAATATTCCACTCAGTCACGGTATCCTCATGCTGAGCAAACCAGTCCTTGCCCTACAACTTTACAAGGGCCTAGCTTCCATATACGCACGTACGCAGCTGTGTACCACCTGCGTTTAGAAATATATTTTTTTATTAAAATATATTATGTTTTATAACGTTTTATTCCATCGCGTTTTATTCCAATCGTGTTTTCTTCCACCTGCGTACCGCCTTTAAATACCAAGCTTTGCCCCTGTCCTATCTTACTACTAGGTTAGGTAGTGACAAATATCAATTGGTTAAGTCATTAGCTTGACTTGGGTGGGATTCAAACCCCGGACCTCGCACACGCGAAGCCAGCTAGCACTAATAGTCTTACCTGCTTACTGGTTCTGCCACCGCGTCCGGGTTGTCAGCATAGGTGTAATTTTTAAAGAGTAGGCAAACATAGTGGTTCTAGACATTACATTGCTATCATTGATTGATAACGTTTTACGCCCTAGAAACATGTACGGTCACATCAGGACGGGTCACGAATTGTTTAATATGCGCACTCATGGGGACCTTATAGTGCTGCCCCAATGAGAGACCATGCCAGCAGCAAATGATCTGATATACCTTTCAGGCACATTATCCCCATACTGAACAAGCTGGTCATTACCATATCCTAGTACCATATCCAAAGTGGGCGTGTACGGTGTCCGCAGCGCGAAATTTGACATATTTTAACCCTTTTAAAAACACTCCAATTGGTTTGAAATAACATTTATATGAAATTAAAGCTCGTTCTTTTCTCTTTTAGGGTATCCGATTTTTAATTATTATTATGAAATAAATTACAGTCAATGGACACTTGTTGAGGGGTACCATCAGCAGCTCTGAGCATGCTCGCCGAGTTTGTTTTCATCCAGTCTGAGCTACTCCCTTCCCTAAAATTGATACCTTGGTGAGTACAGTGACCTCAGCTAAAAATAACCACCAATGAAAGACAGAGAAGAAACTAGGCTTCATTAGCATATCAAGCATGGGTGTTTTTGAGTGGGAAATTTGATTGAACTGAAGGAGTGAAAACATTAAGACATTAATCCTCCTTGAAAATTTATCAGGATCGTTTTGAAAATGATATCATCAGAAAGCTCAAGTCTTCCTCTACGTAACCAGAACAATATTACTAGTACCATAGAAATATAAAGGGAAGGTGGAAGTGATGGGGTTATATGACCCCGGCACACAGCATTATACCCATCCAACATGACTCCCCTGCAGTTGTGTTCGTGTGTAATATTGCTGGAGAGAAGTGGGGTGGGGGGGGGGGGTAATTATACCGGTGTTGCGGATTCCGAGGGACACCAGTTTCACAGGGACACATCGCTCCTGCACACGCGTCAAACTCGAACAGCATCGTCACTAACCTTATAAATTTAATATAATGTTTTTGCTAAACATGTTTTCTATATGTGTACCAAGCGATTTGTTTGTAGCTGGTGTAATTTTAGAGATATTTCACTTTTTCTGTATTGTCTGTATGAAGACTGCTCACGGCCATTGACAATGCCTTGAGTTTGACGGTACGCGCAGTGTAAAACGTTAGTTTTATTCAAAATTAATAGAATTCAAGAACCCTAACCTTATAAATTCAATATAATGTTTTTGGTAAAGATGTTTTCTATATGTGTACCAAGCAATTTATTTCTAGATGGTGTAATTTGGGAGATATTTGACTTTTTCTGTATGAAGATTTGCTCACGGCCGTTAACAATGCATTTGAATGGAAGTGTCCCTGTGAAAGTGGTGTCCCTCGGAATCCGCAACACCGGGACCCAGCAAACAGCCTCAGCTTGGCCGCCACTTCCGGTTTGTCGATGCATTAATGTCATCGTGTCAAGTCACTTGTTCAGATAGGACACTCCACATTAGTAATACACCCCTATCGCCTCCTTCTACTAACAGTTACTCATCAATTGCCTACGAAGGTGCCTTTGGCGAATTAGATCAAAGCCATGTATATCTTGTAAGTAAAGACAACACATAGGATGTTTACTGTTTCCGGGCAGTTTGAGCAAAAATGCTGACCCATGGGTGTTCTGTGTAAGGAAGGCATTGCATGTACTAGGTCTGTCGGCATTGGTTGTTGCCGAGTTGGTGAACCAAATACTATTCTACTGTTTTATTTTTGGTCATGAAATAAAAGGCATCAAATCAAAGATGCACAATGTTGAATTCCTGCTTCTTAATAAAAGGTTTACCGAAAAACATATTTGGTTCATCATTATATTTTAGGTTAGTTTAATTTGAAGCAACATTTGGTTTAAAGGTTTCACTTTAGATATATTTTATGTTTTTTCTTTGGATTTGTGTCCTGGAAATATCAAAGATCATATAAGGACGGGCATTGACTTCAGACAGCTAACATAGCTTTAAACGTTGCTAGGATGAAAAAACCCAACAATGAAACATATAGTTAATGATCGGTCTGTCAGTTCATACAATAACCTTCTTATAGCTTCAAGGCTATTAGAGCTTGACCTACTTAAATTAGGATAATTCGCTGGTTTAATGTTAGTTTCATATATTTGAATTAAATTGAACAGGCTCACAATTATAAGGTACTCTTCGTTAGATCAAAGTAGCTCTCAAGACAATTACATTTTGTTGATAATAGGTTCAGTGCATGCATGTCAAATAATGTGTGTGTATATTAAATTGAACAGGCTCACAATTATAACGTACTCTTCGTTAGATCAAAGTAGTTCTCAATACAATTACATTTAGTTGATAATAGCTTCAGTGCATGCATGTCAAATAATGTGTGTGTATACCATTGAAGTCCAGGTGGACTTATGTCATTCCTATGGCATCATTGAAGCCAACGCATTTTAATATTCTTTACTGAACTAACCCTGAGGAAACGAGGAACGGGCACCCTAGCACCTACGTTGAATATGCAGGATCACATCTAGGTAAATCCTTTTGTTTTAATATTATAAATTCAACGCACTATGCAGCTTTAAATCGCAGGGGGCCTTACATACATACACACAATCTCTGTTGTTTTACTGACGTTCACATTTCTTAAAGCAACATTCCATTGCACACAAAGAATATATTGACTATTTCACCCACCCCCACCCCCTCCACCGCCACCCCCGCGTTTGTCATGCATACAACTCCTCACTAAGTCTAGCACCCGTCCCCTTAATCCCCGAGGGGACATGGCTTGGTACATAACTGATTATATTTAAAGGTATTTTTTAATTTGTATTACGTGTGTCTTTTTTAATGGTCTGAAACACAGATAGCAGTGTCGCCCTCCCCCCGTCCCCGTACACCCCCCCCCCCCATTTTTTTACGGCCATAACTCTTGGAGTGCCCGCGGGCCCTTTCACTAAAAGTCAGGGAAGCCCCGGGCATCGTGTCCAACACGTCACCTGGGACCTCTATTCACCGGTTTACTATCAACTGGCCGCCCATTTTCACCAATATGGGATTATATAACTTAATGTAGCAGTCACACTACGACGACAATGGGAGGACGACAGCCCGGCGGCTGGAATTTTGAGAAATCACGACGAGATATGCAAATTCGGGCTAAATTGGACGACAATCGGACGACATCCGGACGACATCCGGGTGACATCGGGACGACAGCGGGACGACAGTGTCTGTGTGTCTGTGTCTGTGTGTGTGTGACTCTGTGTCTCTGTGTGTCTCTATGTGTGTGTCTGTGTCTGTGCCTATGTGTGTCTATGTGTGTCTATGTGTGTGTCTGTGTGTGTGTCTGTGTCTGTGTGTGTCTGTGTGTGTCTGTGTCTGTGTGTGTATGTGTCTGTGTCTGTGTGTGTCTGTGTGTGTGTGTGTCTGTGTCTCTGTGTGTGCCTCACTCTCACTCTCAGTCTGATTCTGACTCTCACTCTCACTCTCAGTCTGACTCTCACTCTCAGTCTGACTCCCACTCTGTTTCTGTGTGTATGTGTGTGTGTCTCTGTGTGTGTCTCTGTGTGTGTCTCTGTGTTTCTGTGTGTCTGTGTGTCTCTGAGAGTGAGAGTCAGAGTGAGAGTCAGAGTCACACTGAGAGTGAGAGTCAGACTGAGAGTGAGAGTGAGAGTCAGACTGAGAGTGAGAGTGAGAGTCAGACTGAGAGTGAGAGTCAGACTGATAGTGAGAGTGAGAGTCAGACTGAGACTGAGAGTGAGAGTCAGACTGAGAGTCAGAGTCAGAGTCAGAGTCAGACTGAGAGTGAGAGTGAGGCACACACAGAGACACAGACACACACAGAGACACAGACACACACACAGACACACACAGACACACACAGACACACACACACATAGACACAGACACACACATAGACACACATAGACACACATAGACACAGAGACACATACACAGAGACACACTGCTATGGAAAGCGACGACAGCTTAACGACAAGACAACACCTTAGCGACAACGACTACACTGTAGCGGCACCGTAGCGACAGTGCCACTACAGTGCCGCGACAGTGCCGCAACCTCGGCTGTCGTCTGCTGTCGTCAAAGTTTTTCAACATGTCCAAAACAACTACGACAACCCGGCGACCGTCGAGAAAGTGTGGAAAAACTGGAGGTGTCGCGGAGGTGCCGAGGAGGTGCCGCGGCGACACCTCCTCGACATCTGCGCGACAATCAACGACAACCGGAAATCCAGCCGCCGGGCTGTCGTCCCTCCCTTGTCGTCGTAGTGTGACTGCAACATAAGACAAGGGTCGTGTGTTTCAGCAGTACTTGTCTTCATCGACACCCGTGATCGGCAAAACCACTGCCATATTCAAACGAGTTGGTCGAGGTACGAAGACGAACTGTGCTCATCTCAAGTCACTGCCCCTCCAGGTGACCGAACAACTGCTATGACAGGACAACGTCGATCTGGAAGCGGGGGTTGTTTGTCCTTTGAAGAAAGGTACTACTGGATTTAAGCAGCAACATTAAGCAAACATATTATCATATTCACATAGAATAGATTAACCTTACTTTTATTTTCTTATTTAAAATAAGGGAAACACATTAAGGTATAGTAAGTTATTTATGGCATCATTGGGGTTTGATCCGCCGTGCATGCATTATATTTGAAACATTCTACATGTAGTAGGCTTAATAGTTATTAGGCTGCACTCTCAGGTAGATTTACTAACAAGTCGGTTATCAAAATTCGATTGAATTCAGTAAGCATGGTTTCGGTTTGGCGTGATGTCATATAAATAAAGGTAACATAATATAAAAACAGGACTTTGATTGTCTAGGGTGGAATTAAATTGAGGAAATGTTGTGTTGATATTGCATCATTGTCAACAATCATTTGGCGAATTGTAATAAAAATATATTTGGCAAAAACTTAGCAACGCCCTTTTTATGTAAGGCATTTAGATGAACAGATGGCATTAGTACACACACATACCCACCTCTGGCTAAACTGTCTCCTCCGCCTCTGACGACACGGTCTTTGTTCAGAGGAACCTTGAGGGGGCTGAGGGCAGGGGAGGGGGCTGTGGGGGGAGGGATGGGTGGCTGGGAGAGCAGAGGAGGGCTGGGGAAGGGGAGGAGGGATGGGGGAGGAGAGGAGGGATGGAGAGGGGAGGACGGCTGGGGGAAGGCATGAGGGCTGGGGAGGAGATGGGGCTTGGGAGAGGGGAGGAGGCTTGGGGGAGGAGAGAAGGGCTGGGCGAGGGAAGGAGGGGAAGAGGGATGGGGGCTGGGGGAGGAGGGGGCTGGGGAAAGGGGAGGAAAGATGGGGATAGGACGAAGAATGGGGAGAGGGAAGGAGGCCTTTATTTTTATACCAAAATGCCATGGGCTGTATATTAAGACAACACACCAAAGGAACTTTATTACAGACACTTTTGCTAATTAGCACAATCTTTTGCACTACATTAATCAGAGTATCAAAGCATGCGGTTTCATTTCCTCGGCGCTGAATCGCCATCAGTTACACAAACTATTAATAGATCCTAGCAGAAATACCACTAGATGAGCTTTAATTTGATACATCATAGACATATATTTAAAAGAAAATCAAATTATGCCAAACAAACAAAAACACCTCATGTTTCATTAAGTGTTAAAGTCAAATTTAGTTCACGTAAATAAAATAAACCTTAAAATGTGAATATGTTGAGAAGTAAACAAGATAGAACCTTTATGTTGTTTGTGTTATTCTACATTTAACTGGCACTGTGTGACTAATGCCAAGTACACACCTACCGTTTACGATTCGCGCACTAAAACTCGCGACTCGACCCGACCCGCTTAAAACTGAAAACGCCCCGATTCATTTTTCGAATCGCGAATCGCATTCGTAATCGGCCCGTCTTAGCCCTAAAACTGAGTTTTTAGTCGGGAATCGCAATCGCTAGGTGTGCGCGTGGAGCGCACACCTAGTGATTTTTGTGTGCGAAACGGGCAGTTTTAGATCGTATATGGTAGGTGGGTGCGCACAAACGGTAGGTGTGTACCTGGCATAAAGCTGCATGGTCCGATGAAAATACCAAATCAATTATCTAGATGTTATTCTACATATCTAACTTAGATACTTGTGCTCTGAGTTTTATAAAGCATTTGTCACCACATATAAGGGAATACTGAGGTAATTTAATAGAACCTGTTAGTGCCGAAACCTATTGTGTCAGAGTGCTGGCATGCTTACCAAAATTCAATTAGGATGTTTGCACTTGAAATATTTCAAAAGGTAGCCATTTAAATTAAAAGTTACTTCAAACTAATGTAAGGTAGATCATAATGATCAACCTAAGATGTTTATCTCAGAAAATTACAGAAACCCAAAACCGTGGGACTGTGCAACGTCAACCTTAATTAACTGCCCAGTTCTAACAAATGCCCGCCGGTACCTGCTACAATAGACAGATGTTGCTAGGACGTAAAACAACAACAAACAAACAAACAATAGACAGACAGTAAATAACGCCCTCGGTTCCCATGCAGTGTGCATCTCCTCCGCGTGAGGAGATACTGATGAGTTCCGGCGGATACCACCAGAGGGCGCCACTTTGTATCCGCGGGACTGGTGGCCGTCATCGATTTAGTAACGCGCCCAGTGAGTTTCTATATCATTACCAGCCATGTGCACAAAATAATATCACTGGGTGGGTGCTTGTTGGAGTTTTACGTCCTGGCAACATCTGAGGTCATATCAGGACGGGTATCGACTTGTGACAGTGTGCAATCATGGTGATTTTATAGTGCTGCCCCACTGAGAAATCAGGCCACTGGCATCATTACCAGTGATTACCCGATATCCCACCCAGTCACATTATCCTGACATTGAGGTAACCAGTCCTTGTCCTATCCTATTAATGCCGAGCGCCAGGCTAGGAAACGATAAGTATATAATTTATAAGTCATTGGTTTGACTCGACCAGGAGCCAAACTCCCGATATCCCGCGTGCGAGTCCCGCGTTCTACCGATTCGGCCACCGCTTTATCACCGTAATAAAACATGTTTGAGTTGAGCGCTGAGTGGAAATTCTCTGCTTACTTCTAGTTAACAAGAACACAAACACGTAGGCCTACATATCACGGAGAAGAATACATTAATTGAACCTCCTGGCATTTATATTTGAATAAGTTCTTATACGCCACACACATCCACATCCGTGCTTATAATTTTTAGTTGTTTGCGGATGGAAATTATCCGCTGACTTCTAATTAACCTGAACAAAAACACACTAATTGAACCTCCTATTATTTATATTTGAATAAGTTCTTATAAGCCACACCAACATATCCATGTTTGTTTCTTTGAGTTGTTCTGCGCTCACTTCTGATTAACCAGAACACAAACACACATAGCCATAGGGGAGAAGAATACGCTAATTTAACTTCCTGTTATTTATATTTGAATAAGTTGAGAGTTGAATGCTGACTGGAAATTCTCCATAAGCATATTCAGCGCTGTAAGGAGTGGGACAACCAGCCACGTTTGAACTCGTTTGAACTTGCTTGAAGTATATTTTAAATTTAACTACGTTGACTTCTGTTTAAATCACACAATATCAGGACTTAAAGAATGGGAAACTATTCCTGCAAGGGTATGCTCAATATTGGACAATGGTCACCCATTTTTCCTCCTTTCCTCGCTGTGGACCCTTCTCAAATTCTCGGTCCCAGGACACGTCCGTGTGTTGTGTTTCCTTCAGGCTGTGAAATGGCCTCTGGACGTCTGACAACCTATATCTGCACAGTGGCGCACACCAGCAACAAGCAGCAGCAACAACAACCAACAAAACAACAACAATAAAAGAAACCAGTGTCGTATGCGGTGTACACACCCACACACACACACGCTGGCATGAATGTGTGTATGGTGTCAGCAGAACCCACGGTAAACAATGGCACACTGTATGAAGACATTTTCGGTAACCCCCCACCCCCACCCCCAAAATTACAGCAACCAAAAAAAACAACAAAAGCCCAACCAAAAAAAGACAACAGATAGAATCAGTACAGACATTAGCATCGCGGGGTACCGTGTTTTCTTGCACAGATGATTGATCTTTTCTGCGTAAAACCACACTAGGTAGATTTATGTTACCTGGTTATGGTTGGTTCATTTTGAGGCGAGCCCTTCAAAGTGCAGAAACCTGCGCGATTCTGTTGTCGTCTGCTCTAAAAGCTGCCGATCTGATGAAAGATTCACGGTTTCGAAACCTAAAATACTTACCTAAAGTATATCCTACGTGTCCAACTTAGATACTGGTGCACTTCTTAAATGTTAATTACAGTTTGGTGCTCCTGTGCTACGCTGCCAAGCTCGGAAATAAATCAAAACAAAACCTACACTTAGCGTTTCAGTCTACATGTTAACATTCATTTGGAATATTTTCACCTAGAATAGTATGAAAATTAACTCTTTGAGATTAAAGTTACTTCAACAGTTCAAACCGAAGTAAGTAGATTACAATGCTCAATTTAATATTTTATTATCCAAAGACTAACAGATGCCAGAAACTCAAAGCCATCGGATTCGGCAACTTATACATAAGTCGTATGTTTGGAATGTTTGCCGCGTTTCTGAAATTTCATATTTCTTTCATTGAAAGTCCTTCGGTTTTCATTAATATAGTGAATGGTGACCTTTCAAGATATTGGAATGGTTAACTTTCAAGATATTGGAATGGTGAACTTTCAAGATAATGGAGGTGAAAATATAACAAATTAAATTTGGCGTCCACATCAAAATTCGGACACCATGGGCTTCAGCAGCCACAGGTGCTATTACATTGATTCAGCATTCCCCTACATGTAGCTTAACAGAGATACAAGTATCTAGGTTTGATATGTGGAATAAAAACTAAGTGACTATCTTGGTTTCGAAATTTGATGTTTTCATCGGATTATAGAGCTAGTTCGATGAAAAGCATCAAATCTGTTAAACCAAAAACTATTACGACTGATTATCTTGATTTGATCTGGCATATCCAACCTAGATATGGATGCATTTATGAAGCATCTGGGGCCAAATGTATAAAGATCTTTTTATCGGCTCCGGTGTTAAGGGTGGCCGGCAGGTTAGCTAATGTCGGTATTGGTATATGTGTCACGGGAAATGTATGTGTCCAAAGCGCGGCCTGGTTAGCTAACCGATGCATTATTTATAGATTTGGGAAATCCCTCTGAGCCTGTAGCTGCTGAGCACCGCTATTTGACAATATCGCTGCCGATTCGGCGGCCGGGAAGCAGCAGCCTTGTTAGTGGTGAGCCTGTTCCCGGCAAGCACCGCTATTTGACAATATCGCGGCGGCCGGGAACCAGCACCTTTGTTAGTGGTGAGCCTGTTCCCGGCGAGCACCGCTATTTGACAATATCGCGGAGGCCGGGAACCACCAGCCTTGTTAGTGGTGAGTCTGTTCCCGGCAAGCACCGCTATCTGTTTTGTGTACATTCGTCGATTTGACAATATTAATATCGCTGCCGATGTAGCTGCGGCATTAACATCGGTTCAATTTTGCGGTTAATTTGATCAAATTTCACTTATTGCGTATGTAATTCTGTTAAATATGATTGCATTGAATAGATTTGGGCATAATCGGTCCCTAACACTGATGGTAAACTTGATATTTCTTGGTGTTAGTGAAGGCGACGTTAACTCTCACGGTGTTTGCCTCACCCGGGCACATACATTGCGACTTTTCGCCGCTAACCCCGGGAATCCGCGCTAACCACGTGTTTGGAGCGATAACTGGGCTTCATACATTTGGCCCCAGGTGCTACCTAGAAGGACATTCCAAGTCAACTTAATAGAAACTATTACTGTTGAAGCCCATGGTGTTACCATTTCGACATGCACACGAAAATTACTTTTCACTTTAAATAGCTTCAATGTTAACCATTTATAATAAAAATTACTTCAAGCCAAAGGAACGTCAGTCATAACAATTAAACTAACATATTTATCTTTTAGAGAATGGTAGAAACATCAAACCATAGGATTTTAAGCATAGGTTGCCTGGCTAGTTCTGGAACTTCCACTATCAGAGAGTGGCACTTCTCTATTATCCCGCACTCTATTTTGTAGTTGCACAGTCCGATGGTTTTGAGTTTCTATTATTGTTTTCATTTAGATAAACATATGAGGTTGTTATAATCGACCTCACTTCAGCCTGTTATTATGAATGGTTAACTTTGGAGTTCTTTAAAGTGAAAACAAGCCAAATTAATGCTTGTCGAAATTCTGACACCATAAGCTTCAGCAGGAACAGGTTCTATTAAATTGAAATGGTGTGCCCTTCTAATTGTATGCAGCAACAAAGGCACTTGCTGTTCGGACTCCACCTTGTCCACACCTCTCTAATCATCCCTCAGCTGCCGGTCTCCTCTCCTGGCTTGATCTAAATAAATATTACAGGAGGAGGCTGGCCAGCTTTTCCCTTTCTATCACCACTAGTCCGTTCATGTCTCTGGCTCACTGTCTGGTCTACTGCGGCAGTTTTTATATATATTCCCTAAACAGTATTGTTGATTTCATATAGTTTGAGAGAAAGGGGGAGAGGGATTAGTAAAGCGAAATTTACCATAAGGTAGAGTTGAAGAATAACTTCTGTTTTGGAAGGCTTTAGCCAAGGCTAAGTTGAGGACTGTATGAGGGAGTACTATCCACTATAAGTCAATTCTGTACTCTATAAGGTTAATATACTCCTAAGCTAAAAAGTTAATTGCTAGACCTCTTTATTTCACTTATTTGTTCTCCAATTTATCTATGGAAATTTACAACACTTTTATATAAAAACTGGATCAAATATATGTTCCAACTTTTAAATAACTTTCATGTTATTCCTTGGGACGGTGGGATGGGACTGTCCTCAGCTTAGCCTCAGCGGTACGCTGTGAGGCTGTGACCCGGTGTGCTGGGTGACAGCTTCAGTCCTCCCTGAGGGACCAGCGGAACTGGGTATCCCTGTATTACTACACAGACTAACGGCGGTGGGAGTGTTGATTGCTAATTGTGGCAATTAATTTTGTAGGTCACATGAGGCTCTGTTACAGCACAAGAATGAGTGATCAATAGTCAAGCTACTCCTGTAGCTCTGTCTAGTATTGAGGCCACCCCAAAATAAGGTGACGCCACACCCACATCCACACGTGCACCTAC